>JASUUJ010000210.1:1200000-1707486 GCA_030449895.1 Citrus mangshanensis
AAGCATTTACTGACGGAAAAGATGATGTACGCCTGGTGGAGTACTTCCTGTGGCATAGTAAAATGTTGGACAAGTTCAGATACCACTGCCACGGAAGTGTTCAAGGCGCCCGATTGCAAACACTCTGTCGCAAAATTCTCAACTTTCGAATACAGTCTCCTACTGTTAACATTCGGGTCACTAGGGAAACACTCAACTAGATGTGTTTGGTGTTATTGGGGCCGATTTATGTCATTGGATTTCGATATGCTGCGGGACTTCCATTTGAGCTGGAATTAATGTGTAATATTTCCATTGGATCTGTTTTCTGTGATATATTTATGTGCTTTTGTAACTTCGATCAAACACATTTGCAACAGCTTTCCTTGAGTTCCCTTGGGCAGACTGATTTATATTATGTAATGACCTATATCCTTTGTTGATGCACCTGAATGATTGATGATAGCTGAAACAAAAAGCCAGTTATGCGACCTGCCCGTTTGGTAATCGCTGCTGTAACGAAAATGTAATATTACTTATTGACAACCTCAAACCGTAACAGTAAGTAAGTGTTAAACGTTGTATGTGACTCACATAAAAAATATGGAGTGTCCATGAATAGTTATGGTTTTATAAGGAATAAAAGGAGTTGCAAATCAGGAATGCACAAGCGTAGATGAAACAAAAAATGGGTGGTGTTACAACATGTGAATTGAACATGGTGGCATCACAACGTGCAAAATGTTGATGAAGCATTAAACATCTGTTACCAAGTACACATTATACCAAATGCCATCAAATAATAAGTGGCAAGCAAGTGGCCACGTGGGTGACGCCTTGGATTAGTAATGCACCACTTGAAGTTGGTGTCATATTAGGGCACATGACAAGGGTCCGCCTATCGTGTAACAATTTAACGGTACCACTGACTTTTGTCTTTTTTCATAAATTACACAACACTACCCTATATTTTATAAGAAAACTGAATACATACCATAAGTTACAAATTTATATATATAGATAATTTTCTCTGGATAAAATCATAAAATGTCTTTTAATAATTTTGATTATTTTATTATAATAATCTAAAAGATTAAAATAAATTATACTATAATATTATTCTATATGATATTATATTTATTTAACAATAATTTATATGAAAATAAAATTTTCTATAATTAATAACAAATATATAATAATATAAGTTGACTAAATTCTGATGATTAATGCAATACAAGATAATACCATTTACCAAACGTTGTATAATATAATTATAATTATTATAATATACTATTAATGTAATATAATATAATATAATTTAATACATGTGCATTACATAATACAATACAATATAATATGATATAATGTACCAAACACACCCCAGTCATTTAAATACATCCAACAGCAGGTACAACTGTGGCACGGTACCACTGTTGCACTGTGGCCCAATCCATTTTTTATTTTATAATTTTATAAACTATGAAGGTTAATATAAAATCTGTTTAAACATTTTATGCGATATTACATTATTATATTTACACGATCAAGGCAGCAATCATTTTTTTTACCAAATTAAGTCAATGGATCAAACTTTAAAAATAACCCCACAAGTTATTTAAGTGAATATTTAAAAACTTGAAGCTTTTATGAATTTGTAATAAACAGTAGGGACTTAAGTGTTAATACAACCAATTAAACACATTGTAGCCGTTGAACCCTTTACCCATTGATCCGTTCGCTGAGTTGACAAAATACAAAATTTGGGGTAGCGTGCAACTGTTGCACGCTACTCGGATCCAAATGGTTTAAGGGTCACCCTAAAATGCTAGAGTTTATTAAGGGTAATTTTTAAAAACCTCCCCTGATGTTGGAGGTTGTTGGAAGTACATGGGTTCAAATTATTTTATTTGTAAAAGATCTCGTACCGTAAGTTAAAAATTTGATTGACTAACTGTTGACTTTGAAAAGACAATATTACCCCCAATAATAATTTATAGACTGACACAACTAAAGTACAAGGGCTGAAACTTATGATGCGTAAGGGGAACTGACTATATTTTTTTGACATTATCGCCCTTTACAATTCCAAATATTTACAATTTGATAAGTAATTAAAACAAATATTTTAACCAGGATCAAGTTATGATATTTCTTTAAAATCTTTAAAAAAGTAAATTTCAAACTTAAAAAATATATATAATTATTTTACAATATAACCATTGGCTTGCACATTAATTTAAAGCTCATAAGCGGCACACACACAAACAATTTGCATTTCTTCTTCCCCTCTACTCTTAATGGATTCTGGAAGCTCAAATAACACAAGGAACTTTTACTGCACATCCCCATCATTACCCATTCAACATGCATCATGACCATTTTCCAACAACCTCCATAAACAAGAACAAATTTGAAATAGACCTACACATGAATTAGAGAGTTGTCAAATGTAAAAAAATTTAAGAAATACAAACTTTTACTATCAATTCCCGTCATTACCCATTCAAAATGTATCGTGACCGTTTTCCGGCAAGCGCCATACACAAAATCACAGCGAATTGACTGAGAAAAAGCATAAAATTTATTAAAAAAATACTAGCATAATTTTTATAAATTTTAACATATGTAATTTTTTTTTTCATATTGTAAGGAAATATCAAAAACTTGATCATGGTGAAAATAATTGTTTTAATTACTTATAAAATTGTGAATAATTGTAATTGTAAAGGGCTAAAATGTCAAAAAATAAAGTCAATGGTTTACGCATCATAAGTTTCAGCCCTTGTACTTTAGTTGTGTCAGTCTATAAAGTATTATTAGGGGTAATATTGTCTAATCAAAGTGAACAGTTAGTCAATAAAAATAAAAACCCCAGATTGACAGTACGGGGTCTTTTAAAATTAAAATAATTTTCCCCATCTACTTGCAACATCCTCAAACCTCAGGGGAAGTTTATAAAAAGTACCCAGTTTATTATTTTCTTCGTATTTAATATCCCGTGTCATAGTGGCCGAGGGACGGGGCTGAACTGCTGGGCTGTGGTAAGTGAATGACTCCCTCGCGTTTTAAAAATCCTTGCACACGGGAAAAGACACCAACTTGAAGATTCTTTGTGCCGCCTACCTTATTGAAAGAAGCTTCGTAGAAGGTACTGAAAGCAGAAGAATAAACTTGCAGACAAAAAATATTTTAAGAGAGGAAGAAAATATCTCAACCACCTGAAATTTGACGTTATCTGATGGTGAACCTATGACCACAATGACTGATTCAGATGAAGGATTGTATGACGGAGATGATATGCAGTACCAGATTAATGTAACTTCCGATGATGAACGCAGCTCAGATGCATCGGCTCACAATGAAGTGGAGACAGACAATGAAGGGGCAGGAATGGTGGCTGAACCGCAGTTGAACATCGAAGGCGACAACCGTGGAGGAAGTGGTCAGTTGGAGAACAATACTCAACAACAGCAGTGTACCGATGATCGTAGTGAGGCCGAGAGTGCGCTTCCGGAAATGTTAGCAAAAGAATTCGCAACTGAAGAGGAGGCTGGCATATGCTACCAAGAATATGCAAGGACAGTTGGCTTCGGCATTCGGAAACACAATAAACGCAGAAATGTCAAGGGGAATATCACCGGCAGAACGTGGGTTTGCAGCCGACAGGGATTCAGGGCTGCAAAGCACATGGAAAACAGATGCAGAGGGCGAGAAGCCAAGGCTGTTACAAGGACGGGATGTAGAGCACAATTTCGAGTTATTTACAATGAAGATACTCGCCGATGGGCGTGTAGTTTTCTTCAACGCGTCCACAATCACAACTTAACACCGCCTCAGCTAGTGCACCACATTAGGTCTCACAGAGGAGTGACGGGTCCCGACTTGTCAGCAGCTTTATCATTACATAAAGTAGGAGTGAATCCATCTCAAATTCACGAGTTTATGGTTGACAAATCAGGAGGTTACGACAAGGTTGGGTATAATAGGAGGGATGTTAAAAATAGGCTGGCTGCCAAGAGGCATGCATCGTTGAAAGAATCATGCCTATCATATCTCGATGGAAGAAAAAGCTCGGATCCGTCATTCTTTTATGACTTCACAATCACTAGTTCCAATCGACTTGGGGACTTGTTTTGGTGCGATGGCGGATCATACGCAGATTATGCATTATTTGGTGATGTTATTGCATTCGATGCAACTTACAAGACCAATGCATATCGGAAGCCTCTCGTGGTTATTTTGGGTATAAATCACCATCGGCGAACAATTGTATTCGAGTTTGCTCTGTTGTCAGATGAGACAGAACACACGTACACATGGTTGTTAGAGACATTGATGACAGCAATGAACAACAAGCATCCGAGGATTGTAACGGGGGACAAAGCGAAAATGCAATAAGCAAGACATTTCCAGAAGCTTCACACAGGTTGTGTTGCTGGCATTTGGTCCGAAATGCTCAAACAAATATTCAAAACCCTGAATTTACAACGGAATTCCGCCGCTGCATGATGAACGCTTACACAAAAGAAGAATTTGACCGAAAATGGAAATTGATGGTGGATAACCATAATGTTGCCGCAAATGAATGGGTTGTTAAGATGTTTGAAGATAGACATATGTGGGCTGAGGTTTATTTGCGTGGAAAGTTTTTTGGGGGAATGCGAAGCACTCAAAGGTCGGAAGGAATGAATGCGTATCTAAACCATTACGTGAATAGAAGGCTCCGATTGATAGAATTTGTTAAACAGATGGACCGACTAATGGATCGACAAAGGGAAGCAGAGGGGAAGGATGACTTTAACAGTTCTGATGGACGTCCTGTTTTGGTTACACATTTAAAGATGTATGAGCAGCAAGCAGCTGAAAAGTTCACAAGGGCCATGTTTCGCCTCGTACGAGAAGAAATCGACAAGGAAGCGTTGTTAACTGCAGAAATGTGTGACCGGGATATAATGTCAACAACGTACAGGGTTAGGCGGTTTGGATCGGTTGGAAAAGAGGTGAAAATAGTGATTAATGAGACCAGCAAAACCTTATCCTGCACCTGCAAGTTGCTTGAGACAATTGGAATTCCATGCTCACATTCATTTGTTGTGTTCAAGGCTCAGAATATGACAGAAATTCCAAGTTCGATGATTCTTTCTCGATGGAGTAAAGCTGCAAAGATAAAAGCTCACACTTCGTCCCATATAAGTTGTAATAAATCACATTACATGATGGAGCAGGCTCGTATTAGCCAAATATATGCAGCATGTCGAAGTTTGCTAAGATTCGCTGGATCAAGTTTGGCCGTATACAATGTGGCAATTACAGATATTCACCAGTTGACTTTGAAGTTGCAGGCAATGTCTCACACCGAAGAACCAGCAAGGCAACCTTTAGAGAGGAGAGAGACAATGGTACAAGATCCAGAAGTTGTTCTTACCAAAGGTTCAGTAAAAAAAATGAAGATGGGACAACCACAACAACGAAAATGTAGCAGATGTAGTCAGCGAGGCCACAATGTTAGAAAGTGCAAAAAAAGAGGAGGGACAAGACAGCAGCTGGATGACTGTTCAAGCCATTGCATGGAATTTTTTTGTGGTAGTAATGTTATGGGACCAAATGCGATGAGCACAAACCACGCACCGCAACAACCCACACGATACATGAATGTTTTGTCGCCGCAGCAAATAGGAGAAAATGGTAGACCATTTTCTCCTACATCAGAGTCATGGTTCCAGCAATTTTTTGCCAGTACAGCAAGTCAATCAACCGACCCAACTCTAAACACAAGTGCCTTTGCAAGTGTATCCAACTGCATTGCAACCTCATCTTCTACACCAACTAACTACGCCCACATTTGGAATCTGTAAAAGAATATTGGCGCTACTCCAAAAAGATCTAAAGGTTGGGGATTTAATACAACTATTTTTTTGCTCCTACTGTATCCGTTAATTTTGTAAAAAAAAAAAAGAATATTTAAAAGGCAGTTGAGAAACAATTTTTATACCTATGCCAAGCTTAAATAAGCACAACTTGCGTAACTTCATTCAATCCCTCGTTGAGTTCAATTACTACATAAAGCATCTTCCTCAGGACTACAACATAAAATGAATATTTCAGTAACTTGTCCAGGCCAAAGTATCAGTATCATAATATGCGAATTCTGAAGATGTTATTTCAAACATGTCGATATAATACTCGAGAATGTCTTGACAAATTAAAAATTGACGGCAATGTAAACTCATAAATGATTAAGTTCAGTAGTGAGACACTGCAGCATCCACGATGGAAACTTTATTGTTATATGCCAGCAACAAAACATAAGTTGTTTATGACTCACAATTGTCAGTGGTTGATTGTGCTTTTTGGAATGATGAACTGCAACTGTCAAACCCATCAATTTTTTCTTTCCGGAAAGCATGGATGCACTTATACAATAGAATGTCAAAGCAAATGCAGCTAATGGCGACGACCATGCCCCATTTGGCTCGCACTCCGAAGCTGTCGTACGCGTTTTTTTTCAATCGCTTCATAAATTGAATGGGCTTCATCGTCAACACGCGATCGATGCTTCTCAGCCTTCAAACAAACCTTGTCCTTGAAAGCGTATGTCATGAGATCTATCAGAATGCGTGCCCTCTCACTATCTGAATCAAACTTTATCTGAATGAAATGAACAAACACAATAAGTACAAGGCAGCAAAAATTGAATCGATACATAAATAATATTAACGGCCTGGGTTATAGCATTGAACAGTTAAAAATGTTACGCACCTCTGCCTCAGAAAGGCATGACCACATTTTATGTCTCTCTATCATCAACATAACATATAGTGCACAATCAAATTCGTTACGTATACTGGCCTGTCTGGTACAAAGCTGGATTACGAACTCGCTCATGTTTAACCTTCCCGATAAACAATTTGAACCACAATGTTGCAACGCCATCTCAATGAATTGTAGCTGCAGGAACATCCGTCGATCGATAGATTGCAGTAATAACAATAGTATTATTTGACACTTCCTTTTAAAACAAAGGAGGATTATTTACAACAACAATGGTTCATTTATAAGTAATTTTTTTTTGCAACAAAGTACACTCGATTGGCTTCTACATTGGTAACTCACCGCTCGTTTGCATTCAACAACGAACATTTGTGACTTCATTGCAGTGGGCAGTGGATCCCATATCTCCATCCGCATTTCGTATATTAATACAACCAATAAGTACCAGTGTGTAAAATCATGGTTCACCGAGACAAAAATCTATTGATGATTGCAATACCAGGGTGAAATAAACTGACAGATAACATCAAAATTAACTAAAAACGAGGTTTGCTGATTGCTTAAGTAAAAAATGCTTACTTGCTTACACGAACCAATATTCGCCAGGTATAAATCACCACTGATAAATTGTTTAATACAAAAAGTAAGGTCTGTGGGGTCCTCACTGATGTTATCGTGCAACTGTACAGTTTATAGAACATCAACGCTATCACAGCCGAAAAAAAAATTATAGGCAATGGAAATAGTGGGTTGCCAAACTTGAATAATAAATATTTGTAATGCTCTAGTTAAATGTAATTGCAAGAACAATATCTCAACTTACATGCATAGTAAACAGATGCACCATATTGAATGAACACACGAAATTTTATGTTAAACTGTCCCTTAGGGGATAAAACTCCAATATTGCAATATAACACAAAGTCCTTACAGTAGAATACGTAAAAAAAATTATCTTTAACGTTTACACTCGCTTTCACAGATAATAATTCTGAGACAGCAGAAACAATCTGAAAAGTACGAGTATTAACACTTGCATGTAAGGGGTATTGACTTCATTCAACATATAAACAAATAACAAAAACGTCAGGCCCCATTAAATTCCAAGAGCAATCATTATAACATGTGTATGTATTATTCATACAAGTACAGCACTTGACAGAAGGTGGTTGTACCTTCACATTGATTGTACTTCTAGGAGATAGAGACATAATATCATGTCTGCTGATGCAATTGAAGTTCGTCTTAAAAACCATTTCCCTGCAACGGAAAATCTATCATGCAGACATTTTTGCCATAATTATTGATTTCCTACAATTAAGTCCGTTTATTCGAAGCTCCAACACAATCAAGTAACTTTTTATATGAATGCTAGTACTAATTCAACGACATAAGTAATACGTTACCCCTTATTCAAATTTTCATCCATGCAGAAGTTAATCAACATCTCGTCATCAGTACTCAAAGGTCTTTACATCACATATGGTCCAACCCAATAACGTGCTCTGCCAGCACCTATCTTATTAAGTGGTGACTTTGGATGGACTACATTCCCAGTCTTTTTATTCGGTTCTGAACACTTTTGCACCACAGCAGGCTCCTGCAACATTTTTTCCTCATAATAATTACAAACTTAAAACATAAATTACATTCGGTTAACAAAAAACAACTAAAAGAATATGTAAATTTCAGATTTAACTTTTATTAGTTACAGATAACCTCAATCCTTATGTTACTATGCAAGCTTTCACTGCATGGTGGGGACGTCTGAGTCTCCATGACAAAATCTGCTACGTCAATTAAATCCATATGTTGTGCATCTTCACAAACATCTTTTTCCTTGATTTCATTATTCTGGTACATACTGCCACTTACTGCACTTTTGTACAATTGCTTACTCTCACAGTTGGTGCAAACTCCCTCTTCTTTGCTTGCATCACTCCAGTCCTTCCCCTTTATCGTTATTGCCATGGTTATTGCGGCACGATCCATCTGTCTTTAATTTTTCAACATATCCTGATGGCCTACTTGATATCATTACTGCCTTATCCAATTGACTAACTGACTTTATCTTCGTCATTCCCGGGGCTGTTGTCATCTGTCTAACATCCGAGTCTCTAAAATCTTCTTCCATAGGCATACTGCATCCATCTGACCTTGAGTTCGCCTTTATTAGAGATGCAACACAGACTCGTATCTAGTAAAACAATTTTACAACTACAAAGTTATAAGTAAAGTGCTGAACCAAATTTATACGTAACATCCAACTACAATAAATGTAAAGCAAGGACATATTGAAAAACAGTATTCACGGATCGCACATTTTTCATCGTAAGCATATTATTTGCTTTCATAGAATCCCACAAATTTACAATTCCTTTTTCAAATTACCTCATCGCTACTATAACCACCTTTATTCTCTATCCATTTCATCAACCGCTTTATCTCATCTACGTTCCACAAGGCCAGGGGACACATAGACCTGTCTCTTTGTACTTTTCCATACACTATAGAATTAAAATAAAGTATCTGGAATAAACAAAAACAACAATGCAAATTATAGTCAGTTACTCAACTGAACAAAGTGAAGGAAAATATTGACACTATATCATTCCAAGATGCGATATCACCTCTAAGTACAAAAGACAGCCGCCTATGTATGCCAATTTCTCTTCCTTGTACTTAGTAATGCCTTCAAGAAATTTATGAAAACAGAATGTGGCCCAATTCCTCTTCTGGATACAGTTCACATCTTTCAAAGAAAATAAGAAATTACAACTTATGTGTACTCCACCAGGGGGACATAGAACAGTATATAGAGTAAACAACATAAATGTGACTTTGAATCTATCATCGGCTGCCGTCGAATTACTCAACATTTCTGCCAATTTCTTGATGTTGATTCATGTAGATGATGCACTGAACATCTGTACATATGATTTAACTTCTTTGATGTCACCCTCTAATCTTAAAGGCATGCCCCCATCTATTAATCCCATGACATGACCAAAGCTATTAGCACTGAGCTCTACCTCATTACCATTCAAAACTAGAACGCGCCTACATACATCAATCCTATCTACCAACCAAGCACAAAGCTTCCTTTTCAGCCTACCACTATTCAACTTAAGCACGCTCCCCATACCCATTTCAAATACAGCTGCTCTTTGTTCATCAGATAGATTTGTAACAGGTACTGCCAATCTGTCTGGTGCACATCGCGTAAAATATCTGTTAGTTGCTTCCCCTTTCACGACTTGTTCGACTCGGACTTTGTACTTCCATTTCGTCTTTGGTGGTAAATTTTTAAATGACGTCGCAATTTCCCTTCGAACCTGCAGTTAATAGAAACACACGGACATACACCTTATTGCCAATTAAAAAGCTGTTGCAGTACACTAAATTTTATTTCCATTTAACGCACCTCTCTTGTAATGCTGGTGTTTGCATCTGTTGCCTTCATTTTACGCACAGTTGCACCACTGAAAGTAACTCAAGTCATTTCCAATCCACTCGTCATTGTTAAAATTTATTTATTCGGATAGTAAAGATACTTACAAATAGCTGATGAATCCGTAATGGGTATTACGTTCTATTGTTTGATTGCCTTCCATATCTTCGTTCAAGCTGTTTACGTCCCTACATTTTCGCTTGCGAACCTCCCCTACCTTCATTGTTGCACTGAAAGTATAAATGAGTGCTTCTAACGAACTGCACCATTCTGATTTTACAGAATTTAATTACAGGGTATGTGTAAAACCACAACAATAAGATCACAGTCTATAAACAGACTCATCTGTAACAACCATGCCACCGCCTACAATGTTAATCAATCATTTTCATAGACTCATTTCGAGGGGCTTCACACAATAAATGCCCATCAACATTCTTGATTTTCTAAGAAACACATTCATTTCTACATCAACCACCTAATTGATTCCAACAGTCAAATTAACAATTGAACACTAACATCTCATCCATACATTATTGGTCACCAGAAGATAAAACAAAGTTAACAATTTCATTATAAGAACATGCCATAAAAGTATGTCCTCATCAATTACCTATATAACTAATTGATACTTACAAAAGATATTTACTTACTAACAAATTTCATTTCATCGTCGAACACTTTTAAGTCCCTCTTGTGCCTTCAATCCGGCAATTAGTGTAGTGAGATTCCTCAAATCAGTCCTCCCTAGTAACCTCACATTCTTTGACGACCCCTGTTTACATACTTAATCGAAAATTTTCCCCATTACCACTTGTTTATTGAACTTTTCCACCAACTATTCAACTAACCCTAAAAACGACTTTTATAAATATTCCAACTAAAACAAATTGCAAGTTTATATCGAATTACCTACTACGTCGGATCATTCGATATGCCCAGACTTTCAGCATCAGAAATTCCTTCGAATGCACATGCCGGGAATTTTTTTTTTATTTCACCATCGCCTCCCTACAACTGCACGGACATATTCATGTACACATCAACCGTTTGATATTATTCCACCAATAATTGCGATCCAGGAATACCAATTTCGTGTGTTCGCTTTCTGTCTATAGATTGATTTTCAAATGAAATCGCTGAAACGAAATGTCGTAGATCCTGAAATGCACGCTCACTATTAGATGGTATTACACTCACCCAAAACCGGCTACCAAGGTTGTCAGTTCTCGCGGCCTTTCTCCAATAATTAATTTAAACCGTTGGATTGAACGATTAACCATCCAACGGCTTCACAGAATAAAGACAAAAAACTGTGGCACCGTGTCACTGTGGCACCATAGGAAGACCCTATAATTAGACTGCATTTAACATTTTAAAAGTATCTTTACATTCAAAACTAAGATAAGTTGTATTATAATTTTATATTACAAGGGCGGTGTAGTCATTATCATTGAAAAACAAATGAAAGAAAAAAAAAAGTCTTGAACCCCGAATATCTAACGTCATCTTCTTCTTCTTCTTCATTTTTTTCCTCAGATGGTGACCCACCATCTTTGAATAATTATTGGCATTTTTGAATGGGTACAGGCCATGCATTGGTATTGATGGGTGTCATCTAAAAGAAGAATTGGAGGGATTTTGATGGCAGCCGTGGGTGAGGAAAATTTATTATGTTTTTATAACTTAATCTCAGGGATACGAGATATATTTGGAAGTGGATTTTATATAATATTCCTTTGAGATTTTTTTTTTTAAGTTGCTGAGTTTGATTTGGTTATGGAATGATGGATTTATTATTATGAGTTTGAAGGATTGTGACGAAATAGAAATTAAGATTGACGGAAAGCATATTGATCTTCAAGCTTTAAGGGCAGTTTCAATTTACTATCTTCAAGTTTTAGTGGCGGTTTCAATTTGATATCTTGATGAGAGCAAAACTAGCAATTTAGCACAAAAAGAGGATACTTAATCACAAGAATTTTTTTTTCTTTTCCCCAATTGGAGCATAAGAAGTTTTGGAAGTGAAGGCACGCATTCTTTAGTTAATTTGATTCTTTATTTTTGTTTTCTTATTTTTTATTTAATTAAAATTTTAATTATTTTTTAAAATAAGGGAAAATTATCATTTTATTAGTCAACTATTGGTCAATTAATAGCAGAAAATAAAAATATAATAAAATGAAAGATTTTACAAAAGATATTGTAATAAAATGATAAACACCAACACTTCTTATAGTCATTTGATATTTTGTAATCTAAAGTAATTAAATTATAATAACCCTAAAAAAATGAGTAAGAACCAAAATCATTTATTGAATCTAGCATATCATTAACCACACACTTTAGAGCCCTCAAGGGCGTGGTTGGGTTGGTTGCAATAAAGCTGTAGCTAGCCTTTACCAAAATCTGAGTTCGATTCTTAGGGGTGTTAAAGGGGACAAAAATTGTATTTGGGCTTGCCCACCCCCCCTACCTTTTTTAAAAAAAAACCACACGCTTTAAGTATAAGCAATATTCTTAACTAATGAAGCGTCACCGAATAATTTTCAATTATCTTTATTTTGACAAGTTATTTGATTTTGAATTCAAGGGTGGTAAGGGAATAAGTGTAGGGACGGACCTACATTCAAGGGTGTGGGGCTAATGGCCACTCAAAAATAAATTTCCTATTAATTTTTGGGAAAATTATCTTTGAGTGGGGGTAATTTTATAAATAAATTTTAATATTGGTTTCAATTTTATAAATTTTTTTTTTATTATGATGTTGCCCCGTGTGAATTAATTTCTAGATCTGCCCTTGGTTAGGGGTGTTAATTAATTAAAAAAAAATTATGAAGTAATTTTATTGTGGACATGCTCTTCAAGTCAAGGTCTATCTCTATTGATAAGAAATAAACTTTGTTATACCTTAAGTTTTGAACTTCAATAAATACGCGCGTTAATTAAAAGAATATATATAAATAAACTGTTTTGCTTATAAAATGGCAGAACAGACTTTAGAAAACAGCTGATTAGTATAACATAATCTTTAATTTACTGGATGAGGATGAATTTTCCTTTAATTGCTCTTTCAACGAAAGTGCCTATGCATTTCGCAGGTCTTCATAAGACAGTGATTGGTATAGCCTAATATTTAATTTAGTGAACGACGATGAATTTCCCTGTAGGACCGGACTCGTACGTGCATGTAACCCATTTTTATCTATAAATTGGTAAGCGCACTTAGAAGCACCGTAGCCATCTCCATTTTGGAAAAAGAAAAAAGAAAAGAAAATCCTATCTTTCACAGACACTTCCTTCCCATTTCCATTTGGGGGACCACATCACATCACCAGCAAAATGTTGTCGTCACTTTCCGGTTCTGATAACCAGAATGCTGAGACACGCCGGGCAGGACTACTAAGTGTCCGAGAAAAGAATTTCGAGTTGATGGATTCTCTTTACAAGGTGGCCGTAGAAGGCCATACCAATCAATTCAGAGCACACTGTCACGGGATGAGTATTTTGTGCGCACTTGCAAACTTAAAGTGTTCTTTAAGCTAGAGAGAAGAGAAATGGAAATAAGAAAACTTGTATTGCAAAAGATATTCAATGCTTGAGTTCTTACAAAGCTTGTTATTGTGTTTGTTGAATGCAAATGCTTAATGTCATCCCATATTTATAGGGAGCCTTTGAGATTCTGAGAATTCTACCACTTCCTATTTACATGTCTGAAATTGTATAGAGAATTATAGTATTTCTGCAATGTGTTAGAATTGCTTTCAGGAATTAGACTCTTGACTTGGGCTCTTGGTGAAAATTGGGCGGTCCGCAACAACACGCACAGATGCTTGACCAAATATTGACTCCGAACGAGAACACAATCCTCCATATCCACATCACAGCCCGACCTAATCAAACAATGAAGCCTAATAACAAGCTAAAAAGCAGCCTTTGGAGGATGATGAGTACTTTTAAAAAGCAATCATCAATCATCAGAACATTTTGTGAGAGATATTTTAGAAATGTGTCCTGGTCTATTACTGAAGGCCAACACCAAAGGGGAAACTCTGCTGCACATCGTGGCCAGGCACGGGCATGTTGATATAGTGAAGGATCTGATTGCCAAGTGCAAAAAACCCCACCAGAACGACCCCGAGAAAGGTGTTGAAGCCGCGAGGCTGATGCTGGAGACGACGAATGAAGCCAAAGACACAGCCTTGCACGAGGCGGTGCGTTACAATCAAGTTGATGTGGTGAAGATGTTGACCGAAGAAGACCCTAATTTACCGTATGATGCCAACAAAGCTGGGGAGACTCCACTGTACCTGGCTGCGGAGAGGGGTTACAAAGATGTTATGGGAGATATTTTATCGACTTGTATATCACCAGCTGACCATGGACCAATGGGAAGAACGGCTTTGCACGCAGCGGCATCTCTAGAAGATACAGGTTAACTAATTATAACTTTCTTTTCTGTCAAATAATTGTAATACATAATGATCGCTTAGAGATACATAAGCTCATTAACTGTTTGCATAAGCCTCTCCGTTGTATTAGTGTCAATTTACAACTCTTTGGTGCTTCTGCTTTGCTAATGGGTTTTGGAGTATTCTAGCGGGTCGGGTTTAATTTTTGTTTGTTTATTTTTATGTAGAAATGACAAAAACGTTATTGAACGGTAAAGGGACTCTAACCAGCAAGCCAGACCAGCAAGGGTGCCTCCCTCTTCACTTGGCTGCACACTTCGGATGCCATTACAATGTGAAGGAATTACTCGAGGCCGATAAATCAGCAGCCTACAAAGCTGATAATGAGGGAAAGTTACCTCTTCATCTCGCAGCTGATCGGGGCAATTTAGATTCAATGCGAGAGCTAATATTTAGTTGTCCAAGTTCTTGTGAACTAGTTGATGGCAAAGGGTGGAATGTTTTTCACTTTGCCCTGAATAGCGAAAGTAGAACTGCAGTCGAAATACTCTTAAAAAAGCCGTCGCTTCGAAACCTTATAAACGAGAAAAATGATGACGGAAACACACCTCTGCTAGAACATGCTGCTTCTGGTTCTGATTGTGTAAAGTCTTTCTTTCTTCACCCGAAAGTGGATAGGCTAGCATTCAATCATCAAAACAATAACATTGAAGACATATTCTGTTCGGGCAAGGTTGTTTATCGGCTCGACGAGGTAAGAAAACCTAATTATCTATATATAAAATTTGTGTCCTTTTTACTCACGGACTATGAAGTATTTAAATTAACATTAATTAATTAATTTCATAAATTGATAAACTCGATTAAATAATATTATTGGTAAGTTCTGACACAAGTCAATAGGTGAAATTAATAATAATATTAATTAAATAATAACAATATATTCAGTCCCCTGCCTTCCTTACTTGTTATTGTTCATAATTATTTGAAAACGTACGTACAATATGTTGTTGCAGATTTCTGTTCTACAGCACTTGTATAGATACAGGCGCCAGCGACACATGGTCTTTGGAGATGGGGAAAGAAAGGATCAGGGTAATAATAATGTTGAAGACAAGAAGAAGAACAATGATAGAAAAGATGAGAAATCATCAAGCATCATAGGGGAATATGTCGAGGAAAGAAAGGATTCCCATCTAATAATAGCTGTACTTATAGCAACTGTTTCATTCACCGCAGGTATTACTATGCCTGGTGGTTACATTAATGAAAAGGGTCCAGACCAGGGGGCCGCAGTTCTGTCCAGAAACAATGCTTTCCAAGCATTTGTTGTATTCAATTCGGTAGCCATGATTATGTCCACATGTGCCGTCTTCATCCACCTTCATCTGTCACGGTGGGCGAACAAGTCGAGGGAACTTTTACTATGGAAACTGAGCCTAGCAATGATACTTAATGCCTTGTTCGCGATGGTGTTAGCATTTATTGCAGCCACATATTCAGTGCTACGTGACGAAGCACTTGTACCTATCGTTTTCGTTGTCTTGTTCTTCTTGACCGCAAGTATTTTGGCCCCTCGTGCTATATACATGCTAAAAAACTTCGTCGAAGAGATGTTAACAAAATTTCCGGAGGAGTGATAAGGAGCCACGTAAGTCAAAGAGATCTCCTAAGCCCAACAGCAAATATGGAGACTGGAGCTGCGTTTTAGTGAGGATACTGGAGCTGACTTCATCAAAGGCTTAAACGGTTGGTTTACCACGTCAAACTAGTCGTTACAGATTTGGTGGGGATTCTTTGTTTAGTTGTTGCGTTTAAGTTGTTATTTGGTTTCGATATTATAGCTGGGGGTAGCTTACTTGATATCAGCTGCTTTATTTTAAGAGTAATGATCTGTTTTATTTATATCGTTGGTTGAATGAAAATATAAATTAATAAAAACAAATCAAAGTGATATTTCATTCGATGATAGCGTCATTTAAAATAAGTTTGTCTGAGTTTGTATTTTATTTTATTAGCTTTGTTTAAGCCTTCATTCACGGCTACAAAGCGAAGTTGTTTGTTTTGTTTGGAACTATAAATAAGCTCCAGTAATGAATACAAGAAATCAAGAAAATTATCCAAAAAAAACACTTGTGTCTGTGGTAGTTCTCACCCGAAGAAGAACAACTTAAACTCATTTAGTTATTTGCAGCCAGTTCTGACTGGGACCTAACAAGGAGGACCAAAGAATTTGTTTTCCTAGAGTTCCCTGACCTTTTCCGGGGAAGAGCACTTCGGGTACAACAACAGAACAGAGGATATAGCGTATAGCGCTGTCTGGGAGAAACTTGGACGGATTTAAATTCTGTTGAATTTGAATGGGATACAATTAATCTAGAGAATCCTTAATACCTTTTACTGTTGTATGTATTTTTCATGCTCGGATGTTGGTCTATGGGTGAGGATTTACATTGTCCCAACTTCCGCAGGTCCTCGCCTTCTCTGCATGTGCTGAGCAAATTGAATAGTCGTGCAAATGAAAAAAGATTGTCCAGCTGTTTTACAAAATGATTTTCAAGTAACTGAGCATCCAAATTCAAGCTGCGACGAAGATAAATTTACAAAGTATAGTTAAACTTATACATAGCTGATGATGAGGAAATTAACAAAGTCTCACATAGTCATATTTGGTAATTAATTGACTGCTTGTTGTTTGTGAAAAGAAACTTAAAAATAGATTTTTTTTAACATGGTAAAAAGAAAAATATAATTAACAAACAAGAACAAAATGGAATTTAAATCAGTAAGGTGAGATATAGGGGTATGCATTATCAATTTCTTCGTTATTTAAAAAAAATGTAAATAAACTATTTTCCTTAAATTGCTCATTCAACAAAAGTGCCTATGCATTTCTTCAGTCAATATGGTACTTTCATCTGTGATAACATAATCTTTAATTTACTGGCGAAGGATGAATTTTCCTGTAGTACCGGACTCGTAAGTGCATGTAACCCATTTCTTTATACAAACTGGTAAACGCACTTGGTAGCACCGTAGCCATCTCCATTTTGGAAAAAAGAAAATTCCATCTCTCACTAGAATGCTCTACATCTCTCTGATTCTCACTAAAGAAACAGCTGCGTAAAACAGTCTTATCAAACCCAGAAGCTTTTCCAGAAATGCACGTGATGGGCATGTGCACTAACAGTTTCTTAAACAACCTTCTCAGGTCGTGTTGAGATACTTAATCAACAGCAGCAGATCAGTGGCTAAGATTCATTTGACTAGGATTGATGAGCTGGATAGCTGAGCTGGACAAATTAGTTAGATTGTTATTGTTTAGCTTAGTTTAACAAATAGTTATTTGACAGCTGTTATACAAGTTGTTAATTTCTGTTAATCAACAATATAAGTTGAGAAAAGCTTGTATGTAATCTGTGATTCGAGATTAAATAAAATTCTCTTATTCGGTTTATTTTCTTTCTTCCTTCGTCACTTTCCTGCTAGCCAAACAGAGTCTATGCTTAAAGACTTGTGAATTCTAACTTGGTATCAGAGCTAGATGGTATCGTCAAGCCCAAATCAAACCACAACTGTTTCCTATACCTTTCCTACACCAATTAAGCTCGACAGATCAAATTATTTGATCTGGAAAATGCAAGTATTGGCATCCATTCAGGGAAATGGATTAGAAGGATATATTGATGGTTCAATCACAACACCATACACAGATCAGAGGATTCCGAGTTCTGAATTTGTGATTTGGAAGCGAACTGATCAGCAGTTGCTAGGTTGGCTACTCTCTTCCATGACTGAGAGTGTGCTTGGAATTGTTCTCGGATGCAAAACTTCCTTTGAAGTTTGGAAGGCTCTGGAAAAACTTTCTGGCTCACAAAACAAAACCAGAGCATTGCAACTGAAGAATCAAATGATGTTGACAAAGAAAAACGATTTGAGTGTTTATGACTATTTTCACAAAATGAAAGGCATAGCAGATAGCATGGCAGCAGCAGGAGCACCAATGAGTGACTATGACTTTATGATGAGTGTGTTAGGAGGAATTGGTTCAGAATTCAATCCTGTAGCAGTCTTGATCACAGGAAGAGGATTAGATCTCGATTTATCAGAATCGCTTTCTATGTTAATGACACATGAGGGAATGTTAGAACAACAAGCATTAGCTGAAACTATGGATGCAAATCTGGCGTTTGCTGTAAATTTTGTTAAGAAAGGGAACAATAATAAGAAAGGTTTTGGGACATACAACTCAAGATCTGGTTTCAATCAAGATGCATCAAGATCTGAAAATTCTGGATACATGATGCAAGGAAATTTTAGAGGCAATCAAGGTGGAAATTTCAATCGAGGAAGGAAATGTGGAAGAGGAAATAACATGCATGGAGGAAGATCCTGGAATCAAGGTGGCAGAACTCAAATGCCTGATCATGTGCCTGGTCATTTTTCACAGCCTTACTTTTCACAGTCATATCAACCTAGATGCCAAGTGTGCTTCATCATAGGACACACTGCTGCTACCTGCAAGGATAGGTTCAACAAGGATTTCATTCCAGTCGCAAGGTATCCACATCAAAACAATTACAATCAAGGTTTCAATCAAGGCTACAGTCAAAGAAATATGTCAGCTTATATGGCAACACCAGAAGCAGTAATGGATGATGGTTGGTACCTGGATAGTGGAGCAACTCACCATCTAACCAATGATCTCAGTAATCTCAGCATCAGTGAGCCTTATGAAGGTAATGAAAAGCTTTTAATTGGTAATGGACATGGCCTTACTATTTCTCATATAGGAAGTACTCTTTTAGCATTTGGAAATCATAGATTGTTGCTCAAAAATCTTTTATTTGTGCCACACATCACCAAAAATCTTTTAAGCATTTCTAAGCTAACTTCTGATAACTCCTTGATCATTGAATTTTGTGGAAATACTTGCCTTCTCAAGGACAAGAAGAATAGGACAGTTCTGCTGGAGGGTGTAGCTATGAAGGGTCTGTATAAGCTGAAGCTTGAGCCTGGAAGTAAAACTCATCAAGCCTTATTTTCAACTGTAAATAAAGAGTCATGTTTTGTTCCTATGTCTATGGTATCACATTGCTCAGAAGATTTGCAGTCTAGTTCCTTTTCAAATGTTCAACACTCATCTCAACAGTGTCTGTTATCTCATTCCAGTAGAGTCTCCAGTACTTCAATAAATATTCTACATAGGCAACTTGGTCATCCTAGTTCAAAAGTCTTGAAACTTGTACTCACCAATTGTAAGCATTTGCAGTTAAGCAATAAAATTCAAATTCCTGATTTTTGTGATGCCTGCCAATATGGCAAAGTTCATAAACTGCATTTTGGAGCAACTGAACACAAAACAACCTCACCTCTAGAACTCATCCATACTGACTTATGGGGTCCAGCACCCATCACTTCTCTCAATGGTTATAGATACTATATCAGTTTCATTGATGATTATAGTAGATATGCCTGGGTTTATCCTTTAAAAGCTAAGTCTCAAGCTTTATCTGTTTTTACCATTTTTCGAACTCAAGTTGAAAAACAATTTGAAACAGTCATTAAGGTCTTACAGTCAGATTGGGGAGGTGAATTCAGATCCTTTATGCCTTATCTTCAAAAACATGGCATTTTATTCAGACATCCATGTCCTCACACACATCACCAGAATGGGACAGTAGAGAGGAAACATAGACACTTTGTTGAGATGGGTTTGACTCTTCTTGCACAAGCTAAATTGCCACTCAGTTTCTGGTGGGAAGCATTCTCAACTTCTGCTTTTCTCATCAATAGATTACCAACTTCTGTTCTGCCATCCCATAAATCTCCCTATGAAATCCTTTTCAAACACAAGTCTGACTATGATTTTCTAAAGTGTTTTGGCTGTTCTTGTTTTCCATACCTGAGATTCTATAACAAACACAAGTTCAACTATTATACTGCAAAGTGTTTGTTTATTGGTTATAGTTCAGGTCACAAAGGGTATAAGTGTCTAAGCTCAAAAAGAGTTGTATATGTTGCTAGGCATGTTGTGTTTAATGAGTCAGAATTTCCTTTCTCTACTGACTCTTTTTTCTCTAAACAACCTTCTTCCTCTGCTTCTGAATATAGATATCCTATGTTTAAGGTGTCTTCAGTGTCAGTTCCACTTCATGATCCTTCAGGCTCAAGCAACACCATTATACAACCATTTCAGTTGCCTGCAGCTTCAGCATCTCCCTCCTCATCTAGTTCTTCATCACCTTCTTCTCAGCCAACTCATTCACATCATCCAACCTCTCACACTTCTCCTTATATATCTCCAAACACTTCCAATCAACAACCATCCTCTACTCAAGCTCCACTGCCAAATCACCCAATGATTACAAGAGCTAAAGCAGGTGTGTTTAAGCCAAAGTTCCTTGCCTATTCCTCTGTTCTTGGAAAACAAGAACCTGCCACAGTCTCTCAAGCTCTTTCAGATTCCAAATGGAAAGCAGCCATGCAGGCAGAGTATAATGCACTTATGGAAAATAAGACCTGGACTCTTGTACCAGCTTCTCAAGCTACCAAGATTGTTGGATGTAAATGGGTTTTTCGCATTAAGTACAATGCAAATGGTTCTGTTTCTAAGTATAAAGCACGGCTGGTGGCAAAAGAGTTTCACCAAACACCTGGTATTGACTACTTTGAAACCTTTAGTCCAGTAGTTAAACAGTCAACTGTGAGAATTATCCTTAGTCTTGCTGTGATGAAGGGCTGGAAAATAAGACAAATCGACATCAACAATGCTTTCCTTAATGGAGAGCTCAATGAAGATGTCTACATGTTTCAATGAGGGTTTTGTTCAGTCTCCATCTGGTCATGTTTGTAAATTGCAGAAGGCTCTTTATGGTTTGAAACAGGCTCCCAGAGCCTGGTTTGTGAGCTAAGGAAAGCATTGCGGTGGGGTTTCAGAACTCCAAAGCAGACTCATCTTTGTTCAGCAAACATGAACTTGGAGGTATTGTGGCTGTATTAGTATATGTAGATGATATATTAATTACTGGTGATAACAATACAGTAATAGAAACATTCATTCAATACCTTGGAGATACTTTTGCTTTAAAAGATCTTGGTGAGTTTAGTTACTTCCTTGGTATTGAAGTTACACATGATGCAAAGGGTAGCTTACATCTTTCACAGGCAAAATATGTAAGAGATTTGCTTACAAGAACTGATATGGAAAATTGCAGAGAAAGTGATACTCCAATGAGTACAGGACAGAAACTAAGAAGAGCAGGGAATGATGATAACTTGATTGTTAATGTCACTGAGTATAGAAGCATAATAGGTGCTTTACAGTATCTGGTACTTACAAGACCAGAGCTTGCCTTTTCAGTTAATAAGTTGAGCCAATTTCTTGCTGCACCAACAGAGAAACACTGGGTTGCTTGTAAGAAAATTCTAAGATACCTAAAGGCAACTGAAGATTATGGGTTAATGTTTAAAGCAGGAGATGGAATTAGTCTGACAGCATATACAGATGCAGATTGGGCGTGTGATGTGGATGACAGAAAGTCAGTTGGAGCATACTGTGTATATCTTGGGCAAAATCTGGTTTCATGGTCCTCCAAGAAGCAACAAACTGTAGCAAGGTCTAGCACAGAGTCTGAGTATAGAGCATTGTCAACAGCTTGTGCAGAAATTGTTTGGATTCAAGCTTTACTTGGAGAGCTTAAACTGAAGTGCAGTCAAATACCAATAATCTGGTGTGACAACAATGGTGCAGCTGCATTAGCAACAAATCCAGTGTATCATGCCAAAACCAAGCACATAGAGTTAGATGTGCATTTCATAAGGGAAAAGGTAACGAATAAACAGGTTGAGATCAAGTATGTACCAAGTGAGTGGAATATTGCAGATGTGCTTACAAAGCCTATGGCTTACTCCTTTTTCAATTACTATAGAGACAAGCTTAATGTTGTTCCACGACCGTTAAGCTTGAGAAGGGGTGTTGAGATACTTAATCAACAGCAGCAGATCAGTGGCTAAGATTCATTTGACTAGGATTGATGAGCTGGATAGCTGAGCTGGACAAATTAGTTAGATTGTTATTGTTTAGCTTAGTTTAACAAATAGTTATTTGACAGCTGTTATACAAGTTGTTAATTTCTGTTAATCAGCAATATAAGTTGAGAAAAGCTTGTATGTAATCTGTGATTCGAGATTAAATAAAATTCTCTTATTCGGTTTATTTTCTTTCTTCCTTCGTCACTTTCCTGCTAGCCAAACAGAGTCTATGCTTAAAGACTTGTGAATTCTAACTGGTCTCGTGCAAAGCTTATGCTTCAGTAAATCAAAAACGGGAAGGCAGACTTCACTTGTCGTTTTGTTTTAATTATAAACCAACAAAACATGCATCGGCTCTGTCGTTTTGACCCCTTTGATTTGCTTCACCGTCCACAAGTACTATCTTCATCCACCTTTATCTGTCAGTGCTACAGGACAAGATTGTGGAATATACTCTATGGAAAATTAGCCGAGGAATGATAAAGTTAGCCTTGTTTGCGATCGTTTCAGCTTTTCTTACAGGCACATATTCAGTGCTTTATAGTGCCAAAGTACTTGTAGTTATCGTTTCCCTCATCACTGGCTTATTCTTCTTCTTATTCGTCTACGATTATTACACGCCTTTTTTGTTAATGACAAAAGCGGTGAGATACGGGGGTCTGCAGCCTAAAAGAAATTTGGAAGTAGTTCCAAGGAATTTACTTTCCCGTATTTGAATGACTTTTCCGGGCCGGCAAGAGCATTTCCTACTGCAGGATGCAGAGAAATATGAGTCGGATCCCTGTACTGATCATTGTTTGTGATTAATTTATGTTAACCATCCAGCGGTACCTCTGTTTCTTCCAACTTCCTAGCCTCTACGTAAAATCTACACAGCAACACACTCGCACATAAACATGAATTGGATGCTTATCTGTATGCTTTTCGATGCATTAGCTCATTCAATACTTATGCTTTTCGATTCATTAGATCATTCAATCCTTACTACACACAATACTTTGTTATGATATAAATAAAAATGATGAAGACAGATTTACTGCTCTCATTATTTTTCTTAACGGTAAACTGCTCCTAAAATCTAATAAATACATCCGCACATCCTTGCACTGCTGGGTCTCTCCAATGGGCATGATGTTCATTCCATGTTACAAAAGGTAGAGCACCTTTCTTCTCATCTAAAACCTTCAACTACTGGTTGGATGACAATAGTACTTAAGATCATGGGAAATTAAATAGGCTAATAAATCATTCACTATCGTGCTAACAAATTCATCTGGCTTTTGTCACCACTTACAACTAGAGATAAACTCAAGCATTGATGACAGCAAGACTAGCCGATCTCAGGGCGCAGTAAATTTGCTAACATTGTGTGTGTGTGTGTGTGTGTGAGAGAGAGAGAGAGCACAAGAGAGATAAATGATACTTTGAATGTCTGTTCCAATTACTCTGCCGGAAAATGAAATACCCCTATATCTAACATGAAAAGCAGTAGCATAAGTTTGATCTAAACGACATTCAGAATTTTAAAGCGAACAAAGGAAGACACATTGGTGCCAGACACAGTCGAATCTGCTCCCACCAAACTGTCTCTACTCCAACTCTGTTGTATGGTCATGCTAGCAGCAGCTCTAAGTGAAAATAGCGTTCTAATAATCTTCATCCGATCATCTCTCTGCTGAAATCTTTTTCAAGTCTCGACAATAATTACTACGTCTTTGTACCATAGAAATGAAACTCTTATGTCTTCAGGCCGCCTTATCAGCAGCCTTCTTTGGTGCTGTAGCAGCAGCAGTTATCTTGTTGAGTTTCTCAGCCATTCCCAACACAGTTCGAATCTAAGAAGCAATGAAAGATGAAATTTTTAATAGTGCAATTGATTAGCTAAAATTGCAACAAGTAAAATGAACAAGAACTCAACAAAGTGTAAGCAATCTAACCTCAGCTTTCTTAAAGTGATCTTCACTGTAGCATTTCCTAAAACATGTAATTAAAAGTAATTTAGGAATAATTGAGGGTGTTTAATAAATGTACAAAGGCTATGACCATTTGTTTACCTTTATTATTTACCAATCCATTTCCTTTCAGAATGATAGAAATTGAGATAACAGTAGCAATAGCTGCATCAAGTAAAGCCAGTAGTCAGCAATAATTGCTCTGACAAAGAGGAGTCATTCTAATTTCTAAGTTTCTAACTAAGACTTTCTCACTGATGACTTGAGATTCAAGTTAACAGAAAATAAATCTGAGTTTTCTGGAAAATTAGACCTCATTGATATCATTCACCTATTTGACAGTTGATTACTACTATTATATTGATCAAATTAACAGCATTTATGAATCAGCTCATCATCAAATACAACGGGATTTTATAATACATATGACCATCAAACTCATACTATCCATATTTGTAAAGTTAAATTGTTTATTCTGGAAACTGATCTTATTTAGAATTATTTCAAAAGAAATGTTTAAGCATAATTGACCAGCGACCAAGTGTAAAAGGTCTGCAATTTTCCAGATAAGCAATCATTTGGAAAATCACCAGTTAGACACACGTTGAAACAAAGAGTGAAAAAAATGAAAAAAGGTAGGGAAAATAGGAAGGAAATAGACGAAATAATAATAATAATAAGGAAAAAGATGAAGAAAATTTACCCAAGCCAAAGTCAGAGAGCTCAGCATCATTATAGTCCTTTAAATACATCTGCAATACATTGACATGATTAAAGAAACCCCATTAAGGAAAAATTCATAATCTGATTCTGATGCACAATGAAAGCATAATAAAATCAGTTTAAGGAATCCAGATTAATGAAAGGTGACAAGTCATGAATCAGTGCATAATATCCATTATGAAGTTGCTACAGGAATATCACCTCAGATTAGGCATAGATGAAGAATAGTACTAGAGATACAAAATCTATATACAAACAATTGTACACAAGTTAATGAAAGCTATTGAATCAATGAACCAATAAATCTCCCCCTTTAATGAAACAATCATGAATAACTAAATCAAGATTAGAACCAGAAGTCCAGAACCTACCAAGAAACAAAGACCGTGAAATTATTAAGCAAATTCAAGTTTTATATAATTTGAAAACATAATTTATTGACACCCAAATTAGCTAATAAAGCAAAACAAGATCGCATCACATATATCAGAAACAAATCTAAACCCCATGAAAAAATAACATATAAAGCTTCATTAGCTCATTTTCCTTTCCACAAAATCTTGGCAACCAAACAAACACATCAACTGTATTTGACCTAAGAAAGCGTTTTGAACAGGAGATTTTTTAAGTGCATACCTTCGCAAGACTCCAGTAGAAAACGAAAGTTTTCTTGAGGATGAAGGGTTCAATTAGATTGCTCATCCTTATCTCCTTCTTCTTCCTGCCCCTCTTCTTCTTCTTCTGAATTCGTTTCTTATTGTTCTATAAACATCGTTTATTACTCGACCAAGAAACAATGCAAATGCCACTAGCAAAATTAATTCTTGTATCATCTTCAGAAACCAACTTCTGCTTCCTTGCTGTTGCCCTCCTTGTTTCTGGATTCAACAATAATCTCTGGCCTCTGCAGCAACCTCAGTTGCCTTCACAATGCTTGGAAATGGCTGGAAATTTTTTGATGAGATTCTTGGAGGAGGAGTCAGTTGTGACCGGAGGTCGGTGCTATATAGAGGCGTTGATCCAATGAGAGATGGACGTGTGGCTGTGTTTCATTTGGATCAGTTTCTTGGTAGTTACTTTTAGCGGGAAGATTTTAATGGTCCGTTAGAGCAACTGCCCCAGCGTACAAGTTCGTTATTAGATTTTAACACTTTGTTGTGTAACTGACAGGAAACTCAAATGATAATAATAAAAGAAAGCCCACTTTATTGGGCCACATTATTTGTTTCTTTGAAATGTTAGATTTCATCCTTTAATCATATATATATTTCCATCCAATTTTCATTTTCGGGTACAGCCATAGGCAGAGAAACATGCCTCTAATCCCTGTACTGATAATTTGTTTGTAGTTTTTGTAACCAGCTACTTATATATAGGTGTACATTCTTCTTTTCTTGTGCCATTGCACTCACTTTATGCATTCCATTTCGGATATGACTCGATAGAGAGATCCATTCATTAACTTGATGAGTGAATATCAAAATAAGCGATAGTAAATTGAAATTACTCATCTTGGAAAATTCAAGCTTCTCTTGACATGGAATGATAAATATTAAGCAGCATACTGATAACTGTTGGCAAACAGATAAGAAATTTTCTCTCAACTAGCAATCTGTCACAAACTTCTTGAACATGTCTGCATAGGCAGAGCTAATATTGATATCACTGAAAAGGCTTTTGCAAAACAAACAGCCTTTTTTCATTTTCCTTCTAGCATATTAACAAAACATATGTTTTATTGATGCCATTGTCAACATTATACTGTCTCCAATAAATGACTTGATTGCATAAATCAAGCACTTGATTACTAGCGTAATCTTGGGGCTAGCTGTATACTTATTGTAAAATACCTAAATTATTGGGATTGATTATTCTACTTACCTTGTACAAAATTATTTTACAACTATAAGAACTGGTATGTCTCAACAAATGGGAGAACCTTTTTTCCAAAAAATTATTTGTCTCTTTTGTTCTCTTTTGTTCTCTTTTGTTCTCTATTACTTAATCATATATATATTTCCATCCAATTTTCATTTTCGGGTACAGCCATAGGCAGAGAAACATGCCTCTAATCCCTGTACTGATCATTGTTTTGTAGTTTTCAAAATCAACTGACCTAAATTGGAGAAGATTTATGTGCTCTGAGACAGAGAGGGAGAGGGGAAAAATGAATTTGTATTTCTGTCAACCCAGCAGTAAATTGAAACGTTACAACGTTTAACATGGACAGAAGCACGTTGCTAAAACATTTTAATCTCAGGTGCACTAGAAATGAAAAAAATAAAAAAATAAAAAAGGAAAAAAGGACATGCCCAGGTATCACTAGATCTGCCCTTACAAAACAAGTCTTTACTCCAACCTTATTACATGGTCATGTTAGCAGCAGCTCCAACATCAACTGGAAAAACAACCACTACCTCTAATCTCAAAAATATTTCCATTGACAAATGTAAGACTAAGGAAAAAACATATGCAACAGCAAACAGCGGAAATTAAGCTCTTATCTAACTGCCCTTCAGGCCTTCATATCAGTATCAGAAGTCTCCTTTGGAGCAGTGGTGGCAACAACGGCTTTCTCAAGTTTTTCAGCCTTTCCCAGCACAATTTGAATCTGACAGACAGTGTAAAAGTTAGACAAGAAGAAACTGCTTCTGGTAAAAAGCAACTAAAATTGTGAATAGTAAAACAGACAAAGGCCAGCTGCCAATGCAAACAATCCAACCTTAGCTTTCTCAAAGAACCGGCCTTCATCGTCCTTCTTAGAGTTCACAGTAGAAATCTTTACCTCTGTTGCATTTTTCAGAAGATATGTCACTCTAATTAATTTGCTAACAATAAAAGATGTTAACATAAAATGGCTTTAACTTCTTACCTTTATTACTTGCCAGTCCATCACGTTTCAGAGCCTCAGCAATTGTGACAACGGTAGGAATAGCTGCATTAAGCAATTGTAGAAGTCAGCACATATTGTTATAGAATATGTTCCAAGGTGAAGGATATAATAGCAATGAACTGTCTCTTGGGTGTGGTCTAATATCTTGTACATTTAATATCTTGTACAGAAGTTGCTGACAGATAAGGATTCTTGTGCTGACCTCACTGATCTTAATTTTTCATTCGAAAATCAGCCATAATCTCCAAAATGAACAATGCAATCAATCGAACTAGTGCACTGATTTATTACTTACACTCTAGTGAAACCAAATCATCATTGCATGGTGTAGGTCATAACCAATAAAATCATACCAGTATTTGAAAGAACAATTTCTTTTTCTGCCAACAAGCTATGTTTTGAAAATATAATTCAAAAAAACAATAAGAAAAATTATCCACCAGATATAATTTGAAGTGGAAATTGAGAATCGTGTGCACCAAAAGAAGAAGAATAATAGAAAAGGAAATAAGCAAAACTGAGCAGATGGACATAAGAAGTTGTACCCATTCCCAAGGCAGTGAGCTCAATGTCATTGTACTGCTTTATGTACCTCTGCAATGCCATTAAAAAGATTTAAGAAAAACCCCAGAAAGAAAATGCAACATCACATGAATAACGAGCCAGATTATCATGAAATTTAAAGAATATGGATTAATGGGTTCACAAAAGATTCATGTAATCAATCAATGCCTCTAATATCCACCATTTTCATTTATCTGAATCAGAAGCTATGCTAAATCAGGTTTTAAAATCCGACTCCAAACCATTAACGCACCAGATTATCTTTGCTAGTTCCGAATAAAACTCTTAACCATGAAATAAAATGCAGAGTTAAGAAACTGTTGATACCAAATACGATTTATCACGAGGATTTTGAACCATTGAGTAAGGCCATATATTTGAAGTAGAGTATCACAGCAAATTAAACAGCAATTAAGGAAAAGATTATGCACTAAACTTCCCTCTTATGAACCCAACCAATTCAAGATTTTAAGCCATTAATGAACAAGAACTTTTAATTGAACAGATTCGAAGTCCAATATCACTTGAATCAGCAACATACAAAGAAAAATATTCAGAAGAAACCATAAAGCAAGATTCAGTGAGAATAAATTCTAAGATCCAGCAAAGAAACAATGAAGGAAGTATAAGACCAATAAGGCTCCATAGAATCCAAGAAATCAAATGTATGATATAAGTTAAAAGGAAAAAAAAAAAGAAAATCAAAATTGAACCAACAAATCTAGAGGGAGACAAAAATAACAGATCCAATAAGAAACCCCAATTCGTTTCCTTCAATTATCTGGGCAACCAAACAGACCATTATCATTCTGCGAAGCAAAATTGATAAGCAACAAAAAAGAATCAAACCCATTACAGAACAAATGCAAGAAACCAACAAAACAAAGAAACTAATCCCTAATATTCAACAAGATAACCAAATAACTAGGAAAAGTAAAAAGTTTTACCTTAGCAAGATTGAGGTAGAAAACAAAGGGTTTCTTTGTGTGAGACACAAGAATTCGGTTGCTGTCCTTCTTCTTCTTCGTCTTCTTAATCACAGACGAAGACTCGGCACCAGCAGCACCAGTAGTGGTAGCATTCTTGCCATCGCCGGAATCAACAACCGCGGCTGCAACAGTTGCCACTTTCTTGTTTTTGCTGCCGCTGTTTTTGTTTTCGTTCTTGGACTCCTCTGCCTTGATGAACTCAGAACTCTTTGCAACAGTCACGCTTGACTCCATTGTTATACGAATCAGAATTCTCTCTCTCTCTCTCTCTCTCTCTAGAATTGATGCCTGGTCTCTCTTTCTCCCTCTAAAGAATGTGTGCAAATGGCGGGAAATTTTTGTTGAGATCTTGCGTGCGAGTGTGGGCTGTGACTGGAGTCGCGGTTTTATGTAGAAGTGCTGATTCCGTAACGGATTGACACGTGGTGGGTTTTTGTTGGATGCGAAATCCTGTTAGTTATTTTTGGCGGGAACCCAGTGGACTGTTAGCGAAACTGTAAATAGCTTTTTTTTTTTTTTTATTACGACTTTGCCATCGCTTTACACAAATTTTGGCTTGGGTAGCACCTTTGGCACCCTTCAAAATTTCCCGTAAAACTATTTTTTAATTATAATTACTTAAATAGTCCAATATAAACTAATTTTTTATTTTGAATAAAAATTCAATTAAACACTTATATAAATTTTTCTACCCCCACCTCATTTCATAATTTATATTTATACTTATATTTTAAATTTTAATTTAAACATTAGAAAATTTTAAGATTTTTGAGTTATAAAAATAGAAATTATATAATAAAAAAATTAATATAAATTTAATATTTTAAGAACTATATGCAATTTAAATGAAATTTTTTTGGCAAAATTTTATGAGAATATTGTTAATTTTAATATATGATTTATATTTTATTAATTTTACTGAGGGTGTTTTAGAAAATGAATTGAAAAAGGGTGATATAAAGATTTTAGAGGGGTGTTGCAAGCTCTACTCATTTGGATTTCATTGAGCCATATTGTTAAAGAAGCCCAAAGGTTTTTTGGGCTTAAAGATGTGGATGAAGAATTTTCTTTGGTTGGGAAATGATTATTGCTGTTGTTTGTAAGAAGCATGGGTTGAAAATTATTGATTGGGTGAACAAGAATAAATCTTGATCCAGTATTAAATTCACCATCATCTAGTATAAGGAATTTTCCACATTTTTTTTCTTGACCAAACGGAGAAAAAAATAATAATTTTATTGTATTATTTTTTCATGTTTCGCTCTGGTCGCTGTAGATTCTCTTTTATGAAGCGCGGCCCATTTCGTCACCAACATAGGGCATACACCGACCGTTGATTCTTCTCAAAAATTTTAATGCACGGATGAGTTAGCATTCCACTTCCACCCGATCCAATGATTGGCGGGAGATAAAGACAACGGTACACGTGTGAGGTTGATGTGCTTGCTTGCTACCATATTAACAGTGTTAATCACGCTTCATTTAAATTATTAATTTGTGGGTCTGGTGAAGCAAAGAAGAAAGAGATAATGATTTTGATGGTGGTGACCAATCATGTCCATTGCCCGTTGCCCGTTGGCACGTACCAATTTGGATAAGGGACCCATTGGATGATCAAATCACTAAAATCATGCGCTTGAAATTGAAGATTAAAAGGCTGTGATTCAGGTGGCTATAGGGAGAGATGCAGGTTCAATATATCATTCTCATATCTCAAGTGTGCGTGGTCCAATTTTTTTTTTATACGAATATATTGTTAAATCATGTCGTTTAGTAAAATTAATTTTTAATATATTATAAAATTTTATAATTTAATAATATATTAAAAATTAATTATATTAAGCTGTATGACTTAAAAACTTATTTACATGAATAAAAATATATATATAAAGGTGACCGCATTAGAAAATGACTCTCTTTATATATATAATATTTATAAATATCAAAATTCATTTTAATTTATGCCCCAAATGATACTCTTCCTTTTACTCAACTCACGACTCTCCACCTTATAATTCTTAGCTCATATTCATTTTTATATAACCTAATTGTTCATGATAGAATAATAAACATACGGACTTACTTTGTCTTTGTCAATCTTTATCTATTAATTCATCTCTATCTGAATCTGCCCTTAAATTGGTTTACAAGAAACTTCTACTTATTCACCATGGTAATGAAGAAAATTGGTGGCTATTTTATGACAATTTGTAGTGGTTTGAGTATGCATAAGGAGTATTCAAATCATGTTAATTGATCATTTAGCAATTGGTGAGAACGAAATAATATCATTGTGACAAAGAGATTGGTTAGCAATGGAAACTTTATAGAAAAAATGAACACATACAAGAGTTTTGATAGAAGTCGATAAAATAAGAAAAGAGAGATTGTTCCTCGCAATGGGAATCTCCACCAATTTGGTCACTATGATCATGGATTAGTTACATTGAACAATGGATAAAAATTGCAACAACTAAACCATGCAAATGAAAACAAGGAGATGTAGTTGTTATAACAAGAACTAGTTCAAATGGGACAAGACAACTTTTGGTTGTCGCTAGAACTCAACTCACCAAACTTTATTTAGGTGAGGGCACATGATGTCAATTAAGAAAATAGGCTTGGGTATAATTGGGTATTAAAATATATATTGGGAAAAAGGGGGCAGTATGTTTTAAATTTCAAATTAGAGGGTGTTAGGGCTTTATCAAAAGAGTTAAGCCGGAATAATCAAAGATGGGACCTAACCAATTATTTAGATGGAACATCTTCTCTCTTTATTTACTTTGTTGCTTTTTGGTTACGACATGAATATTTAATCTTCTAAAATAAATTGACACTTTCCTATTATAATGCTTTAACATCACAACTAATCTCCAAAATTATGTTCATAATTCTTTTTTAAAGAAAAAAATAAAGTTGATTAAAATAATTTGATGGAGCAATTGTTTACTTCTAGGGACAAAGTGAGATTAGGACATGACATATGATAAAACCTTATCAATCACATTTTGTTTGCCTATTTCAAGCCGAACATGAGTTTGTAGCCATAGCAAAAATTTTGTATATGTTAGAGCAAAATTTTCAAGAACAATGATGATGTAAGATTACACGGGCTTATCCAAAACTCAAGGGTCTCCTAAAAAATTAATTATCTAATTATTCATGTTTGATTACAAGTTTCTTAAAGCAAATTACAGTTAATTCGAATACTCAATAACCGGTCCCAATTGTGGGTTTTTTTTCTTTTAAATAAAATTTATGAAAGTCAATTAATGTGTATACGTCTTCAAGAATTAATTGAAGTTTATGCTTCATGATGGAAGATGGTTAAGTAGGATAGGTGCCTTTTAGGAGTAGTATGTTGAGTTATAGGTTGAGTTACATGCGCTCTTTTAAGACATATAATATACAATTTCCAAACTTCCAATAAAATGAATCTAATCTTATACAATATAGTTATACTAACTATGTGGTTTAAACGTTCAGTAGAAAACTCTATTTCTTTAGTGGCCATTTTGTAAGTTTAAATTATTTCTTATTTTTCGTATTGTTTCCATGATTTTTATTTTTTAAACATCTGTCTAAGTGTTGGCTGCTGTTTTTTTTTTTTAACTTTATTTCAATGACTATAATTTTATTATGTAATAATAATTTGGATCTATTTATTTTAGTAAATTGTCATCATCTAGGATTAGTATAAAAGAACTTTAAAACTCAAGTTTTAATAAATTTCCTTTGAATTAGTCTAATTATAACATGGTTTAAACAATCGGTGCATTTCATATGTATTTATTTCTAAATTTGAGTGAAATGGTCTGAATATTCAAATCCGTATACAGATGAGTGGTAAGGGCATTTGTGATGATAGCAATTTTTAAAAATAAAGTATGGTTCTTAATTTCTTGCCAAATATTGAAAATAAAAGGTGTATCACATTAGCCACCTTAATTGAGCAGAAAACCAAATTTGGTGGGTTTAAGGAAAAAAGCAAAGAAAATCTTATGGTAAGATTCGAAAAATTTCCAATTTTCAAAATCTCAAATAATTCCGTTAGTTAACGCCGTTATCACCGACGACACACACACTTGTATAAAATTACAGAGCAAGCAACAGAAGAAACAGCAAACTAAAACAAACGCTCGAACACAAACACATAAAAACCCACTTCCGGTTCTTCACAGATCGGACCATAACTGTGAGTAATTCTCTATTTTTGCCACTCTCTTTGTTCTTGCTTTGCCTCTCGATCTGTTTATCACTTTTGCATGCATGCACATGTAATGTAGCTTTGAATTTTGATACTGCATTCGTTATTAGTTTGTCATCCGATCTGTAAATGTTGTTTTTTGCTTCTTTTTTAGTGCTTGCTGGCTTCTTGGATTTGTTTTGTGATTCATTTTTCACTTTATAATGTGTTTTTGTCTTCTTCTTTTTTTAAAGAAATGTGAAGAAATTGAAAAAAAAAAAGTTGAAACTTTTTAAGTGTTTTAGCTAAGTTGAGGTCAAGTTTAAGTTTGACAATAGATTTTTGTTTGTATTGAAATGAAAACAAAATGATAAGGTTCAAGTTTTGGTTTTTCAATTGTTTTCTTCATTTCTGTGAGTAAATATTTCCTGGGTCTCAGCTGGATTGACTATTTCGTTAGCTGACATTAATGCTCTTCCTTTTTTAAATTTAATCTTATGTATGAATAATTTAATGAGGTTTGAACAGACAATGCATTTATGATTCCTAGTATAAGCTCAGTAATTGACTAGAGATATTTGGTTTTAATTAGAATCCATTCTGTAATTGATAGAAATATCTGCAGGAATGTTGTTTTCGTTTCTTATGCCAAATTACCCATGTTTGGAAATTGGAAAGTTGTTTTTCTTGTACTTTCATTTTAGTTGTGTTTTTTATTTTCTTCGCTGAACTTAAAATTGTGCTCTTATTATTTTGACTTAGTCTCTCTATGTCCCCACGTAGTTTGATTAATGCTTTATTGAGTATAATTGTGTTGTTTAGGTGGACTTTTGTCATAATTTTCGTACTAAGCACACCCACTTCTCTTAGCATTCTTTAGTTCTAATTCTCCTTTTAGGTGTCTTGACCATCCAGTGGTTGGAAGGCAAATGATTCTGTTTGGTGCTACTTTTTCTTACACAATAAACAAACTGTTTGACAAAGCCAAGGTGGTTGCTTCTTTTAAATATTTTCTCTTCTCCTGATTTCTTTATCCCACTCAATCTTTAATATTTCATCAGTGCAACTGGTCTCTATTTATTCAGAAAAATCATACATATGTCTAGTTGTCCTTAAAATGAGTTTTATTTGCTTATTGGTTATGTAAATGTTGTTATCGAGTGTTGTCCAAGAGAAAGTATTTAGCAGATGACATAGGATATTAGTTGCTGACAGACCCACTCATAAAACTTGGTTGAGAACACATGTTGCTTCAGGCTTCATTTTAGTAATCACAGTGCTAAGAAAGCCTCATTGGTTCTCCCTTAGTTTTAGGTTTTGTAATTTGTTGATTTATTGAGTTTTTGAACCCCTACATGAATACAAAATTTAAGCAAGCATATTAACATCATAATCTTGATTATTTTCCATTCTTAACGGATGTACTATTTATTGATTGTGCTGAATCTTACCTTACTATCTTATAACAAGCATTCTCTGTCTGTATGTTTAGTAATTGGATTTCTGAAATGAGCGATGTGGATTCCTGGTTCTTGTTCATTTTAGGTGTGTGCAGGTTGTAAAAGGGCTTAATTGAGCCCTTAGGATAGACTCCGTTATTAAGGGTTCTTCTGCTTTTGCATAAACTGAAATGTAATGAAGTGTACTCCAATTATTTGCTTATCTTCTGGTATAGCATCTGGTTCACTCTTGCTTTGTGCATTTGATGCTACAATCTAAAGTAGTTTAGGATTTTATCAAAGGCTGCATTGTTGTAATAATGATTGAGAGAAAATTTCAGTTTCGCTATTTTGCCTTCAAAGAAGAGTTTGTCTTGTGTTTGTATGATTTGGCCACCGAACAATGCCATGACTAGAGAGAATGTTACTATACATTTGTGCATAGATTATTTGTCGCACCTGATGAATATCAAAAGATAGTGTGATTTTGATATTCATATTTCTCGGTTGCAGTGAAATGGGGATAGAAGTTACTGATGTTTGTATGGATAAAGAAGCCGATTGTGTCATAGTTTATTCAAATGGTGTCTCCCATGATTCTGATCATGAAACAATTCCCAATCATCATGATGTTGCGGGGCCATTTGAACATGTTGACGGGGATCCTCAACTCCAAAGTTTGGTAGAAAGCACTGAAGTAAAAGAATATGAAGTGAAGGAGTGTACCTCAGAGACCTCAATTGAGGTCGAGAAGGGTAAGGAAGAACAGAATGTAGTAAGTTCAATGCCTGAGGCTGGCTTGCCTGCAGAGAAGACCAAACCAGAAGATGTAAAAACAAAGGAAAATAATAAGTCACATTTAGTTGTGAAGCATGCGTCAAAAGCCACTGCTGGAAATGTTCGAACAAAACACACCATTCCACAGCCATTTTCCCTAGCAACTGAAAAGCGTGCTTCAAATGGAACCCGACCTACTGCAGCTGAGCTGAAGAGTGTGAATAAATCATCTAATACAAATAGTCTGCGACATCTGAACAGTAAAAAGCAGAATCAGGTAGCTTCAGCAACTGAATCTAGATTCCCAATATTTTTCCCAGTTAAGGTAAATTTAGAATGTTGCAAAAAGGTGAATGTCATAGTAGCATAGTGAGCAGCTTGAATTATAAAAAAAGTTATCTTTAGGTTGGAATGTGATACTCTATTTGGAAATCATAATATTGAAATTCAGGATGAGGAATTTTCTTAGCTGACCTATGAACTTCTGTCTGATTGGTTGCAGCCACCTCTGGTTCCAAGGAAGCCATTGCAACCCAATAACAAGAAGCTTCCTGATGAGGAAGACTCTTGTTCTGTTGCTTCCTCGTATCCTCTTGCCCCCAGCAACTTTAGCTTGATTTGTCATTTCCCTATGCTTTCTTATTTATTTATTTATTGTTGCCACCTCACTCTCTCTGTTCAAAATTGATGTTATCTCTTGACCATCCCTAGCACTGCCGCATCAGTGCGGACTGTGAAGTCCAGGATCATGGTTGCAGCAGCTCCTACATTTAGATGCACTGAACGTGCAGAGAAACGGAAGGAGGTACTCATCAATCTATTTCATGTGAATTATTTTTTGATTTTTCATATGTAATTTGGCCTGAATCTCTGTCCCTATTATGTCACCACTTTTAGTTTTATTCAAAACTAGAGGAGAAACACCAAGCTCTGGAAGCTGAGAAGAGCCAAAGTGAAGCCAGGACTAAGGTATGGCTCTCAATGTAGACACCCAAGGATAATTACAAATATCTCTTTGTCATGATTGTAGATGGAAATTAATCATGTTTTAGATTAGTCTTATTCAGTTCGTATTTGTCTGTTGTGTCAGATAATTCTCTAACCCATGTTGTTTTGTCCTCATAAATCTTAATATTCTAGGAAGAGACAGAAGCAGCTATCAAGCAATTGAGAAAGAGTTTAACATTTAAGGCGAGCCCAATGCCAAGCTTCTACCATGACGGACCACCACCAAAAGTTGAACTCAAAAAGGTACGGTATAGATTTGATTTATTCCTTTTCCAATTTCCATCATGTTTGAACTTCACAATATTGAGGTGCTATGAAACTGCTGTGTCGTCAAAATTGCCAAAAAATTGTGTTTAATTTTGTAGTGAAGGAAATAGAAAAAGAGTAGTGTATGGTTCGCCTGTTAGAAATTTCTTTCAAATTTATCTGCTTAGATTTTGTTGCTTTTAATGGATACCAGATGCCACCAACTCGTGCAAAATCACCAAAGCTGGGCCGAAGGAAGAGCTGTAGCGATGCAGCCAGTTTGAATCAAGGAGACCAAGTGAAGGGAACTTCTCGCACGGGAAATCGTCAAAGTCCAGGTAATTGCAGAGAAGACACCACCCTTTTTTCCACTGACAAAAAGGATTCAAGCAACATCCCAAATGGTCATGTCATTTGCAAACTCCAAGACAATCCTAAACTAGCAGAAGATATAATGGCCCCCAAGGTAAATGTTCATAGTAATTCAGAAATTGGTGTTGTCTTCCAACCCTGATTTCTGGTGAGCAGCACTCTAATTTATTAATTTAAAGAGGAAAAGGTGTTTATTTCTCTTGTTTTCCTGTGACTGTTCTGAAGAATGTGCATTTTGTTGTTTTAAATTTGCAAGGACTTGTTGCAATGTTTGTGTAATTATGAAGTGTAAATTTTCTGTAACTTATATAAATGTCCCCATTTTGTAATAACCTTTGTTCATTTGTTTAATTCAGATGGAAGTTTGTTTATCTTTTGCTCATCTTCAAATGATCTACTGAACTACATTTGCAGCATTTTGTACAAAAAAGAACTTGTAATGTTAGTACTGAAATGTTTGAATTCAATGAAGATTGTGTTCTTAATAGTTTGCCTTTATGGTAGTGTGTGAGAAGTGATGGTTGCTTCCTTTATCCTCAAAGAGAGATTAAAGTTAGAGGCAAAATGGACCCAGTAATTGTTGATGATTTTGGTGGAGATTGTGCTTTATAGGACTTTTTACAGGACTGGAAATCACTGTTTTGAGGAGTTATGTTTAGCTTCATAATGAAAAGCTCTTAAAGCAAAAGAAAAAAGTAAGTAGAGGGTAAAGAACTTAATGGGTGAATTGTTTTTGTGGTTAAACAAAAGATGACTTTTTTAGCAGGATATGCCCCATTTGTGGAAACAAGATTGCTTAGTCAAAAGCACTCTGGCTTTGTATTGGTTCCAATTTAAGCTCTTGAATTTTCAGTGCGTGTCGAATCCTGATTTTCTATTTTCACACAGTTCTTTCCCTACTTGGATAAATTAATGCTATGTTTGATATTGTTGTCTAGCAATTGTATTCTGAAAATTGAGGTGATATTAACTCTATTGTATTGTTATTTCGGAAGTGTTGTGGTCTAAAAATTACATTACCATAATACCTAATGAAGCTAAAGCGTCCGTTTATTAAAAGTCTTTTTATTAAAAGCACTTTTACATAGCTAACTGTCTCTGGCAGAAGTCTTGAGTAAATTGCTTTAGTAGTAAGTCAATTTTTTCAAATACCACTTATAATCTTGGCTGTGCCAAATTGCCATTGCTTTAACTCAATCTTGATCTTGAAAAAGCAGTAACAGGCCAAGCTGTATATCTTTCCATTTAAGCCAAGAATCAGAGCATTTGTGGTATGGCCTCATTGATGAACTTTGTCTAACCTCTAATCTAACCTTTTTCCTCAAGTGGGAAACAAAAAGAGACATCCTTTAAACAATATCATCATGGAATAGAGGTATTCCATTTCTTTAAATCACTGTTTACTGATAATCAAGTAAACAAATAATTTTATAAATCTTCATAAAGATTGCTTCATCAGACGGGCAATATCAATGCCACTTGTCCTCCTTTGATTGCTAAATGAAGCCCTTGCTTTTTCCTCCCAGAATTGCACCCAAACTTCTCATATCTAATTTCAACCCATTTGTTGTCTAGACTTCCTCCACCAAACTACAAGTTTTCACATCATTTTTTCTTTTAGCACTAAGGTTGTGATAGCATCGATCTGGATGCAACAAACAAAAGAAAATTAGATTCTTGTTGCATTATTATGACCCCCATCCCGTATTGGATTATGGCAAGTATATATGCACACATACAGTCATGCAAATCCAAGGCTAAATTGGTTTGAATCTTGCTTGTGTAAAGCAAGATGTAGAAAGTGGGACAATATGTCATGTGACCCACAAAATGATACTCTTAACTCATCCTCTCACATTCACACATATAAAGGGCCATTCAAAAACAATGCATTGGCAAATCAATGATACCAAAGCAGTTGTATATATCTTTCTTTCTCTCATAGTTGAGGGAATGCTGTCTGGTTCGAGACCATTCATTTGAAGAATAGAAAATCATCTGAATGATCTCGGACCAGGCTTCATTCCCCCCAACAAGGTGTGTTTTACCATTCAATTGCATGAACACAACAATCAGTCATCTTCTTTCTCAGGTCAACTTAGCTAACTGTGTTTTCTTTTATATGCAGCTGCGTGAGAGCACTCGTGGAAGATCACATATGGATATTTATATGCCAAATAGAGCAAATGGCATTTCTTGGGAGACGCCGATGACAATCCAAGCAGGTACGATGTATGATATATGTTATATTTGATCTCTACTTCGAGCAGATTCATAGCAAATGACTTTTTCTTGTTGTCCATAATCTGCATTTTGGTTCTCTGATCACATCAAACATGTTGAAAATAAGGCGATATCGCCTTCATATGAACAGAATCCTAATATATATATGTATATGGATATTAAGCAAGTCATAATGGAAGTAAAATTACATGCTAAGTTTCCAAGAAATTAAATCGCCTGCAAAAGATTCTTCAATCTACCTAATTATCCTGAGAAGTACGGATTGGCATTGCTACAAGTATAATATTTCTACTCGTAGGATTTAAGAAGAAATATTGAAACTTAGAAATAACCCATTGCAGAACATTTTGATCTTGGAGTATGGCATTACCTGGGTTTATTTGCGCTTGATTTTTTTTTCTTTTTTTGGGTGGTTAAACCAAATTCGGTGATGACGAGAAATGAGGTTTTCGTGTGAAAATCTGACCGAAAGGAGAAAAAAATGACAAAAAATAAAGTTTTGTCAATCTTTTTGCAGTTGAAATTTTAGCCAAATTAGCTTTGCTTGTGGGGAGTTGCAAAGAATATAAGCTGAGAACTTTCACTTTAGTTGTTACATGAGATGAGAGAAGCAGCAGTAGTAGTACCCCATCAAATTAAATTGAGCTTTGAATTCACTCCTTTTATTTGTCTTCACAAGACTGCCATCATGACCAGAGCCCCTTATTCTTTGCCAATTCTTCACTTTTTAAGAAACATGTAGGTCGCAAATGTGGGTCATATTCTACCTAACGTGGGTCACAAATTAATATGTGCATGAAATTAAAAGCCGACACTACTTCGAACAACAAACATTTCAACTAAAATTTTTTAACATATAAATAACAAATAATAAAAAGCAAAATCAAGAAAATTTGATCATCTAACAATATTCAAGTATCACATGCTTATTTTGAACACCATCAAATGGACATAAAATCTATTTTTCTATTATTAGAATTCAGAACTTAGAAGCACTAAGTTTGAAATAAGTAAAAATACATTGTTAGGAGTCAACAACCATTGAAAAATGAGCATATATAGCTAGTTGTAACCACAAAACCAAATCAAATACTAATGGAAAGATGGAGAATTAAAGCAATGGAAATTTACAAAGAGAGGCAGCCAATTTCAATGCCTCCAGCTGGAGTCTTGCTTGATATGTATTGTTCATGCATGTTCTTGGAACTTCTTGCATTGATGAAAGGATCATTTTTGTTTCTATGCATGTGCCAGTATAGTGCATATACACACACAAACACACACAAAGACATAGATATATAATCATTTTTATTTATTTTTCTTTCTTTTGCTTTGAGACTTTAGTTAGTTTTTGCATGTGCCATTGTTTGACCAAAAGCATAAAATATTTGTAATTTGCTTATTCTAATTTATGACATCACAACAATCAAAGTTAGGATCCTACATCATCACAATTCAAGGGAATCTGGGTGCTACAAATTTTGTTGCAAATAACAACGAGGCAACTTAGACGAATCTACCTTTAGCCTTTTAGTGACCATGATTTATCCGTACGTTAATCATAGGCAATGAGATCATAATTTACGTAAATTATTGCATCAATATAAATTCGTGTGTCATGTACTTGCCATCCCTAGATCGCCGGATGGGTCAAAAGAGAAGAGAGACATCTTGAGTACGTATGACAAAAAAGTAATTCCTATGCTCGATAAAGAGTCGTCTTGAAATTTTCTCCAACATAGTTAGTCGAGAGAATGGGCATTGGCTCTCCAATGCTTTTTCAAGGTGCTTTTTTGAGACTTGACCATTTGAAAATTCTAAAAAGCATTCAACACTGCAGATTTAAAAATTTGCTTGGAAAAAAAGAACACTTTTAAAAGAGAGAAAGGGGTCATGTGTAACACCCCCAAAACATTTCTTTAATTTCTTGATTTTGTATGTGTAAAAACAAAAACTAGTAAAGGGGAAAATTTTGTTTTCCATAGCAAAACGCGTTACTTTTTTGATAATTCCAAAGAAGGAAGGAACCTTCTTGAAATAATAATGATAATAATAATAATAATAGTAATAATGTCTTCTCAAAATAACAACAACAACAACAATATTTTTGATTGAATGATTACTAATGTTAATATCGAGGTGTAGGGTATATTTAATTTTGAAAAAAATAATTAGACACTTATTTTCATTGACTAAATTCTTGTTATGCATGCATTTACTTCACATGATTGGTTGATAATTATCTATTATAAGAATCTGTTGAATGAATGAATGTGTATATTCCGAGAGTATTTGAGAGAAACTTGAAACACGGCCTCATTTTTCAATTATTTTACAATCTAATCACAAATTGGTTAAATGATTGATAGTACAATATGGATTAGATTAGAAATACTTTCAAGTTTCAAATATTTGAATGAAGATCAACATATACGATATATATAGAGGATCCCATATTTCTACCTCAAATCTTTAACAATATAAAAGAAGAAAAAGAATCTGTCACTTAACTGAAAAATGGTGTGTGTGGGTCTTCAGCTTAAATAAACTTTTCATATCACGTAAACCTTCAAACTACGATAAATTGATTGTGGTATAGACATAAAAAGGAAAATAAAATTCATGATAAATTGATTATAATACTGGGTAGGGATCAAATAATAATTTTCTTTTTGAAGATAGGCCAGATAATATTTAGACATCTTTATATTTAATTTGTAGTCTCGTTAAATAATTAGATATTATATCATGACAATTCCCCACTAGCGTTTAGCTACACTTTTAAATTTTGGTTGAAATTAAAAAAAATAAAAAATAAAAAACCCATGGGCTTAAGCCCAATCTAAGAAAGATTGTTACAAAATCATTGTCGACCTGAACCATTAGTATAAAAGTGTACGTGGCAGAATATGATTGGAAATTCAATTACTAAACCAACTCCAGCTGCAGCGTATCTGGTCCCACCCGACCAGGAGCCGAATGTCTGTTACAGTACTCACTACTCAGCATCATACTCAAGTTCTTTCCTTGACAAATCATTAAAAACCATGTCTTCACGCTCCCTTCTCGCGTGCAACACACCTCCTAGCCAAACGACACAGTTTTTCTCCTCTCCTTAGTCTATTCCCCACGTTGCCTAAACTCCGCACGCCGAACCCAACCACCATCAGTGGTCTCGACACTGCCACGTCATAATTTGTAATGTCAAAATCAACAGCTAGCAACTTTCTCTCTCTACAGACCTCCCACTTTGATCTCTCTCTCTCTCTCTGTAGATCTGCCGAGGCGAAAAGTCAATGTGAGCACCTTGTGTCGGAAAATCTAACACTTTCTCGGAAAATTTGAAATTTTCTTGAGAAAGAAAATTTCAAAATGGACGAGGTTTTATTCGAGATGATGGAGTTTTTGAAGAGACCTTCGATTACCGAAACATTAGTCGACATTTTGCTATGTGCAGTTCCGATTTGGCTGGCCGTGATGATCGGTCTCGTGATCGGCTGGTCGTGGCGGCCGAGATGGACCGGATTGGTCTTCCTTGGCCTCCGGAGCAAGTTCAGATTTATATGGACCGCCGCGCCGCCTGGCTTCGGCGCTCGGCGGCTCTGGCTCGCTTTCACGGCTCTGTCGGCTTTCTCGGCTTGCCGCGTGCTTTGGAACAATTTCAAAGGAAAAGGCGCGAAATCGGATGCCGCTTCAGCGGCCGCTGCTGGTGAAGGAGTCGATGGTGATGCTAGGTGAGTGTTGAGTTTATAGTTTTTATATTTTTGGATTTAGTTGAGGTTTGATTAGTTAATGAAAATTTAATTATTATTATTGTTGTTGTTGTTATTTTGTGGGGGCAAAATTTGTGACCTAATAATGTTCATGAAAATCATATGAATGTTAATGCTGGCGGCTGTTATTTTTGTGTAATTTTAGATATAGGAAACTAGTAGGGATGAAACATGTGCTGGGTACTCTTGATTACGATAACAGAGTTCCCATTTCTCAAAATGTAAGTAGGATTGCAGACTAGTTACACGTGCGCCCACCAGTCAGGTTACATGTTTATTATTATGGGGACTATGGGATTTTGGGATAAATATTCATGCAATTTGAATGGAGGAATGAGAATAATGTTGCTCATGTCTTGTGTACAAGATATGTTCGGGTTGCAGCTACTTGTGTTTCAGACATTTTATCATCCTTGTTATAATCATGTTGCTGTAAACATGACTACATTGTTTCATTACTGCTAGATTATGTCATCTCTGTTCATGGATGAATTAAGTTATGAGAGTTCTCTTTTTTGCAGCCCTGGTGCCAGAACTGCAGAGAAAGAGCAGCATGTTGTCACTGAGAATGATTTAGAGCACCTATTGCAGCTGCTTGAAAGGAAGGATGGAGAGATGGAATGGCAAACTTTGATGGAGAAGTCCACCCCAAACATGACATACCAGGCTTGGCGCTGTGAGCCCGAGGTAGGTTGTCATTTGCTTAATACTTTCTGCCGTTCATCTGCTGAAAAAATGCTTTTTAGAATTACTGCTAAACAATATATCTTCTGGACAAATTAGTGTCATTGTTTATCCATAAATGAGCATATTTGGTGAGGTGTGATTAATGCTAGATTAGATATCCTAAATACTTGGAATAATTACATAACCATGTTCCCAATTGGGTTTGTGATCACGTTTTGGAACTTAGTTCGCAGGAAAAACAAATGTTATTGCTATTAGAATTAGTTTCAGCTATTTAATTGTTGGATTCAAAGCCATCGTATAATGGGCCTGCATTCCTTTCTCTTTCAGTGGAGATATATTTTGTGCACGTGATTGTGCATCTTATTCACTCAGTTTTTTAACAATCATGTATAACTACTTGATGGTGATCTCAAGTATTGTGCGCTAGTAGTTGATAATGATTTTGTCTATCAGACAGGGCCTGCAGCTTATCGAACTAGAACTGTGTTTGAGGGTGCAACTCCAGAATTGGTTAGAGATTTTTTCTGGGATGATGAGTTTCGACGAAAATGGGATCATATGCTTGCATATGTTAAAACGTTGGAGGAGTGTCCTCATACTGGGACAATGATTGTTCAGTGGATAAAAAAGGTTTGTGGAAAAAAAACTTCTTGTTTGTCTGATGTCTGAGTTTTGTAATGCTGCTTTCTTGTTCAACTACCAGATTGATTGATGCCTTTATTTCTTCGTATTTGCAGTTTCCTTTCTTCTGCAGCGACCGAGAGTATATTATTGGTCGAAGAATATGGGAGGCAGGAAAGAATTATTATTGTGTGACAAAGGTACAGGTTTAGAGCTTAGAAATCCAACTTCTTGTCTTTGAGACCCAGTACATTAGTGCAGTTGATTGTTATTATTTTTGGATTCCTTGTTCGATAAATTATTATCAGAATCTTAATTGTTCATGTGCTGTTCTTTCTGAAACTGATTGTGAAAATTAAATTTGCATTCTGGTAATTGGTTTTGCTTAAAATGTTTGCAAGACCCCCTATGCTCCTGTCTGCATTCATTATTTCACTGGAATTTACATTATTCTATGGTTAACAACAAGGTGTTGTTGCACATTTTGTTTGCATCAATCCATGTTCTGTAGTATGGAAGACTCAATAGGATCTTTATATTGTTAGTAATCAGTATTTCATCGCATTTCATCACGTTGACAATGAATATTGATGTTTTGAGTTATATAATACTGCAGGGTGTGCCATATCCGGCTTTGCCTAAGCGTGACAAGCCAAGACGTGTGGAGCACTATTTTTCAAGTTGGGTTATCAGGGCTGGTGAGCATTCGGTTATCCAATTGAGTTTCACTAAATTGCAGCAGAAAAATATTTAAATTTTGATTTGCTGATGCCCCTTCATTGCCTTTGTATGAAACATGAATGCAGTGGAATCCCTTAAAGGAGATGGGCAGCTGTCTGCATGTGAGGTTAATCTTATCCATTACGAAGAAATGGGGATCCCAAAAGATGTTGCGAAGTTGGCCATCCGGCATGGTATGTGGGGCGGTGTCAAGAAATTAAACTCCGGCATGAAAGCATATCAGAATGCTAGGAAATCAGATTCATCATCACCTGGAAGGGCACTGATGGCAAGCATCACAACAAAAATTTCTGTCAATGAAAGCATGGAATCTCTGGATCCAGTTTCTAGTGAAGAAGAAAAAGGGCAACTGGCCAACCCTAAATATCAGAAAGATCATGGCATAGACTGGAAATGGATAGTTATTGGTGGAACTGTTGCTGTAGTTTGTGCACTTCATTCAGGTGCAATTGGGAAGGCATTGTTGCTTGGAGCTGGGCGGAGAATTGCCAGGCGGTGAGATTTTTCAGATAAAATGTGACTTATTTGTCTTTTTCACTTTCGGGAATCTTTAAAATTTTCACAAAACAGTGCACATCAATCAATTACCCGATCGAATGATTTGATATATATCAATATTTTTTAAATAGAGGTGTCAAGTGTCAAACTTAGGCCTTTCTTTTCCTCCCTCAAAACTTTCTGTATTCTTCGTTGCATAGTAAATGTGGAGAGCTATATAATTTTACGTCTGAGAACAAGATATATTTTTGTTTTAGCTCTCACCGGTTAACTTTTAGGATCACCAGTCAAGGATTAGGTTATTTGGTGGTTCATTCATACGTGCTTTGTAGTTAAACTACTCAGAGGCTGGTTGGTTGCCCCCAGAGTTTTTAATTAAAATGTTTAATAAACACTTATTGATGTAGCTTCGAAAGGTAAGTTGATTTATTCCTTGTATTTGTATGATGAACAACTTATTATCTTCAATATTTTTGAGAAAATTATCATTTAAATGTTATATTTATTATACATTCTTAATTTCTGTTTTTGTTTTATAGTTAATATTTTTTTAACAACAGTGATGACTTAAAAATTACAATATTTTAATACTACATAGAGCAAAATCTATTTCAAACATTTCAAAGATAATCCCTCCGCACTAGCCTGGCCCAGGTGATGCACATGCGTTGTGACTTTGGAGGATCGTGCTAGCGTAAAATTTGTCAACCATGTTCGTTGCCTCTGTAGCAAGCCAAGGGAACATGTAGAGCCGCATTTATCTCAAGCTTTGACATATATTGTCCATGAGTAACAATTTTCACTAGATCAAGATGAAGACCCGTCTGGAGAATATAACGTTGTCTCCTAGAATGTCTCTTTTTCCCTTGTGGTTTTATGCTATGATATCGCTGTAGAGATAGTTCTTCATCGGCCTCTCTACAACCTCAGAAGGCAATCATGTGATGCTGTTGGTGCAAATATCAATTTTCACTCTATCTTCGTGTCTGTTAAATATGCTGATTGTGACCACCCATCAACCCTCACTAATTTTTATTCGGTGACATACATGTAATCTCTGAATTTGCACCTTCAAAATACTTCCCTTTATTTTTCATAAGTTTTTCTAGACTCACGAATTACGTACTCCTAATTTGAGCTCTTGAGTAAAATTATTAACATGAGAACTCATATCAAGATAAGATCTTAATTCATTTTGTAAATCGCCTACTTTTGAAGACTCCAATATTTGTAGAATAATTTCGTGAAACATGAAATATAAATCCCAATTGTTAGTCCCGCCTGAAATATTTTCTTGACAACTTTCACGAATTGAAAAATTCCAATCTTAATTAACAAAACCTTTATGATGAAGTTGAGGTGAATATCTTCTTTTCAACGTCTTTATTAAAATTGGATGATGTTACAAGACACTGCATGGATGGTTTATAAATTACCTCATCTGTTAGTTTCTCTATCATTCTTGAGAGTGATAGAGATCTAACCCACTTTGTTAGATAGTGCATGATAATTGATAAGGAAGCTCCAGTGGTGCAACTTGGCCCAAACCTTAAGATGGTGGTTGATACTTGATACAACACAGCCAAAACCCTAATCCTAACATTAATAAGCAAGTGGATTTATTGTGAAAATGAGGTCCCCAACTTGGCACATATCTGAGGATCAACATCATCATTTCATCCTAACATTAATGGTGTGTTTGCATATTGATTATGATCAAGAGAATTTTGGAGAAGTGATCTCCCTTCTTAATTGATGGACGAAAGGAGCTCAAGAGAATTTTAATGACCTTTGTCCATTGTTATCAAATCTATTGAAGCTCAATTCAATCTAATTAAAATATTTAGTAATAAATGTAATATCCCATTTTAAAATTAAACGTACGTTTATTTCAGATTGAATCTTTCACCTCGGCACTTTCATTACTATACAAAGCCAAACTTTTGGGAACGTCCAAGGAGTTCACCATGTCAAATACCCTTTGGTAAATATTAAAATGATTCCAAAAACAAATTTCAACCAAGAACGTTAAGTTACAGATGCGCGGGACCCAATGAATCCAGAACCCAAAATTTCTAAAGTACCACGTGAAAAAAGAATAACCTTTTTCTAAGAATAACCGCTTCACAACGACCTATTATAAAATTTGGGTATGTTTATAATTTTCTTAATTAAGTGAACTGGACAAATAATCATTAGATTTAAACAAAAGCTTAATCTCTCTTTTTTGGGTGTACTTACAAGTCTAAGTTGAAAAGTACCTGCACATTTGGGGCTTCCATTTTCAGAGACCGACAATTGTTTTTCGGCTGAGACATAATAATAAAACAAAGATTTGAGTTTTGAGGCAGCAGCTGCTGTGCTGTAACTTGTACAATACTTACGTTGTAGTATGTAAATAAATTTGCCATAAACAGATATAATGCAAAACGGAACCCACCGTCTTTAATATTATTGGCGTGGGATGTGTCCACGTTGCATGTTCTAAACCTCATAACTTTAGAATCTCCGGAAAAGCTACTGGGACTTGGAGAGAGAAGGAGAAGCTTCAGCCCTCGGGTAAGAGCTGGGCAAGGCCCTTGCCTCTTGTCATCAATTTTGGCCTTTAACTTGAAACCCTCTCTGTTTCTTAAATTGTAATGCTTTCTTGTTTCAGTTTTTACTCTGGTTCTTTTGAAGTGCTTTGGATTGAAAGGTGAAGGGGAAGTTTGTATGAGGATTTTTTGAAGAATGAGGTATTTGGGTATGCTTAGATCATGCTTTACTGAAATGGGCATCTCTTGCTTTCGATGTTTTTGCTCTACCTTTATTGCTTTCAACATTAGGCTGCCGCTACAGTGGTTCGCATGTGTTTATAGATAATATTATTGCTTTCCAATTCTTATCCTATTTATTATTAGTCATAGCTTCTAGTACTGGATTATCCTTTGGAGATAATTTTTTATAATTGTGTACTTCTTTTATATGGTGCATGAAATATGGTCAACTCCGAAGAAAGTTTGATTGTTTTGTTTTCTAAGGTGGTTTATCTGAATGTTTTGACGATTATCATATTCTTTGTTAGCCATGCAAGGATAGGTACCTCCAAGAATTCAGATCTGTATTTGCCATATCTGGGTTCCTTCATTTGTCTTTTCATATCTTATGTTATGTTAAAGATATATAGTGTGATTCTATGCTCAATATATCTGCAAAATGTGTTTCCTGTTTCGAGAAAATCTTCTGCACCTCGGATGTACTTTGTCCAATGCATAACAAGTCAATAGCATCCTCTCATGTGTGCATTTATTTGAAACCATTACCAATCAAATGGGTGATCACCTTGAACAGAATTATGCCTGTTTATTACTAACTGGTTTTAATACCTCCGAAGTACAGAATAATTTCTTGTTTAGTAGAGGTTTAGTGTTGAAATTGTGAGCATAGCCATTAGCTAGTGCTGCTCAAATGCAACTGATCAACATTAATTGGGTTTTCACACAACACAGCATGCTTCAATAGACTTGATATTGCCTTGTAATTCTACATGCAATTTTCTTATTCTTACATCAAACTTATTCCTTAACTGTAAGCCAAATATGATCTTGATGGTTGTGACCATTTGCAAAGTGTCTTTATATACATCTGCCTAATGTTTGTAAAACATATAGGGCATGTTTGGCACGCGGTAATTTATAGGATAAGGACCCCGCATTGCATTAGAATTATACAATCTCGTGTTTGGCGGTTACAGCTCATTGCATTAACTAAAATTTATAATGCGGTAACACCCGCATAAACTAAACCCGACCCCCCCCCCCCCCACAGGTTTATACGGGTTTGCAATAGATCTTTCTCCTTCCCTCAACTTTCTCCTTCTTTATGCTCTCTCACGAACACAGCGCTCCACACCATGCCATCGTCCTTCGCCGCGCAACACCCAGCTCCACCACCACCCCATCCCGCAACACCACTGCCTTCTCTTTTAACTTGCTGACGCACGACACTCGACCACCATGCAATCTTCTATCTCTGCGTGACAGCCAGCTCCGTCACCACCCCACTGTGCAATACCACCGCCATGCTTGCCTTCGCCTCCTGAATCAACGAACTACAACTTTGATTTTTGAAAAGGTCTTTCTCTTTATTTCTTCTCACGATTTCTGTAACAAAACAGAGGCTAAATATCACATGTCTCTTCCTCATACTATTCCAAGCTAAATAGCAAAAGCAATAGATTCTCAGACTTATATATGATCTTCAAGAAGCCGGAGGTTCTCGATTTATTTAATTTCTCTTTATATATTTTTTTTCCAACTGTTAACTTTAATTTTTTATGTAAATGCTTCACAACATGTTGGAATTGCTATTTCTTTGATAATTTGGGGAAATTGAACCCTAACGAAGCAAAGTGAGGGGAAATTTTCTATTGGGTCTTGTCTGAGGAGTGTGTAGGGATTCTTGTGTTGCTGTTGGCTTTCGCTTTGAATTTGATGACTGTGGGTTTTTGTTTTGGTTTTTTGGTTTCGTGAGTGGAGGGGATTGTAAAGCACAAACAGAAAGCGCGGTAGGAAATGGAGGGAAGGTGTTTCATGGTTGTTCTCACTGACATTTTGTTGTTCTGTTCATGCTTTAATTTTCGTTTGATTTTCGAACATGCTGCAGTTTGAACTTTGATGAACTGAGCTTTGCAAATTAGACACATGTCTCGTCATCGGTTCAACGACGTTCTTTACCATAGAAATTTGTGTTTTATTGTTGTTGTTGTTGTAAGCTTTTCTTGATTTTGCAGTGAGGCTTGAGGAAAAGAAAAGGAAAAGCAATGTTGATTTCATTCAATGGCATTATTCTAAGACGTAAAAACAAATAATCTGGACCAAATTGAAACAATCATATCACTATTTTCATTAAACACAGGCTTTTTGGTTACCAAATTGAAACAATAAAAGAATGAAAAAGATTTTAAGTTTATGGATTAAGTAATCCTAGAATTTGAATTTATGAAATTAGAAGACCACGGTTGGACGTAGTGGATTTTATTTATGTCTTGATATTATTTAGAGGCTATTTAATTGAATTATTTGCTTCAATCTTCATTTCAAAGGTTATATATTTGGAAAATATTGTAAAAATAAATGTTATACTGACAAAAATTTAAAGTTATAAAGTTTGATTTTTATGAAGAATTATGATATTAAAAAATAATGTTAAATTTCTCAATTTTAAATTTTTGATATTTAGTATTTTTTTAAGTATTAATAAATATTTTTTTAAAATATGTAATCAAAATCAATCACTAAAAAATTAATACAGTACAATGCGGCACCAAACATAGTATAATTAAAAATTAATACAATACAGTGTAATGCCAAACATTATACAACATTATTATAATACAATCTTGTCTGATACATAATACACCTGCATTAAAATAATGCAATACAGCATAATACAATACAGTGTGCCAAACGCACCTATAATGTCGGTAGCTTTGTCGTTGTTCGAGCTTAATACTGTTTTCTGGGATCTTGTGTACTATTTTCAGCTTTTGTCTATATTTCTCTATTCTCTCTTTGTTTTGGAATAATTTCTGTCTTTTCTGGTTTGCACATGACCAGCCCTTTGGTGCCAGTCTTGAACGTCAGGGGGGCTGGTATTTTTGTTCAGGCCCTTATCTACTAGCTGAAGTTTTTGGGACACAGTGTCCGTAGAAGTTTTAGTCCTTTGAGGAAAACTGTATCTTCTATTATGATACGTAGAAGTATGATATATTATCACATCTCTGTTGCAAATTTTGTGAATTTCTCTTCTGTTGCTTTACCATATTGTTTTTTCAGGATTGACTAGGAGTGCCTCGTGCTGAAGATGAATGTAGAGAATGAGAACATAGAGCCAGTGACTGATTTGGGACTTGCACTAGTTTATTCTAGCCAATGCGTTCAGAGGAGATTGAACAGTGATTCAGGTGCAGGTGCAAATGCAGGCTCAAGGATAGACATGAAATTTGTGGCCACCAACCCCCTGTCTGAACTAGTTTGGTCTTCACGGAATGGTCTGAGTCTAAAATGTACTGATTCTAGCTTTGTCGACAAAAAATCATATCTTATTTTGGGTGCAGGACCGAGCAATGTGGTTCTTTCACCATCTCAAGAGGTTTGCGCTGGGAGGTCTAGCAATGACAAACCTGTAAATGAAGAAAACTTCATAATGTCACAAGATGCATTTTATCTGATCAATGAAACTGCTGGTAGGAATATTTCGGGCTGCAATCCTGGAATTGATGTTGCCGTCATGCCTCACACTGGAGCAGGTCATGAAGATAAGACAGGTGAGGATAAATTATCTTAGTTACACATTGTCTGCATATGTGATAAATGTCAATCAAATAAATTTCATTCATCTTTCATCCCAAAAATATATTTTCAATTGTCAATAACCTCTTGTTTGGCAGGAATTGGATTTTACTTGGAAGAAACAAAAGGTGAGATGGGAGTAGCTGGACAAATTAATGTGAACGAAAATTTTAAGAATTTGAAAGAGGATTGTATAGCTGGTCCTAGCAATATACAAGTGGCTGAGATATCCGAAACCAAGGATAAGTTATCTTCAAAATTTCCAGGTGCTTGATATGCTACATTTTCATTTTCCATTTTGGTGCCCTGGCATGGTAAATTTGGAAGATCATTCTAGAAAGTCACCATAGGGTTGCAGCTGGGGAAAAAAAATTCATTATTTAGATATGAATGAAAAATTGCATCCTATAATTTCAGCTAGTGATGTGAACACTTTTTGGGTAGTTTCTGTTTTGCCCTAGAGGCAAGAGTGATTCAAGTTCCTTAAGCATTTTCCTCAAAGGACATTCGCCTTTACATGAAACAAAGGCTTTTTATATGTTATGTACATTAACCATTATGCGGTCGTTTTACTTTTAATTCTGGTAACACCAACGTGTCTTTTATCGATCCTTACAGCTGATCTCAGACCTGATTTAGCACTAAATGAACCTCTATCTGGGGATCCTACTGGTGGCAGCAAAGATATTGCTAGTGGGAATCAGACATCCAGAATGGAAATTGTTTTGGCCTCCAAAGTCCACCACACAAAAGAATCTGAAGCAAATGACACTTTAGTGCAGAACTTGACATCCCCAGGGAAAAGACGCGAGAAATCTGCTTCCTTCCTGGAAAAAGAGAGAAAGAATAAGATTGCAAGGACAAATTCTGTTAGTGTTCATCCTTTAGAGAAATTGGAATCAACATCTGAGAATGACTTACAAAATCTTCTTAGTAAAAATGTTAGTGGTGCTGCTAGTAAGGTTGTACTGTCAGAATCTGCCCAAGAAGTTAAAAATAGCTCTCAGCCTGAAGAGGAGACATTTCCCAGAGACAAGGCTGTTTCAGGTGAGCATTCTCCGACTACCAGCAGAATACGGAGGTATCGAAGAAAAGGCAAGGAAAAGGCTTTATCTGATGGAGATGTGAATGAAAGAATGTCAAAAGACGATTATGACAGCCATGAGAGTGTTGAAAGTTGTAACAGCACTGGATTATTTTCAACATGCAAAAAGAGATGGAGCTTTGAGCAGCAGTTGATCGTTGGAAGTAAAAAAGTTAAAAAGCAAATCCAGGAGACTCCTGGTTCTACATCATGTGTCAAACAAGATAGCTCCTTCATGAATTGGATATCGAACATAATGAAGGGGTTTCCAAAATCAAATCTAGACAATTCACCTTCAGTTGATCTCAGCCTTGCGCGTACAAATTATGGACATAAATGTTCTGATCAGAAATTTATCACATATAAAAAAAACCAAGATTCTGCGTGCAGAAATGTCGGGTTTCAATCTATTTTCCAGTCCTTATATCGTCCGAAGACGAAGGGTCAGGAAAGAATATCTGATGATAATTATCAATCAGAACTTGAGGTGTTTAATGGACTATGTGACATTAGTGCTATTCCACTGGCTTGTCATACTGACAGTGCTAACTTGCACAAACAATTTCTTCTATCAAATGAGAAATTCAATGAGTCGACATCAGGAGATGGAGCAGGTACAGCAACCCAGCCTAAGATTTCATCTGCCAATTTTGGTTCCAGTCAGGAAAACTGCAAGGCTAACTCTTCAGAGAACAAAAATTCATGCAATGTGGCGCTGGCAGCTGATCAGGGGGAAGGAGGAACAGACTCTAATTCCTCTCTGGGTAAACATAAGGTGAGCAGTACCGAGAACATTGATTCAGAACCGCCTTCCAAAGTGAAGAAAACACATGATTTTGTTCGTGGAAGTGATCCTCTGGGAAGCTTGTGGATAACTAGGTTTGCTTCAAAAACTTCACTCCCCTTATCCAACCTTGATAGTCAAAACCAAAGTAAAGGTGGAGGTGGAGCCCTTGAATGCTCCACTAGTTGCCACAGACTCACTCCTTGCTCCCAGAATCCATATTGTTCTTCCAATGACCTTAATATTGTGGAGGCTAGGCAACACTTCACTGATGATGCACCTGCTGCTGTGGGTAAAGAGATACAGAATTGTGCTGTGGAAGCTGAGACTTCTAGTGGGTTTAATAGAATAAAAGGTCATGATGATCAAAAGTCCAAGTGTAAACTGAATCCTATTATCCCTTCTCCAAGATTTCAAAACTCGGCAATGGCTTCTGTGTTTGCAAGGAGGCTGGATGCACTGCGATACATCACGCCATCTGCTGTTACAGATAATGCAGCTTGTACAGCCATCACCTGTTTCTATTGTGGCAGGAAAGGTCACCATTTACGAGATTGTTTGGAGATTTCAGATGGTGAGCTCAAAGATCTTACGAGGAATATCAATTCATATAATGGAGCAGAAGAGTTGCATTGCTTATGCATTCGATGTTTTGAGCTTGATCATTGGGCTGTTTCATGTCCCAATGCAACCTCAAGAAGTCAAAGTCTATTGGAGGGTTGTAACTGTGGTCCAAATGAATTTCAGCTGAATAAAAGAAATGATGAAAGTAAAAATCTGTTGTATGGTAACAGCTGCCTTTATCAAGCTACTGGTTCACATACTATTTATGATCGAGATGATCCTCAAAGAGAGGCAGATCCCAAATTTATCCGGAAACTACCTGAAGTAGTGACTTCTGACCAAATGATACCTAATGCATACTTAATAAAAGATTGCAATGCTTCAGGTTCTGGAGAAAAGAACGTTGTTAATAGGCATATATCAGAGGTACCAAAGGGGATCTTTGATTTTATAAACAGAATCCGTTTATCTCGAACAGATATCCTCAAGTAAGTGAATTAATTGTCGGTCATTAGTTAAGCCTTTTAATTACTGCATTTACTTGCTTGCATTGACAACTAGTTCAAATTGCACTCTATAGAAGGCTTATAGCTGGGAAAATAATCTGTTTGTGGATCATCGCAGGAAATGAGATGAATACCTTTATGGCTTTGTCTTTATATCAGGTCAATGTCCAAATGAGAAGAAAAACCCTTATAATGTGATTATAGATATACTGTATTTGCATTGGATGTACTAGCATAATCATGGATCCATATTGTCCACTTTTTATAGATAAAGCAGCCAAAAGGTTTTAATGAGATGGATATCTTCATCTTTATATCAGGTCAATGTTGATCTGACCACAAGCCTCTAGTGATCTGACTCTATATTGATAGTTCATGGTTATAAATTTTCAAAAGATTGTAAAAATACTTTGGTTTCATCCTAAAGGTTTTTGGTAAGATCGTAAATCTGTTTTTGTCTGTCTTATTGAATCTGTTATCTCTATTTTCAACTGTTCTGGTCCGATACTGATTTTTCTATTTTACATTAACAACAGATGTATGAACTCCCATATGTCACTTGCCCATCTTAAAGGATTCTTCCTGCGCTTGCGGCTTGGGAAAGGGGATGAAGGACCTGGGGGAACTGGATATCATGTGGCTTGCATAACTGGTATAAATAAAGTCTTACCCTGCCTGTTTATTCTTTATAAATTTGTTGATAGAAGAAAAGAACAGTCTGTTTCATTGCTTTCATCGATTACTAACTTTTGCCTGTTTCTTTCTCTTTTCTGTCGAGTGCTCAGGGGTGCAAAGAGAGATAAGTTCACCAGCGGGCTCCAAAAATTCGATTTCTGTGAATGTGAGAGGCACCAACTGCTTGGTTGAGAGTCAATATATCTCCAACCACGATTTCCTTGAGGTAAAATGCAGTTTGATTTATTGTTTTCTTGTTTTGACTGCTTGCCATTCTTTTCAAAGAGAATCAAGCATGTGACAACTGGCTTATTCATTCATTTTTTGCTTATTCATTCATTTTTTGCTTATTCAAACATGAGGGACATATCTATTTATACAGAGTCGCCATGTAATATAAGCACAATGGGCCTAATGGCTGTGGACAAGGTGACACACAGGGCAGTTAATTTATAAAAATGCTACAAAACCAAAGAAACAAACCTATATTTTTGGATCATTTGGCACTCGTATTGCAAGAGAAACTCGTCAGTATTCTGGATATTGGCTTGTTATCCACATTTAAACTTCTACCTTCGCTCTGCATTTTGCAGGACGAGCTTATGGCATGGTGGTCTGTGACCGTAAAGAGCGGCAGCAAGATTCCATCTGAAGAAGATTTGATACCGAAAATAAAAGAAAGAAAAATGTTAGGTTTGTAGATTTAACCTACCCCAGGTGCTGTAAACTAGCCAGTAGAGTAGTTTTCTTTTTTCTGGTATGCATTTAGATTTGAAAAGGAAGCTGTATCCTCATGTGTATAAAAAATTTTGATTTACTTTTTTTGGTTTGTATACTTGCAATGGTATCGGACTTTACCTTACAGGCTACAGCTGATTTTGTATTTCTTGAAAGTTTCTGTTTAACTTCCATCGTGATTGAATGAAGATGAGTATACATTGATTCAATATCCTATCTTTATATTTATTTGAAAAGTTATAAAGTCAGTTCGAATGAAGTGATGCCACCATTACCAAGTTGGGACGTAGAGTTTCTGTCCACAAAACTCTGAAATTGTTAATTTTTACATCATTGCAGATAATGAAGATAGAATTTCCACTTTCATTTAAATTAATAATATTTTAATATGAGAAGTACCCTAATGGTTTGAGCACATGCCCCCATCCACTTGATAAAGATGGAATTTAAAATTACAAGTCGAACAACCACAACCAACCTTCTGTACTATCTTCCTTTTAACACTTGTCTGGACTGAGAACAGGATAAGGATCAGTTTGTGCTTTTCTATTAATCTTGATTGGATTTACTTTGTAAATGTTTTCTTTTATTTTGTTAGAATTTCTTGACAGAGTTTTGATTTGTTTCGTTAAAAATTTTCCATCTAATAATAATTAAGAAATGTGGGTATAAATTGGCTACTGGTTAAGTTCCTATTTGATATTGTACTGGCTGCTTCGAAAAAAAAATCTTTATTATGGAATAAATATTGATGTTAGTGATAAATATTTAAAAATTCATGATTTTGACAGAATAATAAGGGTCATTAAAACATTTTCATTAAAAGACTACATTTACATTTGTAATTGGAAAGTTACAATTGCTACAACAATCTTAAGCATAGCTTAAGTTTAATGCTAATATTTAGCGTTTGATAGACATATAAAATTAAAATTATGCTCAAGTTATGTTGGAATTGTAAATATTTTGTTAAATTAATATAACATAACAGTAGTTCTTAAATAATTATCTTATCCCAACTTTAAAATTATTATTATTTTTTTAATATAATTCATAAAATATTTTAAGTATTTTTTATTACCATAATTAAAATTATAATATATTTTTATTATTCGTCACTTTGTATGAATAATTATAATTTATGTTTTACCTTGCAACAGGTGTATGGTTACTATTACCCTAACTTTAACACGTGATGAGTGTACGATACCTGTATATTTTGGCTGGCACTGAACAATGTACAATCAAAAAAGTTATCCGAGGACTTGCGAAATGATTGAAGCAACGCCGATTTACAAGTCACATCGTTGGCGAGGTTCATCCGGTCACGCCCCACGCATATGTAACCGAGGAAAATCAAAATTGGCTTTGCATTAAAACGACAAATCAAATTAAAATAATTTTATATTCATCATTTATCCTGCGGGAAGTTGACTGATTTGTTTATTATTAGTTCCTTTCCATAAGTATTCTTAAATAAACAGCGACCCGCAAAGTCACCTTCAACCGTGGGGGATCATCCACACAGATAAATAAATCAACGCGGCCACCAACTGGGCTACCGAATCATCACTCGACAGGTAAAGCCTCAAGAAACTTCAATTCCATTTTCGCAAAAGCTCTCCGAAATTTTCAAGAGTATGCATCTGGGTAAGTCAAAATCAACCCATTTTCTCTTTATGACTCAAAAAGAAGCTCCCCACTCCACTCATTGTTGATAAACTTGTGTTTCTTCAGACAGCGGACATGGCAAAGCCATCATCTCACACATCGCCGCTGCTTCTTTCGTCGGAGCCTTCGCCGCCGCCGCCAGCCATTACCGCCGGCAAAAGTACAAATACCACATGGGAAATCAAGATATCATTCCGCTGCTAGACAGAACGGAATCTGGCCGAGTCGGAAATCTTGAGAGATTCTCCCATTTTGTTGGTAGTTAATTAAAATTATTTATTTATTTACGATTTAAAAAAAAAAAGACGCTTGCCCTTTTGATCTTTTGATGTTTTGGGTACTTTTTTTTTTGTTTCCTTTTTGTTTATTTATTTGGGGTGATGCTGAGATGCAGCAAGGCAAATGGGATTTGACGATACAAATGAGTGTCCCCAGTTGTGCAAGTTAGCATATGAATATTTGAAGAAATCAAAAGGGTGTGAAGATAATATTTATGAATATTTTTCTAAAGAAGCTGAGCCTGAATCTCTGTATGTGAAGCTCGTAGAAGAGTTCGATAGATGCATCCTCAGTTACTTTGCTTTTCACTGGAGCCATGCTTCTCTTATGATCAGTCAGGTAATCAAATTTCTGAAAAAAAAATAAATTATAAAGAAAGAAAGAAAGAAAGAAAGAAAATAGATATCTTCTTGTTATTTATTAATTTATTGCTTAAATATATTTACTGGCCTTTTCATTTCTTTCTGGGTTGTATGGCAGGTTCTGAGTGTTGAATCGGAGAAGAAAACAAAGCTGAAGGACTTCATCATGGCGGCGACAAGGTGACTTTTACTTTTTCCATTTTATTAGTAAAACTAACATAAATAGAACTTTTGTCACAAAAATATTAGTTATTTGGTTCTTGATTAGAGATTTTATTAAAAATTATAAAACTATTTATACAGATAAGTATTTTAAAGTTAAATAATGAAACAAAATGAAACGAGATAGTGACACATATGAAAAAAAATTTTTAATATTTTTAAAAAGAATTCTATTATTTTTATTCTTAAAAATCTAAATTTTGAACTCGAAAAATAAAGATAAAAGAATTTATTTCACCTTTAAAACCATTACTAAAATACAATCGGACAAAATAGAAATTACAACAAAAAAAACTTTTATATTAAATAAGCATTTTTGTACATTACATACCTCAATTATATTTTTGCAAAAATATTACCTGTATATTTTAGGTCGATTTTTCAAACGAAGACGTGGCCATGTATTTATAGGCTGCCGGCACCGACGCTATCTTACAATTTTTTTTTAACCATAATTTTTACCAAACTCCTTTTTCTACCACACAGGTTAATCCACTTTCAACGCTGACTTGAATAATTAGGTAACGGACACCATTTTTTACTACTCCATTATCTATCTTGTTCACAATTTGGAACAAGATATAATACTATTGATACAATACATGGTTTAGTGAGTCTATATATATATATATATATATAATAAATTATAGTGAATGGTCCATTCTATCGGCTTTGATTCTGACCTTTGGATGGGAAGTCAAATTATTGCAAGTGGCTATGAAATAAGTAGAATTATTTAGGGTTTATTTAGTTAAATTAATATATTAGGTATTCTATATTCAAAATTTCGCATTCACAAACAGCTTGATGGTTGAATTCTTATACTTGCAAGTTAGGCAATACATGTTCATAAATTAAAATGCATGCAACACCTTTTTGTTAGGAATTTTTAATTTCATCCAAGATCTATAAATAAAAATATCAAATAAATAATAAAATATAAATAAAGAATAAAATTAGTCTCACAACATAAGAGTTTACTTATAAAACTCCTATACTAGAGAAAATCAAGATTGCTTCGGGTTACAAGTGAAAATTATTACAATCATTATAGTATTTAACATAATTCCTTGTTAACAAGTGAATCCAACATCATTATATATAATTATTATTTTTTATGAGAGAAGTATTCATTTTTTTATATAAATTATTATTAATAGGAATCCTCCTTAATAAGAAAATTTTCTGATACAAATTATTCCTAATATTTTTAAATGAAATAAATGATAATTAGCTTGGTATCCTGTCCCTTTACATACATACTAAATTCAGTGATGATTCTTATTATATTTGTGATGTGCATTTACAATAACATATTGTTAAGATTTTATTACATATATATTTTTATTTAATAATCACTAATTACAACATTAAAAAAAAAACACAAGATAAGAAATCAATTCCAGTTTTGTTGGTTTTAGGTAATTTAGAAACTTTCAATTTTTTTATAAATAAATTTTAACATTTTACTATAAAATTAAAATCAGAGTGGTTAAATTTGTGAATACTAAACCCCAGATGAATTCTGATTTTCTGATACAAATATGGAATTTTTAGTTTTGCACAGCAACATGTTTAATTTGTGTAGCAAGGGCAAGCTCAGTAATGACCATCCACATTTAATTTGGGGTTATGGATGATGATGGCTGGAGTTAACTTGTTCTTGCTTCTATATCTCGATTCATTTTTAGTAATATCTATTTTGAATTTGTACTGGTTTGATAGGAAACAGAGATTTGAGAAGGTGACTAAAGATTTGAAGATGAAAAGGGTTTTCTCTACACTAGTGGAGGAGATGAAAGCGATACGACGTGAAGGCGAATCGTATTGTACGGACGTGATGGTGCCGGCAGCCCTTAGTGAAAGAAGTCCGGTGCTGCTACTCATGGGTGGTGGTATGGGAGCTGGAAAGAGCACTGTCCTCAAAAACATTATGAAAGAGTAACAATACCCTCTCTCTCTCTCTCTCTCTCTCTCTCTCTACATATACTATCACGAATTTCTCTTAACCAAAATAATAAAGAGGAAAACCAAAAGCTGGAAACTCTTAGATTGGATTGAAGATCAAATCATAAATTATGAATTTAAGATAGAATTTGAAATTTGTACTTTATTGAATGATAATATGCCAATTGTTGGAATAGTTAATTGCAACTTGCAAAAAAGCAAAGAGAAATTCTCCCTATCCATGATTTTAAAACTTTTAAGTAGGCCATTGTGTCTAAAGGCACAAATATTTATTCCCACATTCTTTGTCGCTTCAAGCATTAGTAGTGGCTAGAGAATTTTGAAGAGGTGGTGGGGTAGATTCTGTTGACATGAATTCATCGAAAGTTAGAAAGTAGCATGCATGATTTAGACTTGTTTCAGTATATCTAGTTTGATGGAAAATTCAGAATACTTAAAATTTTTATCAAAATTATTATTTAAATGTCATTTTTATTAAATACAATAAAGTTTTTTTCTTGACATACCAAAATTTTATGTACCTTACCCTTATTATTTACACGGAAAGCGAAAACTACAAAGGTGAATATTGAATGATGGGAGTGGTGTGTGGAAATTTGACAGGTCCTTCTGGTCAGGAGCAGCAACAAATGCAGTGGTAGTGGAGGCAGATGCATTCAAAGAAACAGATGTTATTTACAGGGCCCTTAGCTCTAAAGGCCATCATGATGACATGCTCCAAACAGCAGAACTGGTACATACTTAAAACCTGGGTTTTGTTCTAGTCTTCACATTTATCAATTGATTTGATAACAATTGGTCCTTGATTCAGGTGCATCAATCTTCTACCGATGCAGCATCGTCACTCCTAGTGACAGCACTCAACGAAGGAAGAGATGTGATTATGGACGGCACCTTATCATGGGTGCCTTTCGTTGAGCAAACAATAGCCATGGCACGAAACGTTCATAAATCTCGCTACAGAATGGGGGTCGGCTACAAAGTAAACGAAGACGGCACCGTCATTGAGAATTACTGGGAACAGGTTAAAGAAGGCGAAGAAGATTATCAACAGAAGGAAAATGGACAAGTTTTTTCAAGAAAACCATATAGGATAGAGCTAGTTGGCGTTGTTTGTGATGCTTATCTGGCCGTTGTAAGAGGCATCAGGTATGCATATCAGTATCATAAACAACGTTAATAACTTGACAAATCAAAACAAAGCTTAAAGAAAAAGATGCTGTTTTGGACAGGAGAGCAATAATGATGAAAAGGGCAGTGAGGGTGAAATCACAGTTGAAATCTCACAAGAGATTTGCCAATGCGTTTCGGAATTACTGTGAACTCGTCGACAATGCCAGGCTCTATTGCACCAACGCTGTAGGCGGGCCACCGAGGGTAAACAATTCAAGAATTGCACAAGTCATTTGATTTGTTAATTACTTATTTACAAATTGAATCGATTTGATTGAATCCAACTGAATTGAAAATACAGCTGATAGCGTGGAAAGATGGAGACAGCAATTTGCTCGTTGATTCGGATGAAATCAAGTGTTTGACGAGAGTGGGAAGTTTAAACGCGGACGCAGATTCTGTATACGAACTTCACTCGGAGCCGAACCCGATATTCGAGCCCGGCTCAGTCTGGAACGATATCGTTTTGTGTCCTTCGAGGGCCGGCCTTCAACTGGAGTTAAGAACTTCAATCAAGAAAATCGAGAATTATTGAGATTGTGGTTTTTTTTTTTTTTTAATTTTTCTCTGATTTGAATCGAGAGAACTTTTCGGAGTGATTCACTTCTAGTTGGTAACTGTAAATTTCAAAAGAATTATTTTAACATGATCAGAATCAGACTTTTGATTAAACTAAAATTTTCTGTCCACACCTGTTCAAACAGAATCACAAATCCAAATCAAAGACAAACCTAAAATTATCCCCAAATTTACAAACTCTAAACCCTAAATCAAACAGAGCCATGCATTCGATTCATTTCTTTCCCTTCTTGGCCGAAGCCTTCTTAACCGGCGACCTTATGCTCTTCAGCTTCTTCACTTTGGCCGCAGCCACCGCCTTCTTCGCAGGAGACTTGATCGACTTCACCGCCGCTTCTTTTGCTTTTGGCTTGGACTTCGTCTTCGTCTGCTTAGCCGCAGCGTCAGTGGAGCTAGCTTTAGGCTTCTTCGCGGCGGTGGCGGCAGAGGAAGGTTTCGGCTTCTTGGCGGCAGTGGCGGCTGTAGAGGAAGGCTTCGGCTTCTTAGCGGCAGCGGCAGCGGCAGCAGTAGAAGAGGACGATTTAGGAGGGAGCTTGAAGGAGTTCTTGACTTTGACCAGCTTTCCGTTGGCAACAAGCTTCTTCAATTGAACGAGCAACAGTTTCTTGAAATTGTTAGGGAGATTAGCCTTCTGTTTCTCCTCGATAAACTTCGCGATCGCAAATTGACTCGAGCCGGTCCTCTCCTTCAACGCAGTTATCGCTTCGTTTATCATCTACGATTCCAAAATCACACACGTCAGAAACAGATCAGACGGCGGACAAACCAACAATCAATCAAACTGAAAACGAAATGAAAAATTACCTCAGAGTAAGGAGGGTGGGCCCTCGGTTTCTTCGTTGCCGCTGAGGCTGCATTCTTTGATTTTCCTTCCTTAGGAGTCTTCGCGGCCACGGGAGCCATTGCAGGATGAGCAGAGATCAAAGAATTTTTTTATTAATATTTTGAATGGCGATGGGAGGGAAGCAATGTCTGTTGACGGTTAGTTATAGGTTGAAAGAAGCGATTTGATTGGTGGAAATGGGAGTCACGCGGATCGTAATCGTGGTAGCGTTTGGTTGAATGTGGGCCGTCTGAATGGGTGTTATGGACGGTGGAGATGAATTGAGAATAAATGTTGCCGTTTGTTGAATTTGTGTTTTGGAACTTTCTTTTTGGTCAAATAAATTGTGTTTTTAAACTTGAGTTCGAATGAATGAAATTTTTTAAGCGGTCAACAGATTTTGACGAGATTTCGTTGGTGCTGAAGGTTGTGAGTTGATGTTTCTAACGAGTATAATATTTGCTTGATGGGTAAATGTCTCAGAATTTTATTCTTAGAGAGTATAATATAAGATTTGAAATTAGTTTCATTATGTCTGCTTATTAAATTAAAGTTTAAGAATAAAAGAATAAAAGAATCTACAAAAATAGAATAAAAGTCCATAATCTAAGATTTGGCTTGATAAAAGCCTGATATTAGTAGCAAAAATAAAAGACTTATCTACCTTCAGACATATTATATGACCTTCACATATGAAGCTGGAAAGAAATTCAAATCTATGATAAAAAAATAAAAACAAAAATCTTAACAGATAACAGCCAAAAAAAGCCAAGAGCAACAACATTAAAAAGTTGATCTTTGTTTGAAGGGAGGGATGGAGAGTAAAAGCCTCCGAATCTACAAAATAACAAGAATATTTTTTTTTTCAGACATAGAGTAAGAAGAGATCGACCTTCACATATGAAGTGGAAGGAAATAAAATGATAAAAAAATAAAAACAAAAAATCTTAAAGTACAGTGTTGCCATTAAAAAGAGCTCTGAAGAGCTCCCTTCCAGCACCATTAATTAAAGGGGACTATTGAGAATATATTCATTTTTTTTAACATCTTCAATTTGTTATTATTTATTTACATATTATAATATGAGTACTATTGAGAATATACACACACACATTTATAACATGGGGATCTCCCAACTATTAGCTTGAAAATCTATGACTAATAAGAGTGAAATTTCTATCATCATATTGGCGTTATGTCTACTCTTCTTTGGTTGTATGGTTCTTACTTTATCCAACTTTAAGAGCGAAGGATCAATTTTATATTGGCAGTAAAATGTGGGTGTATTTCTCCACTATTTGCAGTAGTTCCCTCTAATTTTGACATTGATTTTTTTAATTATACTAGTCGATCAAGACTAATCCTCACAGTTTTTTAATTGAATATTAATAGGTTTGTATGGAATATGTTTTTTTAAAAAAAATTGAAGTTGCACCAATGAAACGCTACCCTTGAGGCAATGGCGGTTTTGGGATAAAAGTTAAAGCTGTATTTGGTAATATATTTTAAATCAGGCTTTTGCATTTGTTTGATAATATCGATATGATTAGTACTTATAGTGAATTTGAAAATGAGTTTAAAAAGTATTTAAAAATTGTTAAATAAAAATATGTTTGTTTCTTTATTTAAAAATTAACGAGTATTAAACGATAGTGAAAAAATAATATTATGTAATTCTAATGGACCCACCAGCAGTTATATTTATACATAAAATTGAAGAAATAAATGAAAGACAAAGGTAAAAGAACATTAATAATACTGATAGATCCACAAGAATGGGATTAAAATCCTCTTTTGATATGAACTTTTCTTGAACATAACTTCACATATTGATTAGTAATTAATAAATTAAAAAAATAATGAGGTTAAATTTTATCTATACAGTAGTATTAAATTGCACATGGTAATAAAATTATTAAAATATCAGATTAGAAAAGAATTTTAATATAAATATATATTTGATTATATCATGGAAGTAGTAGTGGGTTTCTTAAAAAAAAAGTGAAGAACAAATATTTTATGTTTTCACATTTTTTCCTTTTTTTTTTTTGGTTAACATTCTAAAACGAGTATGATTTGTTTCACTAAAAATGAAAAATGTCATTGTTACTAAAGTCCTTACAAACACTTTTTTTTTCATTTTCTATTCTTATAAAATGAAAAATGAGTGATGAAAAAAAGTCAAATATCAAGCGGCTCCAAGTTGTTGACGATGTGGATAGAATGGCTTGGATGGCATCTCCGTTCTGATTACAATTCATTTCTAAATAAATGGACTGGTTTTTGGGTGTTTTGAGAAATTTGTAGGGTGCATTGCAGCTCGCTTCACTCTTGTGACTATACTTGGCTTGGGCTAAAATTTCTTTCTTTACAGCCTGGAGTTGCATTTGAAAGCATCTTACACCTATTCTCGTGCAATAAAATGATTGTACCTTATTCAAAAAAAGGGTGTATTCAGAGTAGAAGTGCAACTCTGTTTGGCACCAGTTGTGCGCAAGTGAAACTGATATGCTAATCAAATCCTCCTTAGCTCGGTGGTCACCCAATTTTTTCTTTTCTTTTTGGGAAATTTGTCATATGTAATTATAAAAAATATCTCAATCCCATCAAAAAAATTGACATGTACCTTATTCAAAAAAGGGTGTATTCGAGTAGAAGTGCAACTCTGTTTGCAAGTGAATATGCTAATCAAATCCTCCTTAGCTCGGTGGTCACCCAATTTTTTCTTTTCTTTTTTTACACATATAAGTACGGGTTTAAATCCACGTGTGCATATGTGGGAAAGAGTTTCTTTTAAGTTAGCCTCATTCAAAGTATATAAAAGAAAATTATGAATTTTCTCATTAGAAATGCTTGTAATTCCCAATTAGAGATTATCTAATTCTAGCCCATTTAATTTTTAAAATAAGACAAAAAGATACTTAATCGCTATTCAATAATAATCTCTAAGTTATATGTATCTAATGTGCTTTTTAAAAAGATTTTTATTGCTTTGGATGATATTGGACAAAGGAAGTGTGAATGTGCTTGCAATACCAAGGTGACCATTCATCATATAAAAGAATGTCAAATAAAGTAAACTATACATGAACTCTTTAAATTACATAAGATTTTATGAAAACTTAATAGATCCGTTATTGATATTGATATTTATATTTATATCCTCTTTTCAGTTAATCTCCTTTATGTATATGTACACCTTTGACTATATGAGATTAAATCTGTTCAATATCTTATCATATTGACATCACTAAATTACCATTAACTATTTTGTTAATGTTGTCTGTCTTTACTAAATAAGCAGTAATTTTAAAAATCGTGCCTACTATCTATTTTTCCTTTAATTTGTTACATAATGTAGGTTCTGAATGTTTTATTTCTATTTTCTAGATTATTTTTTATCCGATCATAGAATTTTAGGAGGCAAGTGGACTGGTGTGAGCCATCTAGAAACGAGGCACCTACAGGACACAATAACACAATACTTCTAATATCACTACCGTGTGCAAGGTTTCTTCCACATGCAGGATCGATTTATAATAAAAGAATATTACAGGTCCTTATTTGCAAACAGCTTACAATTCCAATCTAGGGCTGCAACTTAAAGCAACTATATAAAATCGCATCTTATAAACCCCTTCTCTTCTTCACCTTGGAAAAAAAACCCTAGCGGCATCAGATCCAGCGGGAGCCTCTCTTCACACTCGCAGTTGTTTATCTCACCAGTCCCAGCTCTAACCATGGTAACTCTCCCTCCCGCACTCTTTAACTCTTCCGTTTTTCTTATAGAAATTGACGTCGTCTTAACGGCGTATTTTTTTGTGGATGTTAACAGGCGGATGGCGATGCTGATGTTGCGGTGGCGGCGGCGGCAGGACTGCCGAAGAAGAGAACGTTCAAGAAGTTCAGTTTCAGAGGCGTGGATTTGGACGCTCTTCTTGATATGTCCAATGATGAGCTCGTCAAGCTCTTCAGTGCACGTGCGCGCAGAAGGTATAATGTCCTTATGACTCATTTCTGTTTGCGTGTACATGTATTCTCGATCAAATGAGTCTTAATATTTTTATTATTATTTTATGTTGTTGGTTAGGTTTCAGAGGGGTTTAAAGAGGAAGCCCATGGCTTTGATCAAGAAGCTTCGCAAGGCGGTAATAATTTCTTGAATCTCTGATAATTGTTTTTTTTTTTCTATTGTGTTTGGATCTGGCTGCTAATTTCGATTAATGCTAAGTTTCAAATAGTGACTATTTGAAATTGGTATATTACCATTATTTGCTTGCAAATTTTTATTCTATGTTTAATTCAATTGAATGCTCATTCTACTGTAGTAGATTGGGGTCAATTGGGAACTGGTAGCTGCATGCTGAGAGTGATGGTAATTGTTCAAGATATCACTTAGCTGTCTTCAGTTAATTGTTTTGTGGCGCCAGTGAATAAAACTTACAATGCTAGATTATAATTTGTATTCAGTTAATTGATGTATACTAGTTTTTAGTTTGAACTGTGTGGGTGATTTACATTTTATCTAATTGATGAGTCCATTTGTGATTTTCAATTTCAATGAGAGTGTGTTCACCGTGGAGTGAACTTTAATTGTTCCGCATGTGAACAGTAGGGTGTTAGTCTCAGTATTTGGAGTTCTGGACTGTGTGGGTGATTTACATTTTATCTAATTGATGAGTCCATTTGTGATTTTCAATTTCAATGAGAGTGTGTTCACTGTGGAGTGAACATTAATTGTTCCACATGTGAACAGTAGGGTGTTAGTCTCAGTATTTGGAGTTCTGGACATGGCAGAATGGTTGGAGGGCAAAGATTTTTCTAATTCTATGCTTGTCTTAGGTGATAAGAGGTTTCACTGTGTAAAGGATATTTAAGATGAGTGCTGAAACTTCTTATTATTTTGTTTATGGAAAGGTAGTTCTGGATGTAAAGAAAATTTTCATTAAATAATAGGATATCAGACTGAGGCTTTGCACATTTACATGGATAACATATAATGTCACTGCTTGAATACAAACTGCAATCTGATGTCTATTGAATTAAACTTGTATCTGCACAGAATGATTGAGTCAATGTAGGCAAAGAATCAGTAGTTTTACATTGTCAATTTAGATTATTTTAATTATATAGACTTGTGTTCGGTTTTGTAGAAGCAATATGTTCCGTAATCTTCCTCCATGTGCTTTGGTATCTAGTGTAGTTTTTTTTTCTTGGGTTTTTATTTCCTTGGGGAACAATTTTTGTTTTTCAAATTTGTTTAGACTTTTTTCCTCTAGATTTTCTAATGTTTCTAAGCAGGACCGATATAGAGATTCTAGGTCTCTTGAATGTTTATTTCCGATTGGCTTGTTTCGGTTCTGACAAATAATTTATTTTAAATGTTTTGTATCAGAAAAGGGAGGCTCCACCTGGTGAGAAGCCTGAACCAGTTCGCACCCATTTGCGAAACATGATCATTGTTCCTGAAATGATTGGAAGCATTATTGGAGTGTACAATGGCAAGACCTTTAATCAGGTTGAAATCAAGCCGGAAATGATTGGGCATTACCTGGCTGAGTTTTCTATCTCATACAAGCCTGTGAAGCATGGTAGACCTGGTATTGGTGCTACCCATTCCTCAAGATTCATTCCTCTTAAGTGAGATGTATGCTGGATATCTGGATATTTAGCTTATTGTTATTTTCAGAAAACATCAAAGTTGATCAAATTTTTTGTGGTTACTTTTTTTTTGTTGTTGGACTAAATACTAGCGTTTCAGTTGTTGATCTAGATAATGGAACTAATGTGTAGTTTAAAGAGGTGTTATGTGGCTTGGATATGAGTTTATTTTTATGTCAGCCAAAAGCTGTTGTGTTTGTTTCCTTACCGCACTGCCGATTATTTCAAATTTTGATTAGCTTAGAATGTCATATCTGCTTTTTGTCTATTGGCGTGTAATATTGCATCCTGAGTGGAGAGTTGATAACCGCAGTTATTAATATCAGTTTCATTAATGACATAGCTAGTTAGTTCTGGCAAAATCAGGCGAAATCACGGGAACCAGTAGCTGGTTATTTTCTTATGTTGGACCCACCCACCTGACTGGGATTTGAATGTGGTGAATCCAACCCCAATTATTACAACCTGGGTGGACCACATAGTTGGTCTGTGTGTTCAATCTTTTACCACAGCCATGTTAACTGAAAGGTATGATGATAACAAGAAATATATGGTTTTGGAGAAGAAATGAAGCAATTTGGAAATGTGAGTTGCTTGAATTAACCCAGAGTGACGATTCCCATTATGAGGTAAGAAGCTCTCTGGGAGGTTGGTTATTTGTTTCACATGTTTGTAGTAATATTGTCATCGTACAAATTAGTTTGAAATGTTATACGTCCGTGGGTTCACTCTTGGTTTAGTGACTACACTTTGGCAAACTATACTTTGACAGCGCAATTGCTAAGCTATAGATCATCATTCGACTGACTACTTTCACTTGGCGACTTTTGTTTAAACTTTGGAAGCCCCAAAAGCACAGTTCCTCTTTAGCGCTCTCTCATCTTATTTTCTTTGCAATTCCTTAATAAAAGAAGATTAAATGATAAGAATTGCGCTGTGTTTTTTGGACCCTCTTCATTAATCACTTTTTGGCTTTGCCAAAGACCACCCACCGTAAGTTGCCACGCTTTATTTATTATTATTGTTGTTGTTGTTGTTGTTGTTATTATGATGATGATGATGAAACTAATTGCCATGGGTGTAATGGCCTTAAGGTTGTGTATGGTTGGAAAGAGACGGTGGAGGAGAGGAAATTAATTTGAGTTTTTTTTTTATTGTTTGATTTGACATAACATATAAATTTAATTTATATTAGAATTTAATATTCATTATAATATAGAGTTTGAATTTTTGCAAAAGAATTCAAAATTCCCTTGCGAAACTAATGTTTTTGAAAATACTCCTTCAACTTTCTAACTTGTTTAATGTAATCAAATGACTATCATTGAAAATTCTATTTTATCAATTTACCATCATAGATAATTTTTATTAATTAAATTTAAATAATGATTAAACAAGTTTATAAAATAAAATTATTTAATTAATTAATTTGAAAACATAGAAATATTGATTTACCATCATAGACAATTTATAAAATTAATTTGAAAACATAGAAATATTAATTTGACAATTGCCGGACGTTGGAACGTTGCTGTCGCTACCTTTGTCACTAGCTTGTGCCATCTCACCGCCAATACCATTCAACTCGCCGGCTAACAATCAACGTTACTATGTTGTCATTAAGATTAAAAAAAAAAAATGGTTGTATGTTGTTCAAATCTGGTTCAAAATGTTTATAAACTTTTTTAACTTCCCACAGATCCAGATAAAAAATCAAATTTTTTGACTAAATAGGTTGATCCATTATAGAGATCGTGAATCTCTGATCATTTTCATACCATTCACGAGCTTTTATAAGATGATGCTGCGGCGGCGAGGGCGGCGGCTTCGTTTTTTTTTATTTTTTCTTTTTCTATTTTTGGTTTTTAAACAAAAAATTAAAATTATAATATGTTGATTAAGAAATTATTTTTATCATATTATAATTTATTTAGAAATAAAATAAATTAAATATAATTAGTTAAATTAATAATAAAATAAAATCATGTTAATAAAATTTTAAATAAAATTTAATTATAAATAAAAGTACGTTCTTTAAAATATTTTTTGTTAGTTATTTATGTAAATATATTAAATAAATTTACAATTTTCAAATTTATATTTATGATAGATATTAAAAGTTTAACACTTAATGCTAAAATTATCTAAATTAAAAATTAAAAATTAAAAATTTACTTTCTTTATTTAATTTTATAACAAACCAAACATTAAAAAAGTGTTTCACTCTCTTCTCCTTTCACATTTCTTCAAACCAAATATATCATCCAAGAGAATAGATGACTAATATTCACTACATTAATATACGAAATTCGTCGAAGGTTCTTTAAATTTTATTTTATGTACTAGCTTAATACTCGGTGCAAGCAGGTTGCTCACATAAAAAGGAAACTTCCTCGTATACTGAATAATCACCACATGCTTGTTAGTCCTTTTAATTAATATTTTATCAGAGTCAATTTGAAGGGTAATTGTTGTGAGCACGTTTTGAATTCACTTCAACGATGGCGTTCCATTTTAAATCAATATTTGTAGTCTCAAAATTTTATCGAATCCTAATAATTTATCCATGCCCCCAAACATAGCCACATGCGCTGCAAAGTATACATATAATACGGTCAAAAATGTAACCTACGTGACGTCGAATTGCCACGTGCTCAGCCGCAAATATTCTAGCCTTCCTGGTAGTGACGAAAAAGAAGCTTGTCTTCCACCTTTTGCAGTGCTCTCTGCACATCTTTTTCCACCGCGCCAGCTCCCATCTGTCGGCGTTACAACTTCAAAATCACATTTACGGGAATAAAAATTAAACAGGCCGCGGCGGCTAGCTATTAATTAATGATTATGTTACCTGAGTTTCAATATCCAGTACTGCTGTCAGCTTCTGATCAGAAAACTCTGCTTGGATACTTCTTGTGCTTGAGCCCAAATCCTTCAAGCATTTGAGAACCTCCAGCATTGAATCAACCCCAGATGTTGGATTATCTACATTTACTCTAATCTTTGTTCCCCCATTCTTCAGACCCAAATTCGATTCCAGCTCATAATTCTTCCTCTCCAATTCTTGCTTACAGCATCGCAGCTCATGAATCATGTTCGCAGCTGTTTTAACAATCGAATTCTTATCATTCTGCAGGGAAAAGAAAAAGAAAAAGAAAAAAAAGAAAGTGCCCATCAAATCATGGGCGTGTTTGAAATTGATATGCTGCGAGCTTTTAGTTTACAATTATTATAAAATGAAATTATTGGAGGTGATCAAGTAAAGAAAGTGCCGTGCTTTAAAAATTAAGGAGAAGTAAAATAATAAAAAACTAGTTAACTGCATATCAGCTAACAAACCTTGGTGCCAGGAGGCAACATGGAATGCAGAACTAAGTAATTTTGCCTCTCCCTTTCTCTCCTCATTCGCTCGTTAATCACGTGCCTGTGACCGCGCTCGCTGTCATGTTCTGGGTGTTCCATTTTTGCAGGCTGAATCTTCCTCAAGAATTGAATCATTCTCTTGTTCGCGCTAAAAGAATTAGACCCGTTACCAGCATTCTGCGACACGAATTCAGTTCTGGGTCTGTTTGCATATGCCACAAAAGCGCTTTGATTCACAGGAAGTGCTTCGTTGTCAAGCCAGAAGAAGATATCGCCCTCGCCATGAAATTGATCTCTGAAGAACTCATCCATCTATTGTCTTTGTGTTCGCCTGTTCGGGGGAGTTTCAAATTTTGGTTACGACGGTTATATAACGGTCCTCTTTCAGAGCGTGTGATTTTTTTTTTCTTTCCTTTTCTTTTTTTAAATTGTTTAATTAAGGCATTTCTAGCACGTGGTCAACTTTTTATTTACTCGGCTCTAGGGTCAAAGCTTACTTTTGAGTTATGTCAAGGGCTTTGGTATGGACAGGGCCCGGCCGTGTAAGAATAGTCCTGAGAAAATTCAATCAGTCCTATCAAAAAGGGGCCTCTATTCTGTCCGTTTGATACAATTTCGACGGTTGATGTCACTCTTTCATTATGAAGACTAGACGCATTATGTGTTAGAACTTTCCGATACAAGCTGACAATGCCTCCGGGGTCTGGCTGAATAATTGAAATAATTTTATTTACCTAATCATTTGAATTCAAATTTAAAAGAAAATAAGAACTAAAAAAATTAATCATAACTTTAGGAAAAAAAAAATCGTCCTACCACCCACATAAGGTGGAGCGATTCGAAATTTCAAACCCCAACATATTAATAAAATAAAAACTAAAAAATAATTGTCAGACTGAATTTCTTTCTTGTATTGTTGTTTTGGGTCCAGCTATATTGCAACTATAGTAAGTCTTTCAACCAATCCAATCAATGATCCAATTTGAATCTGTAATATAGTTTTGTTTTTTTATACAATTTTCATATATAATGACAGAGAAAACTATGGCGTGCACCAGCCATTGGATCCACTCATTTAAGTGGATCCAATCTGCACGAAGACAAGCCAATAAAATAAAGACATTTCTTATGACAAATTAATTAAACAATTGAATTTTCTTTCTTTTTTTTTCCCACATTTTCTGTTGGCACTTCGCCCACAGTTTTTTCCACTTGATTCCATGTATCATCATTGCTCTTATCAGAATCAAGAGGTATTATGTTATAATAATATTATTTCATTCTAATATTACTTTCATAACGTAGAGACTTAAGAATTATGCAGCAGAGGGCTTGTGAAAAAGGTTGAGGTAAAAGGCATGCATGCGCATTGAGTTAATGACTTACATTTGCAAAACATTGAACCATTTTGAGCTTAGAAAACCTCACTTTCCTGAATTAACATAATTTAATCTGCCAGAATGAGAAATGGCAGCAGATTCTTTTCTAAACAATGGCAAGAGATGCAAATTTATCTATACAATGTACATTCTTTATGTGGTGTGACAACTTTTAAACGTAGGCCGCTTGATGATTTGCCAGTCTAATCCAGCCAATGACAGATGTGCTGTTACTTTTCACCATCTCAGATTAATAGAAATTGTTATCTTCTTCTACAATGTCTGTACTTGCGCAATAGGTACTGTGAACCGTGTATGCTTCTGATTCAGAATCCATAAGTTCTGTTTCAGACTCCTGATCTTGGGCATGGTAAGGAAAATCTGATTCCATTTCGAGATTGTGAGTTGAGTTATCAATTTCATCTTCATTGTCATTTCCACCTGCATACATCTCAAGATATGCCTCATCTCCTTCATCCTGTAAATGCAGAAGACAGGAGTCAAATGAGAAGTTGGTACACAGATGATTTAACTCCCAGAAAGAGCTGATCCAGACGGTTAACCATATCAGACCTCAGAGTCATCATCTTCTGTGGCATAAGCAGAATCTAGTTTGTCGTACAACTGCTCATCTCCAGTGCCCTTCACGCTGTTCATTTGTTCCTGTCAATGTCAAGCAAGAACCAGAAACTAGCTTGAGAAGCAAGAATAATATTATTTTTCTCATTCATATCCACAACAGCTAGGCTATACATAGCGAAAGCTAAAATTCAAAAGAAGGCCTTACAATTTCAGATCTTAGTCTCCCCGCGTTACTCTCCAGAGTTGCAACGTGCTTTAGGAGAGCCTGTCGAAAAAATTAATTAGACAACCAGACAAGATTAGAGGTGCTTAAAGTAGAGGTAGCAGTGAAAATAAAATCCCGTGTTCTGGTGAGGACTGATTATTGTGGGCAACACATGCTGAATTCACTGCCACCACCTCCACCATACATAGGAATGGTTAGTTGGTAGGGCCAGTCCAATTCAGCAGTTCCTATGAAAGTTTAGCTAGGGTGCCCCGAAATCAAAGTAGAAATTGGTGGCAAAATTTGCCCCCTTTCATAGCATAAATCTGATCCTACCGGGCAGCTCGACATTTTTTTTTCACTGGTATACTTTGTGGAGCTTCTACTAATGAAGTGTATTCTTAGATGCAAATGGGACAGTTTATCTAATTATAGATTTACAAATGCAGTAGCTTCAGATACGAAAGCCCGCTTTCCCATACAAATACAGTAGCTTCCTATAACAATTTTGAGCGATACCTCTTGTCTTTGAAGTTCAATAGAACGCGCCAAAGCCTTCCTCTTAGTCAAAAGATTCTTTGGCCTCAATGTGGAAGGTCGCTGGTAGTCCTTTCCCCTGTATACAACCATAGCATAGCCTTTGGAGATTTTGTCTACCGAAACCAACACACCTCCACTTTCAGCTTCAAGTGCTAATGCAATTTTTTTGGCCTGGTCAAAAGTTTTAACTTTCACAATTATCTTAATCAATTCCCGGTATTTCCAGTGCAAGTGCATGTTCTCCACAGTACCATCAAAAACTCCACGCCTACCTGAAAAAGGAATTACACTCCCATAAGATCTCATATCCAGAAATGAAATCCATTACAAATTTGGTAGTTAATCAGATTATTTTACCCAGAAGTAAGAAAGCCTTCATCCTCAGACCAAGCTTGCGAAACATAAATCTCTCCTCGTTGGTTATGCTCTCCGGGTCTGCTTGCCTTTCTGCTGGTTTCAAAGATTCCTCTACTTTTGATAAGGCTCGTTCAGCTCTCAACAACTTCCTTTCAGCCTGACAGGAAAAAATCCCAAGTTCAAACCATGCACAGCTTCCTTTTTCCTTTTAAGATGGGTAAGATTTTAAACTAAAACATATCCCAACCTCAGCCACCTTTTTGCCACTAGAGCTAAAGTCAAAAGGCTGAAATTATGGAGACTTCACTTCACTTATGATACTCATGCCTTTGTGATGCATCATGCTAATTACCAACAATTGAATATAATCTTTTGATATGACATAGAGCACTTATATCAGAAGAACAGGCATAACTTGAGCAACAAAGTAGGCCTTACACATCCTAGAATTGTTTCTGGTTAAAATGAGCAATAGTGAAGTAGTAACTGAAAACTACAGCATGAAATCATCAGAGCAGGAAGATCCCAAGTTTAGATGAACTCACACGAGCGAGTTTCTTTTCCAGTTTTTGAACAAGGTAGGCATGCCTCTGTACTTCAGCTTCTCTCATCAGATTTTCCTTATGACTGTCGTCCAGCCTCTTTCCCCACCTAGAATTTGCATCCAAAGTTTCCTTTAGGGTCCCAGCAGTTCCAGATTTCTCAACCGTTTCAATGCTTGGTAAGACAAAGGCTGAGGCTCTCAACCGAGCCTGCTCCTCTTCATCTTGAAGGGACTTTGCCAATCTCTCCCTCTCCTGTAATGCTTCAGTGACATCTGGTGATAAAAAGTTTTTTCCCCTATAGAATACCAAAAAATCCTTGTTTCTTGAAAGCAGCGTGCCTCCTGTCAATTTCTGCATCCAAATGTCCAAGGTTAATTCCAGCATCTTTGAATTGCTGAATGAGACTTCCATGCACTGATGAAAAGTAAACTAATAAACTGACCGGTGACATCTACATGATCAAGCCATCAATTTTTATTTGTTCCAAAAAGATATGACTCGTGTACAATACCTATTACATTGCTATTAGATATAATTCTTGTTGAAAAAGTAAAAATATTCTATAGAGATATCTTGTCTACAGAGATCACTCAGAGTAAAGACTTATTGCCTAAATATTCTAAAGTCTGCATGCAGCGAAACATCAAAATCTGCATATTGATTTATTATTTTTTGCATCACAAAAAATAATTTTTAATAAGCACGTATAAAGGTTCAAGAAAATAAATGACAGCCTTAAGATAAGGGATAATTGGATGCACATTGATATGATTACAACTCTAGTGAGTCAGAACAGATTAGCTGATTAGTTCTATTACCTTGATATCTTCAACCATTCTCTCACTAGTAGTCAGCTGTACACCTCGTTTAAGTGCAATTTTAGCAATTGAACTCTTTTCCCATAATTTAATCATGGCCACAGCCAAACCTTGGAGCTGCCTACTTCGACCTGGAGACAGAATATTTACAGTTATTTGGAAGACCATCTTCGCAAACATATGGATTTACCCTGGACAATATGGCATACCTAAGGCAAAGTGTGGAGGAAGAACACGAGCAAGCCTTTGTAAATTTGTTGCTTCCTTTCGTGCAAGAATGGATCTGACTCCATAAGGAAGTACTCTGAAAGGAGGTTGGTAACCAGGAACTATCCCAGGAAGCATATCTGCGTCTACAGGTAAAGGATCAAATCCTGGCCAATCAGTGTACCTAGGACCCAGACCATCTAAAAGCTTCTCCACTTCATCTTCATACTTTAATTCTCGCACAAAATCTGTTTCTTGCTCCTCGGAGGCAGTTTCCAAGTTTGCTTGAGTGGCACGCACATTATTATAAGAATCAAAATTGGAAGGATCCTGAGCAGTTTTATCTGTAGTTGCTGATAAGGAGTTACTAGACATGCTAATTTGCTTGTGTATCTGCTTATCAGTAGCTTGAGATACCGAGCTTGCAGGTAGCTCATTTCTCTTATATATCCGTTTGTTCAGTTGCACTGACGGAACCTCATAACTCACACCTCTATACAAAGAAACAGCAGTGCCAGATCTCCAAATCACCAATCCACCAGTTTTTCTCTAGAGAATGAAGACAAACAAAGGAGGAGGAGGAAGTTCAATCAATTGATTGATTACAATGAAAAATATCAGAAATTATTTAAATTGAAGCACATATGTTAGAGTGTTTTTCTCTGTATGGATGACAATTGAAAGATGGATGCAATATTATTGCATGAACTGCAGCATAGCTCTGAGAATCATGCATATATGAATACAGCTTGTGCTAAACATGAATATGGATTAACAATAAATAAATAAATAAAATTTTACTCCCAAAAGAAAGAGGTTAATTTTGAAGAAATCTTGACAAAGGCCTTCAACATCCTTCCATTACAAAGGTATGAAATCCAAACTGACATGTTTCAGTTTACACTTTAGTGCATTGGAGTGGTTTCATTCATAGTCCATTACTTCTAATTAATTATGAAATTTAATCACCAATCATAAACAAAGAAATATAAATTTTTAGAGAAACCAAAACAACAACACAAAATCAAAGTAACAGAGGTTCACAAGAAGCGAACCTCCAATATCTCATGCATCCTCTTCATATTGAGCGCTGGGGCTCCTTCAATCTTCAACCTAACAATCTCTGATGTCTTCCACTTCTCATGAATTATGTCCACTACAGCTTGAGTAAGACCGGCACCCTTAATCCTAGTCTTGCTCTTAGTCTGAAATGTCAAATTCCTCAACCTCCTCAACTCGGACTCCGGTAGAGTCAACTCTGCCAGTGAAGTCCTATTACTCCTCCTCTTCACCGACCCCCTCCCCTCCGCTACCTCCTCCTTCCGTTTCTCCCATGGAAACTTCACTTCTCCATCACTCCCTACCTCCTCTCCTAGCCCCAACGACGATTCTTTTGAAAACCCTCCTCGTGCATTCGGCAACAATCCTTCTTCCACATAAAATATATCCTCTATAGACCCTTTTTCAATCACTCTCTCTTTTCCTTGCCCTCTCCTCTCATCATCATCATCATCACCATCACCATCACCAACGTAACCAAATTTCTTCAGTTTCTCCACAATCTTCCCCATTGTACTACCACCATCATCAACACCACCAACACCATTACCATCACTATCAGTCCTAGCAAAACCTAGAGCTGACAAATCCACATTATTTTTTCTGTAATTCACGCTTGCCTGAGGCGGTTTCAGGCGGTTATATTTATTGGGTTTGTTCCATTTAACTAACCAACTGCTACTAGAACATAAGTTAGCATTATCATCTTTATCATGGTGAGAAAAAAATTTATTTGTGGAAAAAGAACAAATTTTTCTTGGAGGGTTTTTTTCAAGGGCAGAATTTGAAGAGAAATTTTGATAAAAGAAGCGATTTTCAAGAGGAATTGAGTGACCGCACCTGAAGAAATGAAAATGGGTACCGTGGAACTTTGAAAAGGATGATTGAAACGAATCGAAAATGGCTGTTGCTGGGCAGAACTGGCGACTAGGGACTAGAGCCATATCATTAATTAGCTAAATATTTTCAGCGCATAAACTAAATTTAGTGAAAAGCAAGCATCGATTGCAACTGTTTTGAGGCTACAAATTTGAGGTTTTGGGTTTTGGAAGTTCGGCAGCAATTAGACGCTGACATATTTCTCGAGACTGTATTTTGCCATCGCTATGTTATCTGCGGCGAGGAAAAATATCTAAGGTAATAATATTTGGATTATAAAAAATAATATGAAATAAAAAAATAAAATTATAAAAAACAGAGAAATTAGATATATAAATATTATCTGCTTCTTAACTGAAAAGAAAATAGAAATCAAAATAAATATCTACATTTTGAAGATATTAATATGATTGGAAAATCTTTTAAAAGTAAAATATTAACACAAGACTTGTCCAACCCTATTACTTACTAATATTAATTACTCCTAAACTAAGAAAAATATTACATGTAAAAATCCTATATTACTTACCAATAAAGTGTTTTTAAAAACTACTTGGAGCTGCACCAAGTAAATGCGTCCTTCTATTCTAATAAAAAAATAAAAGTATATTATTTGTTCTATCGAATGGAAATTTTTTATTTATGTAACAAAGGTTTTTTTTTCTTCTTTATTTCACTTTTTTAAGAGAAATTTTAGAATAACTAAGATGTATTACAATTAATTGATGCATATATGACATGTGTAGTTGAATTTAATATAACTACCACTTGCATGATGGGTTTTCAAAATAAATACACACATATCATGATTTATTTGTTTATTATATGACTGATATGGTATCTCATATGTATTCTAAAATTTCTTCTTTTTTAAAAAACAAGTTTTTAGTTTTATGTTATAAACACTGCAATTTGAAAATTACCACGAGTAAAATCCTAAACAACAGTCATGAAGCCGCATATTACTTCATGTGAAATCACATTCTGATACTAATTATTCGTGAAAATATGGGTAAAACTCAATTAATTTAAAAATCCACTTTCCATGTGGGGCTCTAGATCTTAATATATTTTTGCAAGTGAATTAATACTAAGACATTAAAATGTTAACGTAAAAACTGTGCAGGACTTGAGTGATATGACAACATGAAAAATACAGATAGCATATCATTGCCTCCAAAACGGTAAACATGAGTGCGTTTGCAGAGTGTTTCCAACATATTAACTTTGTCCCACTCAAAGTCAACGAAGAAGAAACACAGGTCAAGTTTTTCATCATTATAGTTCGAATCCGGACTAACTAACACGCTATGTATAATGTGAAGATACCATTACATCAGCATCTGATGTCAAAACATTCTGTTTTTTCTATTTAAACCAACCCCATCACTTGATCTCTTCATCTCAGTTCAATTCTACTTCTGTGTGCATTTGCATGTTCAAATTTCTCTTTAAACCATGAAGGTTATTTAAGTTCTTTGCTCATTGCATGAATATTCTCTGTCATTGTTTTTTTTTTGGTATTGGATATTAGGACAATGGCCTTTTATAGTGAATGTTGTGAAATGAGATCTTTAAATGGTTATTACACTTTGTAGTGATTGAATCTGCTTATAACCTTTGCAAGACTCAACCACTTCCCTGGATCTTTAACCAGATTTATTCAAGTTGCACAATGAGAAGATTAAATCCAGAAAGAATTAGTTTAATGCAAGAACTCTCTACTAGATCAATGAATCAAGAAACTAAAAACAGAAACCATCACAGCCAACACAGAACAATTACGTGGTTCGGCTGTACCAAGAATGGCACAACTTACGTCTACAGGAGAAGCTTTCTGGGGAGTTTTATTGAATAACAATGGAGAATCTTTACACAGCTTGCACAAGAGGTTACAAAGAGAAAGCTTAACCACTCTCTCTCTCTATATTGTTTACAAGGATGAATCAAAACTGTTATACCAGCCAGGTTTTATAGCTATAACAGCAACAAACCGGCAAACCGAGAATGTGCAGCTCGTTGACATGTGGGATAACGGCTTTACTGAATTGGCTTAAGCAAACTCACATGACCATCACGTGTGTCACTAAAACGACACAAAGTTACTGCCGTTTTGAAGCTTAAGGGATATTAAGTGAAAACACGTGCTTTTCCTCGTGACTTCTTAATGCTTGTAACACACCAAAACGTTGCCGTTTAAGCCTGACGAGTTTGATTCGCCAACAAGCCTCGTACACTTGTTTATACCCCATCCAAATTTTGAAATTTTAGCTGATGATATTGAGTTCTTTTTTCATGTTAACTGGAGAGAGTATTAGTGCTTTTTTCTTCTTTGGTGTTAGTGAAGAGCTAGGTAGCATAAATTACTTTAGATATTTAACATGAGTTAGTACGCAGGAGAAGGTATATATACAACCAAATAGATTACTGATGAGTAATGATCCGAAACACTGATGTGTTGATAGGAACAAATTATTATGTTCAAAATGTATCTGAAAATGCTCCTTTAGTCATTGATCTCATTTTGGTACAACCTTTTTATTGGTTTGTTCTTCGATTTTTGTGGATCGTACTATGGATACAATACTAATTTTAAAATTTTGATTAGTTTTCAAATTAACCTCCAAGTCATGGCGTAGTTGGGGTTGCATACAGTGGTATCAGCATCATTGTATTCTTGTTCATTTTTTCTATTAGATTTCTTAGCAGCATTATACTGCAATGGCTAACGATACAACATTTCACAAGTATTGTATTTGGGAAGATTTGCAATAATTAATGCTGTACGACTGCATAGAATCTGGAAGATTTTTGGTTGATTAATTGTGTAATAATCCTACTTATTTTAGTTGTTTTTATATAGATGACAAATGTTTTTCAAATTGGAATTGCTGAGGGATGTAGCGGTGCCTGCTAAAAGTTTGGACACCAAACGGGCTGCAGGTTCCTCAGCGATATATTTTAAGTTTGTAACCAACTTGAAGGGCTTGATAAATGAGAAGGCTTGCAAGGGTCATGGTTACTTTCTTTCAGTAACCAACTTGAAGAGAATTGGCAAAGAGGGGCCGTCTGTGAATGGTTAGGGGTTGTGTACTTCCGTTAGCATTTATGTGTCGCACTTTCTTGCCCGTCAAGGGAGAAGTCTTGCATGGAGTTTTTTATGCAACATTTAGCTTTGAGTCATATTGTGGTATGGTCCTGTGAAATATACTTTAATGTCACCTCGACGGGTGCCAACTTACCGCCATGTTTCCAGGAAAAAGCCATTCTTCTCATACGACCAACAACCAAAGATAGGGAATGGCGTGGTGGTCCAATTCTTAGTGATTGCAGTGCGATGGATCAGGGAAGCTAAGGGAGAAATCTAAAACAGAAGTACTTAGTATTTGGCAGAGTAGAAGGTGAATCAATTGGACCAATTTTATTATCTGGTGGGACTGGTCCTGGTGATATTGACTTGTAAATGCTTGTACATATTATGCAGGAATAATGAATAGACCTGCATTTCCTTGCAGTATATACAAGAGGGGGTTTATGCGAATTACTTGAAAAAGAGGAAAAAAAAAAAAAAGAACTTATGGATATGTAGCTGCTACTTACATAGAAGCCTAGAAGGCTTGTTTCTCAGCACACTAGAATTAGAAATGATTGATGCTTTCTTCTGTTTTGGGGCATATTAATTTGCACAAGCTATATTCTACTGTCTCAGCATTGCAATTTATAGTTCCCCAATCTGAAAATTGAACATTTCATTATTGTTTCTTATATATTTTCTCAACCATTTTGTTAAGAAACAATTTGTATCAAAATACAATGAAAATGTATCATTATTTTATATAAGCTTTATTTTTTTAACACAATTTTTGTGATAAAAAAAATTAGAAAAAGAAATTATTTGAGGCTTGTAATTGAGTCTATATTAGTATGTTTATTCCGTTTTGATATAATGTAAGCCTGCCCAAGTTCAAGAATCCAACAAGTGGAATTGGAGAAGGAAAAGTTTATGAGAACATAATAACATTAGACTTACTGAATAGTGAATACCTTTATTTCTCATATTATTTGTCAATTTATCAGCTCCTAACACCTGATAAAATTGATTATATTATCCTTATATTTCAGAGTTTTCACCAACATTTTAGTCGTTTCGTATTGGTTAATGACTTTTTGATACTGAATGTACAAACTATGTCCTTATTTGAGGAAATACAAAAAAGGAGACCCACGTGTTATTATCTCTTACAATTTTTTATTTTTTTTTTGGGGTGGGAATATTTCCACTCCACTAGTTTCATAAATCTATCTCGTTTTAGAAAATAATTGTAATAAGTTTATGCAATTTTTAAAATATATAAATCAACAAAATTTTTGACAATTAATCAATTAAGTCATTCTTATAATTTTTTTTTTATATTTATATATCTTTAACTATTAATATTGTTTTAAGATAAGTTTTATTTATTTATTTTGTCCTGATAATATAAAATAACAAAATAACTTCAAGAAACATGTGCTCTTATATTTAATAATTAGTTATTCAATTTTATTCCATTAAATCTCCAAAATTTCTTCTTTATTTATATTTTTTAAAAAATAATGTGGGTTTATGGCAATTAGTTTTTGGGAGAGGGGTGGGTTCATAAAAATCATTGGAAATTCACCACCTTATTTTTGACGCGGCTGGCAACTATTGACCTCAGTTTAGCCATTTTGACCACAGCTGTGCCTGTGAGAGCTCCACTCCGACAGAGAACGTAAGTTGAAGGATCACGAGAGAACGAGTTACAGACTCAGTGAGTCAGAAAGTGCTTCATCACTCTTACTGCTGGGTAAGGTTTTAATCATTAAGCTCTAATTGTCATTTCATTTTATTTTTAAAAAAAATTCTTTCCTATTTGATACCCAAATGCTTTGTTTTTTTTTTTTTCCTGAAATTTTCTTGTTGGGACACTTTGATGATCGAATGAAATGATTGTTATTGACTGTTTGTTTTGTACATTTAGCATTTAAAATGTATTTCATTTCTTGGTAATACGTCGAGTCTTTTATATATCTCTCTTTTATTTTTATTTTTTTGGAGGGGTTTGGTGATTTTGATTTTTTGATATGGTTTGCTTTGAATTAGTTTGAAGATAAAGGGACATCCAGGGAAAAAAAAGCTAAAAATGTATGACTTTCAGATGCTAAAAATGTATGGCTTTCAGAGACAATGTGCTAGTTATAGAAATTGGGTTTTCATGTGGCAAAATGGATGTACAGATTATAGTGTATGAATGAAATGCTAGATACAAATCATGATGATCCTTGCTTAGTGAAATGCTAGATACGGATCATGATGATCCTTGTTTAGGCCTTAAGTAGCTTTTGATTTTCGATGGTGAGATTATGAGGTGCAAAATTTCAGATTTTTGACTCTTATGCTTTTTTACACTCTTGAGAATGGAGCAATGTTAATAAAAATTATGTTAAATTCATTGTTTTTCGTAGATTTGGAAAAATTTATTCTTTAAACGATTTAGCCTGGTGGTGTGAAGGGTAGTGTTTGGTATACCAGCCTGGAACTTTTTACAGTTCCCACTTGACGCATATTTAGAAACTATCTAAGATCTTTTCATGCAACAAGAGAGGCTCACCTGGAGAAGGTTGTTTTCTTGCTTTAGAACTTTCTTTCATAGAACATTCCAGTTTAATAGATTCATATGTTCTTTATTTGATGTGCATATTTGCATCAATTAGTTTGTTTTCTTCATCTTTTTCAAGCTATTTAGTAGCAATTCAAATAAGTGCAACCTTGGCTTGTGGACTGCATTCTACAAATTGTCGCTTAATGATGGCAGCACTCTGAATTATGATTGCGCATTTGAGTTCCACTATCTAAATGTTATGCTATTGGTTTTCGCTGCCTACTACTCACCGCCACTGCCAACTTGTTTCCCTATGTGCTCTGTTGCTTAAAGAAAACAAATTTCTCATTTTCAATTATATATTTTGTGGTTTTCTTTCGAACAAATCTGCCAAATCCTGTCAAGTGTCAACAAATATTGATGATTTCATCAGACATGGAAAGACAGAGTCTGTGAAAACTTTAGGAATCGAAACTTGGAATAGATTATTATTTATCTCACTCATTGGTATTTGGTTTATGATTACATGTGGAACCCAATGTTTGTCAAAGTGAAGTTGCGCTGGAATGTTGTAGACCCTGCTGAAAATCTGGTCACTATTGTTATCTGTTTGTTGGATGACTTTGCTGGCAGAAAGTCCACCAAAGATCTTGGATGCTATCTTGCTGTCACAACTCTGGAGAGCACAGGGGAGGGAAAAGTTAGAGAGAACGCAGGGGAGATGCTCTTTCCTGTTGTTTTCATTGGCAAGATTTTTCAGGGGATTGTACACAAGATGCTGAAGCATGGGGTTCTTTTCAACTGTGTGTCAATCGATATGTCTTACTTGCACGAAAATGCCTAATTACGGTTATGTGCTAGCTGAGAATCCGGTCTTCCTGGGTGAAAAGAACTTGAAGATTTGAGAAAGATGTTGTGGGTAGAGGTTGAAAGGGAATTTCATGCGTTAGTCAGTTTAAAGGGTGATTTTCTTCGTGAAGCTGCTGTGCACTAACCTCTATGTTTTCTTCAGCACTTGAAAATCACCTCTACATGACCCTGTTGTAGGTAGAGTTTGTTAGTTAGAAATGTTGGAATGCTAATATGCTACTTTCAATTTCCCGTTGACCTTGTATTTGTACGTAATCCTCTTTTGATGATAATAGCTCAACACAATCGAGTACAATCCCAGTTGAAGTAATGTATAGAGATTTATTTTTCCAACATATGTATAAAATAGCTCGAGCCAAGGACACAAGTAAGTAATAGCTCAACGTTCCAGGACAACTACACAGAATCATGCTAATTTCTCCAACATAGAGATATTTTTTCTAATTATATCATGAAAAAGGGGTACATATACAAATACTTTTAGTTATTGCCGAACATTCTTTGGTAGAGTCCACGAGCTAGCATGAACGTGTTGGCAAAGGCAAAGAGAATGAAGCTCGAGCCAAGGACACAAGTAGCAACGGAAAGCCCAGTAGAAGGTGCCAACACTGCGTATGTGCCTGTAATAAATGCAACCACCATTGCTAACAAGGAAACCATGATGAAATTATGGGGCATATCTGAAAGAAACTTGGTTTGCCGAAGGGTCTTAGATGGAGTAAGGAAATAAATAAAGATAGCTGAAACGGAGAGGACCATGGCTATGACATCAGATACAATAAATGCTCGGAAACCTGCATTTTTTATGAGGATTGGAGTGCCGGGAATTGGGCCTTCTTTACCCCAGTAACCACCCGGTAATGTGAACCCTGCAGCGAAGGTAACTGTTGCAATAAGTGCAGCCACTACCGTATGCAGCGATTGCATTTCTTTTAATGCTTCTTCATCGACTGGCTCTTTTTCTGTTTGCACCCGGAGAATACCATTTGGATATTGTCCACGGCCAACATTTTGGACAACTCTTGGATTTCTTGCTGCGATATGTTGATCATATTAGGTAAATTAAATATTGATCTAAGAAAATTTATGAAACAATTTTTTAAAAAAGAGGACCAATTTCAAGGCCAGGACAAAAGATACCTTTATTTTATAAGATTTAGTTATATACAATACAGTATGTATATATATAGAGAGGGAGAGGGGGTGTGGTATGCTTCACTAACATTTGATACAAATAACGTGGCATACGCACGAATACCTCACCCCATTCACTATAAAACAATTAAGATGATAATGTAAGTAATTATTTAGCACACATAATAATTTATGATAATATTATATCGTGTGTACCACATTCAAGACCGATGAAACCCATTCTTCACATTAAACTAATTTAGACTTTGTAAATATAAAATGAGTTAAGTGACCCACCAAAAAAAAATAAAAATGTATGATCCGATATGCCATATGCAGTTCGTGAGAAGCACAAAACAAAAGAAATATATGTATAAAATATTTGTACAAATAGCATTTTCCTCTATATTAATGTTATGACGTGCTTAAACTTTTTTTTTTTTTGGGGTTAAACTCATAACAACATTGTTAATTTTTACTCACAAATGTTCGATATTGCAGTGCAATGCGATGAAAAAGTTGTTCCCATTTAAGAAAAATAAAAACAAAGTATGAATTGATTAACATTACTTGGAATAGCTGCGCCCGCATAAACAATTAGTAGCCGTGAGGAGCAGGTAGCAATAAATTAAAAAAAAAAGGTAGCAATGAGTAAACAGTAAAAAAGAATTTACCTCGAGCTCAGGAAATCCATGACCTTTTACATCTTGAACACTAATACCATGATTGTTGACGGCATCATTACCGCCTACAACTTTGAGAAGGAACGGAAGGACAGCCACACGGGGTGAAAGTCGACAGACAGCAGCAACCACGTGGACAGGAGTGTTTCCATCTACGTCCTTACTTAACAAACAGCTGCTTCTGACGATCGGATGTTTTATTAGGAGACGGCTCAATTGGAAGATATCTAAACTGACCATAGCAAAGTGAAGAAAATTCCACCCTCTTTCATCGACCTTTACTAGAAGATGAGATCGACAAGAGGAAATAATTTCATTTACTATCCCTATATGCCCTCTGGCGGCTGCTAAATGAAGAGCTGTCATATTTCGATCTTTGTCACCGATGAACGCAGCTGATTTATCACGTGCTAATAACAGTTTTGAGGTCAATTCGCGACCACTATATGCAGCATGATGGAGTGGAGTCCAACCGTATTTGTCTCGTACTGCTGTCAAACTCCTCTGTTTCTCAAGTAATTGCTTTATCACTTCTGAAAGAAGATAATAAATAACGAACTAAACACATTAAATTTATAAAGCAAAAGCTTTAATTTTCTTGACGGTGAAAATAATGATTTATTTATTTATTTATTTTTGGTGGATGACAACTCAACAAATACAGATCATCATACGGACAGACAAATTTAGCTGACAATTTCTTGGAACCCGACTTGGACACATATTAAACAAATTTCACCGTTGATTCGCTGATCATCACAAATCCAACTGAATATCGAATTCTATCTCATTTTATTTTTATGTCCACCAAATTTCGAGCGGATATCCACACTTTGAGTATAACTGTGTATGTGCATGTGTGTGCACATATATATATATATATATATATATATAGTCGTTTAAGCAATAAAGTGTTTTTGATCTCTGTGTTTGATTGTGTTTCTCGAAGAAAAGCCAAGATTTTTAATCTAAATCACATTTAAAGCGCTTAAGCACTCTCTAAAATACCTCGTAATTAAGAAAAAAAAAAAAAGAAAAAAATAGTCGTTTAAGCGTACCTGTGGGATATGTGTAGACTGCAGCATGCAAGGCAGTCTTCCCATCGGGACCTTCATGAGCAGGTGATGGGCATTTTTGTAAAATTTCAGCTACTATCTTGACAGATCCATTCGCCGCAGCCATATAAAGTGGAGTTTCGCTGTTGCGATTAGCAGAATACCGAACATGAGGGCCTGCTTCGATTAAAATTTTCACAACATCGACTCTACGAAGTCGCACTGCCTCGTGCAACGGTGTGTTCTGCTCCTCATTTGTCTTCTCTAGCATCTGCCTCGCTGCGCTTTCGGGGCAGTTTTGTAAAATTTCAGCTACTATCTCGGCAGATCCATTCGCCACAGCCATATAAAGTGGAGTTTCACTGTTGCGATTAGCAGAATACGGAACATGAGGGTCTGCTTCGATTAAAATTTTCACAACATCGACTCTACGAAGTCGCACTGCCTCGTGCAACGGTGTGTTCTGCTCCTCATTTGTCTTCTCTAGCATCTGCCTCGCTGCGCTTTCGGGGCAGTTTTGTAAAATTTCAGCTACTATCTCGGCAGATCCATTCGCCACAGCCATATAAAGTAGAGTTTCACTGTTGCGATTAGCAGCATACGGAACATGAGGGTCTGCTTCGATTAAAATTTTCACAACATCGACTCTACGAAGTCGCACTGCCTCGTGCAACGGTGTGTTCTGCTCCTCATTTGTCATCTTTAGTATCTGCCTCGCTGCGCTTTCGACACCGGTTTCTAGGTCTATAGGCTGTCTACTCGCGAATACAATCAGAAATTTCACAATAGCAGCATGCCCCTTTTTGGCCGCAAGATGGAGTGGAGAATCACCTTTGGCATTGGCTTGAAATAGTAACGATGGACACAAATCAAGTATCTGTTCCACGAACTCGGTTGATTCACTACTAATCTCTCCTTCTTCAGTCTGCAGGGTCAGATGGGATCGCATTATGTTCACATGCAAGACTGTATTTTCATGACATCAGTTACTATGCTTTCTAGTTCATCTCTTGCTATTTCCCTGAAGGGTTCAATGTCACCCTTAGCTGCAGCCTCAAACAATTTACGATCCATGTCAACTTGTGAATGCAATGATATTTGAGTTTTGTGTAGGATGCATACCAAATTATTAATCCTGGATCGTTAAATACTGCAGTTTGCCGCTTGATATTTCTGCCCTATAAATTTTATAAACCCACCCCATTTTAAGAAAATTATTATAAAAAGTTCATATTATGTTTTAAAATCTTACATAATGAAAGATTTTACAAAATTAGTCAATTAAATCCAGCTTCATTTATTTTTCTTAAAACCCCTTATTTTTTTGTTTTATATCAACTAGACAAGTTTTTGTTAACTCCATTAGCCACTATTAAATAATTGAAGATAAAATAATATCTTATTTTATTTCTTTAAATAAATTCAAGAATAAAATAATATTTTATTTTATATTTTTCAACATTGGTTACGTAATTAAGGAAAAAGAAACTAATTGATATGAAATAAAAATTTGAAAAGGTTCTGAAATATTATCAAAAACTTGTGGTGTTAAGTGCACTTTTAACATTCTCATCATAGTTGGAAGATAATTTTTCGAGAATTATTTAAAGTGAGTAAAGCAATACTTTGGGTTACTCTCCAACCATTGGATAATATGTATTGAGAATCTTTACCTCTATTTATGAATCTCTCATTTATCCATTCGATCCAGCCTGTTATTGAGGTTATTAAAGAGGACATTAACGTTTATTCATTCAGTTAATTAATTTTGTGTGCACCGTCATTTTTTTTTTGTAAGTAAATATGACTTGCAAAGGACTTTGTTTAGCACCCTTGGCTTTGTTTTTAGCTATGCTCTTGTTATTGGTATTGCATAATACTCGGAGATAACAAACTAAAGTTGGCTATAATTGATTATTGCATATCCATGCACAAAGGCCACTACCATTTTCATTCGGTTAACTAATTGAACAATGATCCCTGTAAATTAACAGGGGAGCATGCTATGAGTTCTGAGAATTTCATTGTTCCCCAAAAAAGGAAATCTTTCTCGTTCTTAAATCAGTTCTTCTTAAGTTACAACACACAAGATTTTTATCATAAGACTTTTAACTTTTATTCCGAAAAACAATTCAATGGAACAACCTCCCATCTCAGCCGTTGGTAGGATCGATGACTTATGCTGCGCAGTTAGCGTTATTCTGTCGATCTCATCATATCAATAAATTTGTGGTGGACTACCATACACATGACTTTCTCATATTTAATTAATCATGCATTCTCTATTTTGTTTTTTTTTTTTTAAATTTTTTGGGTGTCTCTTTATTTTATTTGATAATTATTACACTCTTTAAGGTTTAAGATTTCTTTTAAGCCAGTTATCTATAATATTATAGATGGTTTATCGAAAATTTGTATTTCATTTTCGTAGTTGTTTTGTTACAATGGAAGATTTTTGACATCACTCAACTTGTTATCATTGAGATGGAAATTAAAAGTAAGTTAAAGATATCAAAACACACAGGTTTGCTTTCACTTTCGTTTTCAATCTTTCCTCTCTTTTTGTTGTATTCGGCGTCAATGCCCAAGTCTAGCCATGAGCCATCCGAGATATTTTCATTACCGATAACGTCAATCAACAATGGCCCTTTTCTTCAGACTTTCACCATCGGACTTCGCTTTCCAACTACATACTACTCTTATTTCCACCACAACAATAGATCACACGTTTTTCACGAGATAACTTGACTTCAATGGACTTATCCCACTATACTTTGCCACGTTACATCACTTTCTAATTTTATCTTCAAAGATTTCTAATCTAAGAGGGTGGTTACCTGTGGGAAAAAATTTCCGTTGGCCGCCCTGTCAACTCAACGGAAGGTAGGACCGACGGCTTAAATTATTATGTTTGCTATAACATTTATTTTTTGCTTTCGTTATAACATGATTATATATTAATCGTTGGTTTTTTATCTAATAGTTATAGAAATAATTTAATTTTATTATTTTATATTTTTATAATCGCTACATCATCATGTATATTACAATACACAATAATAGATCATACGTTTTTCACGAGATAACTTGACTTCAATGGACTTATCCCACTATACTTTGCCACGTTACGTCACTTTCTAATTTTATCTTCAAAGATTTCTAATCTAAGAGGGTTTCTACTTGTGGCAACATTTTGTCCGCTGCCCTGTCACCTCAGCAAAAGGTAAGATTGACGGCTTAAATTATTATGATTGCTATAGATTTTTTTTTGGGAATTTTTTATGTTACATAATTACGCAACATATATGATTATAGTAGTAGTTAAATTTTTATAACTGTTGAATTTTCATTCAACGGCTGCTACATAATTACGTATGTTACATAATTATATAACATAACAATCTCTTTTATTTTTTAATATTAAAATTTATGAATTCTAAAATACTATGTACTTTTAAGATTGTCTCCTAAGCTAATTATAATAAAGCTGCATGTGTTTTAGCTAAAGGGTGAATTTGCAATTTATTCTCGTAGCTGTTTTATAAGGATGGAAGATTGTTCACAACTCTTAAATTGTTATTTTTTAGATGTTATTTATTTATTTATTGAGAATTCTTTTATTAAAAGAAAAAGACCTTCTCATAAGCCTAACCATTTGATACTTAAATAATACAAACGTTCTTTTTTTTTATTAATCTATATTACAGTCACTCTCATTTAAATTACTATCGGAGCACCCAATACAGTTGCACTTGACACTTACAGAAATGTATTAACAAAATATATGAGGTTTCTAATAAAGTTCAAAGTAATTATATCCATGAAGAAAGAAGATTATGAACCATCAGGCAAATGGTCTAACTAGTAAATAGCTATTAGATAAGGGCAATGTGGTAAGCGGCTTGTTGGAAAAGAAATGTGAATCTAATGGAACTTAGTTACAAAATTAATCTAAGGGAAATGTATAAAACCACTTTTTAATTTGGTAAATACAGCAAAAATTGCCTAATATTTCAAAATTCAACAAAACCTTCCGTCATTGACAAATTTTAAAGTACATCAAAAGTACCATACCAGCCATATAATAAGTCAATTATATTATGATGTATATGTATTTATTTTGAAAAATCATCATTTAAGTACGGTATATCAAATCTAACTACATAAATCATACGTGTATTAATTAATTATATTATCTTTTATGTATTCTAAAATTTTTCTCCCTCGTGAATATTATTAACGTTTGAAATTTAGAGTTATAATTTAAAATGAGCCCACATCTTAATATTTTCAACCTCCTCTATGCTGTCACCTGTACACCTCTAAATTGGATTAACACGTTTGATTTATTCAATAATTAACGATAGAGTAGCTTATATGATTTGGTATTGGTCTTGTATGTGATCTCATTTTTACCCCTTCAATTAGTAACAATAAAGGACATCAAACGAAATGTAGTAAAATGGAAATTTCTTTTTAATATAGTAATAAAATAATAAATTGACATACTTATTAAATATTTTATGAATTAGTCAAATGACAATAACCTTATTGTTTATTATTTTTTAAAGCATATTTTAATTAATGTATAGTGACACGCGTATTAATATGGATATAAACTGTATGATAAGTATACATATAAAAAAAGTGATGACAAACTAAACGCGAAAATACGAAATGGTCACGTCCATAAAGACAAGCAAATGTGAAAGCAATAAAAAGTGCGTGGACTAGTAGTATTGTTTGGATCCCATGATATTCTCGAAATTATTTTTTTTACTTTTCTCTATGGTTGGTGAAGAGTATGGATGCCAACTAATTCGAGTACGACTATATTTAGAATTAAGTTCGAACAGTTGTAAGTTGTAATTTAAAAATTATAATATTATAATAATTAATAAAAATTAATTATTGTAGTATAAAAGTTAAATTAATTATTAAAAATTAATTATATTTTTTTAAATTAATATTTAAAAATTATAATTATTACCTATTATAAAATTTTATTTAAAAAATGGGTGGGGAAAGGTTTATTTGGACCCCGCTAGTCAATAATGTCTCGTATAAAACTGTAATTATTATTTTTCTGTGAACTTTCGCTTGTTCTATCCTTACCAATTATTTTCTTCTTTTTTCGTCTTCGGCGCCAAGACGTCAACGGCCAAGTCTAGGCATTCAATATTATTTTATATTATTATCGATAGCGTCAATCATTTTTTACCTTCAGCAATTCTAGATGAATAAAAGTATGACGACATAATGATAAAAACTTTTATAATTTAATTAATTTTGAGAATTTTTTAAAAAGAAAAATGTTAAATTACGAAAGAAAATTTTAAAAATTCATAAAAAAAGATTTTTGTCATGATTTTATCATACTTTTGTTCCATCATTATTTTCCTTTTTCTTTTCCAGCTAAATAAAAAAGATCCAAACTGGCACAATAGGTTCACAAATTTGTTTTGATGTCCGATCCCCGCTATAACTCTTTCTTTTGAGTCTATCCTTAAAGAATTTTATTTGTTAGCTCATTATTGTACGGTGTATTACTCAGCTAACTGATAAGTTTGACCTAGAGTATTTTTACAATTATATTAAAGTAAGGCTGGCAAAATTTGATACGGTATTCGATTATTCGATACGAACACGACATGAATAAATATATATAAATTATTAAATTTGACACGATTATCAATGAATCAGGTCTAAGTCAACATGCTTTTTTCTTTGTCGGATTAAGATTAAAGTTCTTAACGTATTTATCCAACTAATAATACAATTATATTTTTTATTTTAAATTAATTTCTAAGTTTTTGCCATTAAAATTGAAATATTGAACATAATTCTCTTTTTTTAAAAGATAAATAAATACACAACATTTCATTTATAAAATTTTATATTGATTTAAAATTTTAGTAGTGTAAATGTGAAAAATGTCGGTAGATTTGCATATTTTATAATATTGATATATAATATTATTTACATATATATAATTAAAACTTCAATATTGAAAATGTATAATATTTTTGGTGTGTGTGTCTATATATATGAAAGTAAATATTTAATATAAATTTTATTAAACATATAAATATTAAGTGTGTTATTAGATAATCCGTTTATTTTTCATATAGAATTTGAGTCTTAATATTTTAACACGATTTTTAAATGAGATGTATTTGAGTCGACCTAAATTTAACACGATACGAATACGACCCGATTATTTATTTTTTTAACTCCACATAAAAGTAAATTAAGTAGTGATATCCTTATAAAGTTGAAATATAAATTTTGTATGGTATCACTTAAAATTTATCATTTAAATAGGAAATGATGATGTTCAATAATTACGGATCACATGGTGCGTTGTATGTAATGATATCACTTTTTATCCTATCTTCAAAGAATTCTAATCTAATAATAGACAATTCAGAAACAATTCTATGGACCAGCCTGCCGCCATCTTGGTCAATGAAAGGATTGACAACTCATTTTATGCCGTTGTTTTGCCGATCTCATCATATCAGTGTAGTTGTGGTGGACTACCACACACAGCGCTTCCTTAATTAATCATCATGTATTCAAAGATTCTCCGTCTCTATTTTATTTTTTATTTTTTTGGGTTGTTTATTTGTTTTATTTAATAATTATAATGCTCTTTAAGGTATAAGATCTTCTCTTAAGCCATTTATAATAATAATATTATAGATACTTTATTTATCTAAGTTTGTACTTCATCTTCGTAATTGTTTTGTGATAACGGGAGATTTTTAACATCACTTAAACTTGTTATCATTGAGATGGAGATTAAAGATATTTTACCTTCGTTTTCAATCTTTTCTCTCTTTTCATTGTAATCGGCGTCAACGCCCAAGTCTAGCCATCCAGGATTATTTTATTCCCGATATCGTCAATCAACAATGGTCCTTTTCTTCAGACTTTCACCGTCGGACTTCGCTTTACAACTAGACACTTCTCATTTTCCACGACAATACATAATAATAGATCACGCGTTGTTCACGAGATCACCACTTTCCAATTTTGGACTTATCCCATTATACTTTGCCACATTTGTGCCAAACATTATAATTACACCACTTTCTAATTTTGTCTTTAAAGATTTCAGAATCTAAGATATTATGTCGTTACTTATGGGAGAAAATTCTATCGGCCGCCCTATCACCTCAGCTGAAGGTAGGACCAACGACTTAAATTATGATGTCGTTTAGCATAACATTTATTTTTTAAATATTAAAATTTATGAATTCTAAAGTAGGATCTACTTGTAAGATTTTCTCCAAAACTAATTATAATAAATCTGTATATGTTTTAGCTAAATTTCCAATTCATTCTCGTAATTTTTTTTTTTTGAAGGATGGAAGATTTTTCATAACACTTTACTTGTTATTTTTGAGATGTTATTTACTTATTTATATGAGAATTCTTGTATTTTTTAAAAAAATGAACACCTTCTCATAGGCCTAAACATTTGATAATTAAATAATATAAATATTTTTTCCATAATTTAAATTACAATTTACTCTCATTTGAATTACTATCGGAGCACCCGATACAGGTGCACTTCACACTTACATAAATATATTAAGAAAATATATGAGGTTTCTAATAAAATTCAAAGTCATTCTATTTACCAAGAAAGAAGATTATTGACCATCAGGCAAATGCTCTAAATAATAAATTGCTATTAGCTAAGGGCAATGTGGTAAGCGGGTTTGTTGCCAAAGTAATATGGATCTAAGAACCTTAGTTTACAAAATTAATTTAAGGGAAATGAGTAAAACCTCCTTCTTATTTATTAAAATATAGCGAAAAAAAACCTCTTAATATTTTAAAATTCAACAAAACCTTCTATTGTCAAGAAATTTTAAAATACATTGGAGATACTATATCAATCATACAATAAGTAAATCATATTATGACATGTATGCATTTATTTCGAACTATCATCATTCAATTGAGATTATATTAAATTCAAATACACATGTCATATATATATATTAGTTGATTGTATTATCTCTAATATATTTTAAAATGTTTCCTTGTTGTGAATATTATCAACGTTTGAAATTCGGAGTTATAATTTAAAATTGGCCCACATCTTAACATTTTCAACCTTCTCTATGTTCGCACGTGTACACCACCAAATTGGATTAAACATGTTTGATTTATTCAATAATTAACGATAATAGCTTACAGGATTTGATGTTGGTTTTATATGTGAACTCATTTTTACCCCTTCAATGTTGGTACGACATCGACGTTGAACGACTTTCTGTTAGGATTGGCTTCATTAGCCGTCACCTTACAATTAGTAACAGTAAAGGACCAACAATATTAAGTGAAATGTAGTAAAATAATGGAACTTTTTATAAATAAAAAAAAATAAATTATGGTACTTATTAAATAATTTATGAATTCATCAAAGATAATAACCTTGGTGTTTATTATTTTTTAAAGCATATTTTAATTAATGAATAGTAACACGTGCATTAATATAAATATAAACTATATGATAAGTGTATATATATATATAAATGTTGACAAACTAAATACGAAATTGTCACCTATAAAAAAGACAAACAAATGAGAAAAAGTGCGTGGACTTGTTTGACCAATTGAACCCCATTGATATTCTCACAATTATTTTTTATGACGTTCCCTCTCTAGTTGGAGAAGAATCTCGATGCCTACTGATTCGATTAAGGTGCTGTTCGAAATTAAGGTCGAATAATTGTAACATAAAAATTATAATATTAAAATATTTAATAAATATTAATTATTATAATTTAAAATTTAAATTAAATTAATTTTATATTTATATAATAAAAAATTATTATTTAAAAATTATATTTATTATATATTATTAATTTTTATTTTATAATTATATTTTTCTTTTACAACAGCCACGGTACTAGAAAAATCACAACACCTCCATCATAGATATCAAGAATTACAGGTTCGCTTGTTCTTTCTTCTTTAGTCTCTTGTCTTTTCCGGTATTTTGCGTCAGCGCGCAAGTCTACCCATCCAACAACCGTCCTTTTTATTTATTTATTTAATTTTTTCTCTTAAATTATCAACATCCTTTATTTGTGCCAACGCCTATAACAACAGATCGTTGAGAAGCCACTGTCGAAGGCAGAAGGAAGTGGCAGAGGAGAATTTTGTTACCTTCTGTACGTAATAACTAAGAGCGTTGCCTATTTTCTATTTAGGTTGTATCTCATTAGTTGATCCAAGAACTGAATGTGCCCACATTGCGATAATATTGATTTTTAAACCCGCTACAAGGAAAGGGGAGAGAAAATAGATTTTGATTGAATGTTTCAAACTTTAAATAAAAAAATTAATATAAAAATAATTTTACTACCGATCAAATTTAAAATTAAATAATATTTAACTAAATAAATTATTTAAATAAAGTTAGAAAATACATTCAAAATTTTAAAATATAACATACCAAAAAGAAAAAAAATCTCATTTGTTTAGATCAATACATAAAAATTAATTGCTTGGGAAGCTATGTTTTTTTTATTTAATTATTTTTATTTTATATTATTATCATATAAGACTTAATATGGTGTTAATGTATATTTTAACTTATTTATTTATTAGTAAGTATAATTCCATATTTACAAGTTTAATTTTTGCGAATTCACAGAAGTAAATCCATATCCAATATAATGACTGTGGATTTTCAAATTTTCAAATTTTCAAATCCAATCAAATCCACCAATCCAGAGATCGGATTTTTATGGATCGGATTTCTGCGGACCATATGGATTTAATGGATCGGATTGGGTTCTAAACACCCCTAGTACTACTCATTGCTTAAATTCTCAAACAATTAAAGATAAAGTTAGTTTATGATTTCATCACAAATTTCAGATTTTATCTTTTTATTTTTCTCTTAATTAGTTGTGTTATTTAATTGTTCTTATTTCTTTTTAATTTATTATTTTGTTCATCTACTATTATTATTATTATTATTATTTGTGTGCTTATTTTATCCATTTTGAAATAAAACTGTGTCGAAAAACTTTAAAAAATAGAAAATAGGAAAATTAGTTTAATCTAAAAAAAGAGTGGTAAAAAAGATGTAATTTGAGTAAAGAAACAATAAGCGAAAATAATATAATTGAATTAAAATTTCATAGATTAGCAATAGTAGAATAGAATTTTATTTAATAATTTGACATTTTAGAACGTTATAAGAATTGATTTTAAATAAATAAATTTTATAATATAACTAATATTTTTTATTATTTATGATTCATAATAAGGTTCCTGCTCTACATATGACAAAGTATAACCTATTTAGAGATTTTATCTTTATTTTATGTATTTATATTTTTAACGGTGTTTCTGTTTATTTGATAATTAATATACTCTCTAGAGATCAAAATTTTCTCCTAAGCCAATTGTGATGAAGTTGCTTTAGCTAACTTTATAGTTCGTTCCCGTAGTTGTTTTGTAATGATGGAAGATTTTTTGCGACACTTATCTTGTCATTTTTTAAATTTTGTTCTATTTAATAAGACTTTTTTTGTCCCCCCCCCCCAAAAAAAAACTCCAAAGCCTAGCCATTTGATAATTAAATAATATAAACTTTTTTTAAAAATTTTATATTACAGTTTACTCTCATTACATTAAGTCATTATTGGAGCTACTTAACCCTTACAAAAAAAAAATTATGAGGTTTCTAATAAAAAAAAATATTAGCTTGTCATTCTATCTATAAAAGGAAGAAGAGTTTTGACCACTAGCAAATGGTCTAATAAGTAAATAGCCATTTGTTAAGGGGCCTAAGGTAATGTAGTAAGCGGCTTTGTTGCAAAAGAAATGTGGAATCTAATGGACCTCAGACACATCCCTTGGGTAAAGATTAGAGCAAATCCGTTGTTTATGAGAATTAGGTTACAAAGGACCCACAGAGCATAGAAGTGAGAAGGGAGGAGTGGCTACTTTACCGTTAATTATTGGGAATAGTTGCTTTATCAATTTGAATCTGCATGCATAACCATAGATTCACCGATGGAAAAAGTAATAATGCAACATAATTTTCCCCTAATTATTGAATAAATCAAACGCGTTAATCCAATTTAAACACCCGATTTGGTGGTGTACACGTGACAACATTGACGGGGTTAAAAATAATAATGTGTGGGCCGAATTTAAATGATAACTCCGAATTTTAAACTTTAATAATACTGACGACAGAAGGTTTTGCTAGATTTTGAAATATTTAGGGGTTTTTGCTATATTTTAACAAACAAGAAGGGGGCTAGCACTTAATATTTTATCGTGTTTTTGTGTGTAACTCATTTTCACTGCTTTAATGTCAGTTATGACATTAACATTGAACTGATCTCTATTAAGACTAGCTTCAAGAGTCGCCGTACTACAACTAGAAACAATAAAGGATAATTAATGAAAGTATAGTAAAATGAAAGATTTTTTTTTTTTGGAAAATATAATAATGGAATGATAGATTGTAGTATTCATTTAATATTTTGTAATTAAATATTACAAAATATTAATCACCTTTGTCATTAACTTGTAGTAGCAATGATGGACACATTTCAAGTATCCGTTGCACGAACTCCGTTGGATACCCTTGCTCCTTCTCGCTGGGATGCAATGTTGACGTGAAGGACCGTATGGTGAGTCACTATGCAAACAAGTTCATCTTTTGCAATTTCGATGAAGAGTTCAATTTCACCCATAGCTGCAGCTCTGTACAAATCAGGATTTATGTTTGCGAATGTGATGGTTTATTCAAGTAACTGTTTGATGCTTACTAGTTAATCCTGGACCCGGATACCTTTAAGTACTGCAGCTTGCCGCCTGATCGATCGATATGCTTTGCTTGCCCCATCACATTTGACAATCGACATTTTTCTTTCACTTTTTGTCAGTCGGGCAAAGAACCAAAATGACTCGAGAGTAGACGAAGCTATATTATGTACCTTATTCTTTGCCTCTTTTTTATGTAACTCTCTTGCTATTGGGTTACCGATTATGGGTATGTTTGGGATAGCATTAGCCTCTCAAATAATCTATTTTAGGATAGATTTTGAAGTAGTAAGTTTTATTAATAACTTAATACATGTTTGTAAATTAAAATTATATTGAGAATGTTAAATGAAACGACGTTGAAGGAAGTTTTTTAAGGCATGATCTGCATTTATCAAAAGCATGATCCGCACTTATCAAAGACATGATTCGCACCGAATGAATTGACACATTTCCTTTCGTAAGCATGCATGCAATCTTTGAAAAAAAATATAACCTCTGCATCTAAAGAAATATTTTTATGTTTTTCAACTTTCTATTTATATTTTCTTTAAATCATTACGTTAAGTAAGAACTTTTTTTTTGTTAATTTTCCGTTCATATTTAAAAAAATAATTAACTTGTGTTTATATTCACTTTAAAATTAAAAAAAAAATTACTAAGAAATTGAAAATAAATCACCGGAAAAATTGAAAATAGCTCATCGGCCAAGCATCCGCGATGAGGAAGGATGTCGCCCTTAGAACGCACCGCCATCATCATTGAAATCCGAGTTCTCCGATAAGACCCTTACTATCATGACCGTCGGAAAATAGTGAACAAGTTCACCGCACGCAGCGGTCAAAATTTCAGATACTGCCGGAAATGGTCCGTTATCAACACCGCTTATACCAATCAAACCCTAAGACCATGATGTGCTCAATTATGGCGTAAGATTTTGTCAGAAAATGGCCAATCCTACTACACGCGCAATTCATGACGAAGTTTGCAGCATCTCCGCCGTGAAACCGAACCGTTGTGGATGGAAATATTCACTCCGTTGCATAGATCGTTGGATTCCGATTTTTTCTTTTTTTTATGCTAACAATGTTTCACAAGCTTGAATGCCAATGTCAACAATGGCGGCTCACCGCCGGCGACGGTAGCCTCTGGTTTTCAGTTTTATGTTTTTGATATTGAATAAAATTCAAATAAATATTTCATAGTTAATAAGGTAATTAAATTTAAATATTGACGCAAAGGTTATTTTGGGATTAGGAAAAATCAATGAGGGTAAAAATGACATATAAACAATTCATAATCAGATTTTAGCACTCCCTTCTAAAAATTTTCTTTCTTTCCGTGACCAACTTGAAGGACATCGGCCAAGGGTCAATTCCATACCTCTCGTATTCCCAGCAGTCAAACTTTTCCTGCGCACTGTGAATGAGGCGTGGGGTGTTCGGTATTTTTTTTGTTTCTAAATTTCACGGCAAAACAAATAATATTTTGAGCCTCACATAATTTGCCTTGATTTTGGGGAAAAAAAAAAAAGAATTGGAAAGCAAATTAAATTATTTTTTCTTTCATAATTTCTCACTAATTTTCTGAAGAAGTAATTTGGATCGTAATGCAACGCAATATACGATCAATTGAAATTAAGTTAAAAAGAAATGCAGTGAATGCATCAATATATACATTTTAAAAAAATTTGTAACATAAATCTTCCCTTCCGCTTCTCCCATGGAAACTTCACTTCTAAGTGCCTGTTTGGTATGGCTTATTTAAGAGGCATAAGTGCTTATTTAATCGTATAAGCACTTTTTAAAAAAATTTATGGTGTTTGGTTATTTTTTTAGTAGAGTTTTTTAAATAATAATTTACTCTAAAAAAATTTGAGCTTTTGGGAGTAGAGGTTATTTTCTAAAAATAGATAATATAAAAATATCACATTAAATGGTTAAAAGTCTTTTTTATCGACAACCAAACACCCAACGACATTTTGTCAAAAAATTTCTCTTTATAAATTTCTATTTAATAAGCTGTACCAAACGGAGCCTAAGTCACTCCCTACCTCCTCTCCTAACCCCAACGGGGATTCTTTTGAAAACCACCCTCCTGCATTCGGCAACAATCCTTTTTCCAAACAAAATATATCCTCTCTAGACCCTTTTTCAATCACTCTCTCTTTTCCTTGCCCTCACCATCACCGTCACCAACGTAACCAAATTTCTTCAGTTTCTCCACAATCTTCCCCACGGTACTACTACTAACACCATCATCAACACCACCAACACCATTACCATTATTTTTTCTATGATTCTCGCGTGCCTGAGGCGGTTTCAGGCGGTTATACTTATTGAGTTTTTTCCATTTATCTAACCAACTGCTACTAGAACATAAGTTGGCATTCTCATCTTTATCATGTTGAGAAAAAAAATTATTCCTGGATAAAGAACAAATTTATCTTGGCGGGTGTTTTTCATGGCCAGAGTTTGAAGAGGAATTTTTATAAAAGAAATTATTTTTAAGACGAATTGTGTGACCGCACCTGAGGAAATGAAAATGGGTACCGTGGAACTTTGAAAAGGATGATTGAAACGAATCGAAAATGGCTGTTGCTGGGCAGAACTGGCGACTAGGGACTAGAGCCATATCATTAATTAGCTAAAGATCTTCTGCGCATAAACTAAGTTTAGTGAAAAAGCAGGCATCGATTGCCACTGTTTTGAGGCTTTGGGTTTCCGAAGCTCAGCAGCACTTAGACGCTGACATATTTCTCAAGACTATTTTGCCATGGCTACGTTATCTGTGGCGAGGAAAAATATCTACGGTAATAGTATTTGGATTATAAAAAATGAATAAAAAAATAAAATTATAAAACACAGTGAAATTTAGGGATGGGAATGGGGCGGCAGGGTGGGGGTGGGGATGCCTACCCCATTCTCCACTCCATTAAAAATTTTTTCCTCCATTCCCCAATAAATTTAGTGGGTTGGGGATGAGGAATCCTCACGTGGGAATGATTCCCTCATCCTCACCTCATTCCTCATTTACTTATTTTATAATAAATATAAAAATATGATTTCAGTAAATTAAAAATTGGATATTTAAAATAAAATTATCACCATATTATAAAATATTTAATTTTTTTTAAAATCTCTAAAAATTTAGAACAATATCTTAAAATGATATTAAAAGTGAGAAATATTTAAAAAGAGCAGTACCTTAAAAGAGAAAAAAAATATAATAATGTTTTAAAGTTGAAAAATATTGTACGGTTTTCTTTTATTCATATTCTATTTATATTACATAAAAATTAAAAAAAATTATTAATTGACATTATAGTTGATAAAATAAAAATTATTAAATAAGAATTAAAAATATATTTATATATAATGGGGATTGGGGTGGGGGTGGGGGTGGGGGTGGGGTGGGGAGTGCAATACCAAATCACACCCCGTTAATAATTTGGGGATTACTTTTTCCCCACTCCCCACCCCATTCCCCAAAAATTATTAAAAATTTTCCCCATTTGAGGTGGGACTCCATGGGACCCCAAACCCATGGAGGATTTTGCCATCCCGTGGGAAATTAGATATATAAATTGTTGTGTTGTGTAGCAAATCTGTTGATGAAACGCCAGCTGATGTTGCGTTTTGGAAAGTCAAACTCGTATTCCCTGGAACGACATGCATGAAAGTCGTTTTTGGTTTAAGTGATGCACGAGAGTTTCACGTGCACAGATAAGTTGCTTTCTTGGTTCGTTAAGATCAGTTAACTCACATGCCTATCACGTGGTTTTCTGGGTTTGTTGCTGATTCGTTAACGAGCTGTTATATACAGCTGATTCTGGCAACAGAGAGGGCAATGAATGAGAGCTATTGTGAGTTGAGAAGATTGAAATAAAAGGCTTCTTGAGAGACTCTGTAATTAGCTTGGAAAACTCTCTGTAACTTCTTTGAACAATCAATAGAATTGGGTTTTGTTTCTCCCGTGGATGTAAGCTAGACTGAAGCTAGCTGAACCACGTTAATTCTTGTTCTTTACTTAATTCTTTTCAGTTCTAAAACTCTTTGTGTATTCTGCTGGATTGGTTCTTTGTGCATCTTGTTGTTGATTTGGATCTTGGGAAGTGTTTAGAGTTGATTGGATAATTAGTCACTCTTAAACACTACATAAATATTATCAGCTTCTTAACTGAAAGGAAAATAGAAATAAAAATATTTTGAAGATATTAATATGCATTGGAAAATCTTTTAAAAGTAAAATAAAAAAGAGTAAAATATTAACACAAGACTTGTCCAGTCCTATTGTGACCAAGTTTTACTCCTAAACTTACAAAAATATTACATGTAAAAATCCTATATTACTTACTGACATTAATTAAAGTACGAATTTTAAGAACTACATGGAGTAGCACCAAGGAAAAGTGTCCTTCTATTCTAATATAAAAGTATAATAGTCATTCTATAGAATGGAAATTTCTTTTTCATGTAACAGAGGTCTTTTCTTTTTCTTTTTCTTTTTTTTAAAAAACAAATTTTTTTGTTTTATGTTATCGAACATTGCCAATTTGATATTCAATTCTGATATTTTTTTTTGTTTTTTGCATGAATATTCTGTGAAAGTCACATCATTTATTTATTTGTAAATGAAAAATAAGGTTCCGAGAGGAAGAAATCAGCACCTTATAATGCATGATTACCTTATAATGTCAAGTTTGACGATTATAAATCATCATCACAATAACTTTGGACTCCGTTTGGGAGCAATGTATGGCAGTTGGACAACACATCACTCAATTATAGAGTGTGAAATATTGATATTGTTCTTATTATTTTACGTAATGTATAAACTTTTCTTTTTATTTCTATTTGTTTATTTATTTTTTATACTAGATAAATATAAATTTATTTTTTAATATATAATAAATATTACTAGAAAATAACAAACAATGACCCAAATCCTTTTATTTTATAGAAATAATTTCAATTCACAACAACCGTGACGTTACATTACCAAATAAACACTAAATGTTTTGATGATTGTAGTTTATGTTTCATTCATAACATGAAGAGTTTGAAATGTGATCTCAAAACAAAGAGTACGACATGTCGTGTTGGGTTTACAGAAGAAGTGTACGCCATGTCATCTGGAAACTAAAAGGCTCGTATGACAACCAGACGTTGTGATCTCTGATTTGCTTACACTTTGAAGGATAAATTCGGGGTTTTGAACGACAATTAAAAGCTAGAGTGAGAATTAGAGAGAGAGTTCTATATTCTTATTTATTCCTAGTCACTTGCTATATTGTGTAGGCCTTTATAGTGAATGTTATGAAATGGGATCTTTAGAAATGGTTATGATACTTGTTTACATTCTTCCAAATTTTGAAATTTTTTGTTGGTAATGTTGAGTTCTTTTTCGAGTTAGCTGCAGAGAGTGCTGGTACTTTTGGCTGTTTTTGGTGTTACTGAAGAGCTAGCTAGCATAAATTACTTCAGATATCTAACATGAGTAAATACGCAAGAGAAGGTATGTAGGCAACCAAATAGATTACTGATGTGTGTAATGATAAGAAACACTGATGTGTTGATAGGAATAAATTATTCTGTTCAAAATGTATAGCATTCGCAATGTAACTGAAAATGATCCTTTAGTGATTTATCTCTTTTTGGTACAACCTTTTTATTGGTTCGTTCTTCGATTTTTGTGGATTGTATTATGGATACAATACTAAGTTTAAAATCTTGATTAGCTTTAAAATTAACCTCCAGGTCATGGCGCAGTTAGGGATGCATACAGTGGTATCAACATCATTGTATTCTTGTTCATCTTTTCTATTAGATTTCTTAACAGCATTGATATGCATAGAATCTGGAAGAATTCTGGTTGGTTAATCTGTAATAGTCCTACTTATTTTAGTTGTTTTGATGTAGAGGAGAAATATTTTTCGAAGTGGAATTGCTCAGGATGTATCAGTGCCTGCTAAAAGTTTGGACAAAAACGGGCTGCAGGTTCCTCAGCGATATTTTTAACATGCCTATTGAAGGGCTTGATAAATGAGAAGGCTTGCAAGGATCACTGTTACTTTCTTTCAGTAACCAACTTGAAGAGCATTGGCAGAGAGCGGGGAACTATGAATGAGTCAAGGGTTGTGTTCTTGCCTATAACATTTCTTTGTCCCACTTTCTTGCCTGTCAAGGGAGAAATCTTGCATGGAGTTATTCATATTGCGGTGTGGTCCTGTGAAGTATGCTATGTTAACCTAGGGAACAACCATTCTTCTCAAATGAACAACAAGCAAAGATAGGAAATGGCTTAGTGGTCCAGTTCTTGGTGACTGCAGTGCAATGAATTGACGAAGGGAGAAATCTAAAAAAAGAAGTATTTGGTAGAGTAGAAGGTGAATCACTTGGACCAGTTTCATTATCTGGCCGAGCTGGAACTGATGACATTAACTTGTAATTGCTTGTACATATTATGCAGGTATAGTGAATGGACTTGCATTTGCTTGCAGTATAAACAAGAAGAGGTTTATATAAATTACCTTTTTTAAAAAAAAAAAATCTTGTGGATATGTAGTTGCGACTTTTATATAAGCCTAGAGGGCTAGTTTCTCAGCATATTAGAAACAGAAATGATGGATACTATCTTCTATTTTGTTGCATATTAATTTACCTAAGCTATTTTGTTGTCTCAGGATTGCAGTTTGCAATTCCCTAATCTGAAAATTGTAAATTTCATTATTGTCTCTTATATTTTTACAAAATTTTGGTTATACAAATTAGAAAAAGAAAAGATTTGAGACTTGCAATTGAGTCTATATTAGTAAGTTTATTCAGTTTCGATAGCATAAGTCAGCCTAGGTTCAAGAATCCAAAATGGTGGAATCAGAGGAGGAAAAGTTTATGAGAACATAGTACTAAAACTAGACTCACTGTATTTCTTTTAGATATTATTTATCTATTTGTAAATAAGCTCCTAACACATTAACACCCGATAAAATTGATTATATTAACCTTATAATACAGAGTTTTCACCAATACAATATAAAAAGTATTTTAGTTAATTACTAATGTTGGAATGTTAATATGCTACTTGCAATTTCATGTTGACCTTGTATTTGTACTTAATCCTCTTTTGATGATAATAGCTCAACACAAAAGAGGATTAGGTACAATCTCAGTTGTGGTAGTGTATACACATATAATATAACACTGAGAATAAAGATTGAAGAGATGGAAACTACATATTAACTACTAGAAACAGAGATAGAAACATGTTAATTTCTCCAACATGGAGATTTGTTTTTTTCTAATTATATCATGAAGCCCAGCAACCTTTGCGCCAATCCATAAGCAAACTTGAACATGGTGAAAAGCACAAAGAGGATGAAGCTCAAGCCAAGGACACAAGTAGCAACGGAAAGCCCAACAGAATGTGCCAACACTGGGGATGTTCCTGTAACAAATGCAACCGTCATTGCTAACATGGAAGCCGGGATGAAACAATGAGCCAAATTGACAAGAAACGTCATTTGCCGAAGGGTCTTAGTTGAAGAAAGGAAATGGATAAAAGACAGCTGAAAGGGAGAGGACCATGGCCATGGCATTAGCTATAACAAATGCTTGAAAAGCTGCATTTTTTCTGAGAATTGGAGTGCTGGGAATTGGGCCTTCTTGAGCCCAGTAACCACCGGGTAATATGAACCTCGCAGCGAAGGTAACTGTTGCTACGAGTGTGGCCGCCACAGTTTGTTGCGGCGGTTTTAGTTCTTTTACTTCATCATCAAGCGACATTTTTTATTTTTGCACCTGGATAACATATCAAAAGAATCTCTTTTTTATCAACATTTGAATACTTGCAATTTCCAGTTGATCTTCTCAAGCTCTTGAAAGTGGAAACTGTTAGCAGCTGGTTATCCGGTTTGTAATTAGCTGATTTTTAAATTTAGATGCAAGTGTAAATTAGCAGTTGGAATCTGGAGCTCTATCCTTTATCAACTTTTGTCTAACTGCAGGTCTGCAGCTCTATCCTTTATGTAATACATAAGTAGACTGTAGACATTGCAAAACTAGAATTTGTTTCGAATTCTATAATTGATTTTGATGGTAGAATATCCAAAAGAAAAAAGCTCTTCACAATTTGAAATATCAAATTTATTTCTCCACTTAATTAGGTTAAGAAGAAACTTTACCCAGTCGAATAACTAATACTCATTCCGCCGGTGAAGATTCCTGATTAAAATTAATTTGGAATGCTTATGCAACAACTAATTCTGCATCATAAATAGATGATATCATTTCTTTCAAGCCCTTAGTACGTTTTACAACCTTGAAGCAATACACCAAATAAGATAGTGTAACAAATTTCAATCACAACTTGTAACTCCAGATCATAACAGTGGGATGATGCTAACATAATTATAGTACTAGAGAGAGGTATACAATAATACTTTTGCTGCAACCATAAGCTAATCTTCGAATTCCATTTCCTCTTCCATCGCTTTTGATATAACCATGTAAAACATGAAAATCACCAAGAAGAAGAAGGTCAACCCAATGATACAAGTGACAATGGCAAGCCCTAAAGAAGGTGCCAACACTGCGTATGTGCCTGTAACAAATGCTACTATCATCGCTGCCATGGCAACCAACGTGAACGAAAGAGCAAAAACGAATAAAAAGATGAATTCTTTAAAAAGCTTAAGTGACAGAATGAAATGGACAAAGACAGCAGAAAGTGAAAGGACCATGGCTATGGCGTCTGATATAACAAATGCTTGGAAAGCTGCGTTTTTACTGAGAATTGCAGTGCCCCTGTTTGCGCCGTCTTCAGTCTCACTCTTGTAACCACCGGGTAAGGTGAATGCCGCAGCAAAGGTTACTGTTGCTATGAGTGCTGCCACTACCAAATGTGACTCTGATGCTTCTTTCATTCCAATGACATTTTCATCTAAATATTTCCAAAACAGATAAACCGGAGGCATTACTTGTACTTCGTTTTCTTCTTTTTCTTTGTTCATTTTGATGACACCGTCTGGATATTGTCCATTGCCATCAGCTTTGGCCAATTCTTTGATTTCTTTCTGCAATCATATTTGCTAAATTATAAATGTAACAAGAAGAAAGTAAGTTTAAAAAAGAAAAAAAAAGTGGGGGAAGAGGGAGGAAAAATTGACTTGGCAACAACATCAACGCGCTGGACTATACATTTTATTAATTAATATGCTGAAAATTAATTTCATATATGATATCAGAATCAATAATGTTTTGTTTACGTATCATATAACAAATGCATATAATTGAATCCTAAATAAATAATTGTTATAAATACACCCTTTACAAAAGATCTAGAAAAAATTAGCATAAATCAAAATCTAATTTCATTGCTCATATCCATATAAAAACTATAACATTGATGAGTTTAAAAAAAAAGGAATTAAGTACCTCGAGTTCAGGAAATCCATAACGATTTATGTGTTCAACACTAATATTTTGCTTGTTGACAGCTTGATAATAACCTTTAGCAATGTTCCAAGGGACAATGTCATAGCCGGCTTTGCCTGGATGCGGACAGACAGCAGCAAGCACATGGAAGGGAGTGTTCCCCTTCTCATCCTTCTCAAAAATTAGATTTTTGACCACCGGATATTCGTTCAGCAGAAGTTTCAAGTCACTTTTATCAAAACTAACCATAGCAAAGTGAAGAACATTCCATCCTCTGTCATCAACCAATTCACAACATTCCGGACAACACTCAATAATTTCTTGTACCGTCCAAACATTCCCTTGGCCGGCTGCTAAATGAAGAGCTGTCATCTTCCGATCTTCGTCAGCAATCAACGCAGCAGATTTTTCAGCTTCTAATAAACGCTTTGAGTAGCGATTAAGGTACGCAGCGTAATGGAGTGGAGTCCAACCGTGTCGGTCTATTTCTCTGGTCAAACTTTTCTTTCTGTCAAGTAATAATTTTATCACACCTAAAAGGAAAAGAAAATTAAACAACTAAGCTTATGTTTGATATTATTTTTAAAATAAAATCCATTTAAGAATAGTTCCTGTTAGTAAAATTTTTATCAAAAAAAATTTAATTTTTTGATTGCCAATAAAAAATTGATTAAAATTATAAAATTATTTTAATGAATAATTTTTTTAAAATTATGTTATAAAATAAATTGTCAAACAAATAAAAAATATTTTAGATATTTAAATATTTTAAAAAGTTTTCAAACTCTGTTATTAAAAGGTTAAAATTTATGTTTTTATTAGAATAAATTATTTAATCTTTAAAAATTTTATTAAAAAACCGAACAATTTAAAAAACAATTATGGTATTAAATTTTGTACGAAAGCATGCGCATCCATACCGCGAGAGCCACTGCAGACTGCTGCATGAAGGGCCGTCTTTCCATTGGGGCCTTCATGGGCCGCCAACGGACATTTTTCTAATATTTCAGCTGATATCTTCTTATGTCCCCTCGCGGCTGCCAAGTAAAGTGGAGTTTCACCGCTACCGTTAGCAGAATACGGAAAAGCAGGGTCTGCTCCCAATAAAATTTTCACGACATCAAAACGACCACTTTGCACTGCCTCGTGCAACGCTGTGTCTTCTTCGTCATTTTTCATCCCTAGCATATGCCTTGCTGTACTTCCCACGCCACTTTCTAGCTCTTGATGGGGCTGTTTTTTCGCAAATTCAATCAGAGCTTCCACAACAGCAGCATGCCCGCATTTGGCCGCAGCATGGAGTGGGGCATCACCTTTGGCATTAACTTGTAGTAGCAATGATGGACACATTTCAAGTATCCGTTCCACGAACTTGGTTGAGACACTTTCTCCTTCTTGGGTCTGGGCTGCAATTATGTTGACATGTAGGATTGTATTCTCTTTGTGAGTCACTATGTTTCCAAGTTCGCCTCTTGCCAATTTTTCGAACTGTTCAATTTCCCCCTTTGCTGCAGCCTTGTAGAGATCAGAATTCATGATATTTGAGTTGTTGAGTACAAGTGGTGGGAAAGAAGCTAGTGGGCTTGTTTGGTTAGCTGTTCAACTGGAGGGAATGCTGTCAGCAGTAATTATAAGATAGCAAACTGAAATTAAAAAATTAGCTCAAGTTTTTCTTTCTTCACTATTGGGCTTCTCTTTTCGCTTTACAACTGGACTTGGGGCCTTTTATCTTATGCACCAGTCACTGTCTACCACAGTCCTTAGACCAGACCTTTTCATGACAGAACTGGTTTTTTTTTTTTTTTGTTAGGAAAATGTGTCTTCTATTAAAGAACTAATAATAGCTTAAAATATACTGACACATGGATGTAAATACAAAAATATATCAAGTTTAAGAGTAATTATAAGATAATTCATAAGACTCAAGTTAAAGTTAGAGCAATGTATAACAATAATACATAACTTTAAACACTACAAATTTTACTAACACTTTTAAAAATAAATTTTACTAAATATTTAATTTATTCTCTTCACTATTAATTATTTCTATAGTACGGCTAATAAAAATCATTTTAAAAGCTATAGAATTATCAAATTGACCGTAAATAATTTCACACATTAAGATCTAATCAAGCACCAGAGGAACCCATTTCAACTACTGTTGGATAAAACCCCTTTCCTATCTTTAAAATAACTCATAGTCTATAGTGGACTTATCCCAATTTTGATTCTATCTTTAAAAAAATTTAATACACAGTTCATAATTGTATATTACTCCAGTTAAATAATAAGTTGCATTGTGATCATCTGACAATTAAATAATGTATACTTTATCTCTGTTTTATTTAATATACTCTTTGTAAATTAAGATTTTCTCATATACCTAATCATTTAACATATAAATAATTTATACATTTTTTAAAATTTTTATTATAATTTACTTTCATTACATTAAGTTTTTATTAAAACTTAAAAATGAGCCATCACATTTATAAAGAAATATTTATAAAAAAAAACGAATTTACTATCAAAATTCTTCCTTATTCCACTTAGATATGTGAACAATTTATTATTTTATTTTGTTAACAGTCAATTTGGGTCTCAAATCAATGACAATATGCGTAGAAAAAATCTAAATCAAACAAGCTAATAAAAATTGTGGACTTGAAATTTTTTTGGCGTCACTTATTAATATAAATTGCATGTTTAACTTCTTAATCACATTACTGAAAATTATATAAATTATATGATAGGTATAATAATATTATTGGAGAAGCTAAACAGTAAACACGAAAAGATCAAGTCTAAAAAAAATAAAAAAAAGGAAAAATTGCTGTGTGTAGTTTTATTTGAACCCCAATAGTTAATTGTCTTATAAGAAAGACTAAAAGACTCCACTGAGGCCCACCGCTGATAAAAAAAGTTGTATCTTACGTTAAACGTAAGGTAACAAACAATGTCCCTTACGTTAAACGTAAGGTAGCAGCTCCCTTTCTTTTCTATTATATTTGACTGTTCTTTATGGATGGTGAAGAATCTTGACGTTAAATTATCGGATTACACTTGTAAATTAGCTATCAAGAATCACACAGATTCGTCTTTTCTTTCTTTTTCAATATTTTTCTCTTTTTGCATTTGGCGTCATTATTACTCAGTGGATGGTCCATTTTTTCAATATCCTTTGCTTTTGCTGTGCTGACACTTTTTTTTTTCAGTCAGACGGCTATGCTGACACTTGTATAGACTAAAGAGTGTACTTTCAAACGCGGGTGGAGATCTAGGGATACTTGGAGAGACTTGATCTCAAAAAAGACCAAAAATAAGGTGAGGGGATCGTGGTGATTGTCTAACATGCTCAATTGAGTTTGTACTGATTGGAACCTAACTACGACACATATTAAATAAATCTCAATCGGTGCTCATCACGGATCGAGCCAAACATCGAATCCTATCTCATTTTTTTTCCCTATTTTTTATGTCCATAAAATTTCTTGCGAAAGTCCGCACTTGATAATAACTGTGTGTGTGGTCGTTTAAGCGAACCTGTAGGATATGTATAGACTGCAGCATGCAAGGCAGTCTTCTCATCGAGGCCTTCACGAGTAGGTGATGGGCAGTTCTGTAAAATTTTAGTTACTATCTCGACAGATCCATTTGTCGAAGCAATATAGAGCGGAGTTTTGCTGTTGCCATTAGCTGCAGCATCATATAATTTAGGATCCATGTCAATTACATGGTTAAGCATGTCTTTTAGCCTACATAATATTATTGAGAGATAAGATTTCATTTCATGAACTCTTTAAAAAATTATAGTGTACTACATTTCTATCACTTCTATAGTTAATATGTTAAAATATCAATTTTACCGTTAATGTATAGCTCTTAAAATAAAAAGAAAATGTTAAAGCAATGCCATGTGAATTTGTAATTTTGCCTTGCTCTTAGTGCAAAACAACATTTCATTGCCACTTAAATATATAATTTTAGTTGAATAACAATATTGCCTCTACAATTGATTTGTTGCATAATTAATTGTAAATTGATATAAATGTAATAAACTATTATTTTTAAAAGTTAATGTAGTGAAGTGTTACCTTTTATTCATGTAGTAATTTATTATTTTGTAATTCTTGTCATAGTAAAAAAATGATAACTGTGAGACTTAATTACAAATATTTGGGTTTCATTTGATGAATATACAATTTTGCCCATATGAAGTCAATGCGACATCATCAATAGACTAATGGCGGATGGAAATGTAGTAAACTATTACTTTTAAAATGTTAATGTAGTAAAATGTTGCCTTTCAATATTTTGTGTAAAGCCACTCGGCCAAAGGCCGAGTGGTGAGAGCTGCTGCTCTCCAACTTGGAGAGCAGCAGTTCGAACCCCCACAATGCATTGTGGGGGTATTTCCTTCCTCAATTAAATTTGAGTGAAGGTAGTGAGAGACATCTCTCGATTATTTAAGAGGTTAAAAATCTTCCATTAAGATTGATGTATGTTAGAATACGCTTATATTCTCATGTAATATGAGTTGTAATTTGAGCAATAGTCTCATGTAATAAAAAAAAAATATTTTGTGTAGTGGTCTGTTATTTTACAATACTTGACATAATAAAAAGATAATAACCCATTTAAAAATTATATCTTGACCATCCACAATTAAATAATATATATGAAGATTCATTACTATCTTTTTAAAGGAATTATTCCTTGCCTTATACTATACATGTTCTTTACTCCATCAAGAAACTTTAATTAAGTTACAACAACATTTGTAACAGTTCAAATGGGGCAGCCACATATAAGTTATGATCGATGGTCAAGAATCCAAAAAAGCTCTCACAATTCAATGAATCAAATTTGATTTATGACTTCTTTTCTTCAAATTATATTTTAAAAAATCAATTGTTTATACATAGTCAAAAGTACTGTTAAGTTCAAATTGTTACAGTGGGATTAGTATATGTCTAAAGAAAAGTACGAAATGCAAAACAAATTAAATTGATGAAAAATTAATAACACGACATCTCTTTTAGAATGTAGAATTTCTTACTTAGGTGGCGTTTGTTTTTTTATCTGAAATCTGAATAGATTTAAATTAGACTGAATTTTAAATAGATATGAATGTCTGAATCTGAATAATATATTTATTTTTTCGTCTGATTCTCGGAAAATAAGTATTAAGTTTTGTTTTTCAACTTAAAAATTTGAAAATATGTGCTTTTACATTTGTATCCTTATTAAATTTGAATGTCAAATAAATAATATATTAAATACCACAATATTTTAACATTTATAAGTAAAACTATATTCAAGTGAATACATAATTATTTTAGAATTTTAATATACAAAATACCATAAATTTCAAATTTTATCGTATATAACATAAGAAAGAAAAAACATGTATATTTTTATGTGGGGTAAATGTCTATAGGTGAGTTTTGGGATAGATATGAAAAATAAATTATAAATGAAGGATAGTTTTGACATTAGCAAGTAATTGACTTAATTCAGATTTCCCCATTAAGTAAAAAACTAAAAAAATTAGCTTATTTTCTTATGTCAAAATTATCTAAAAAGTCTCATTAAGTTATAAAAACAAACACCTCTAATTAACTTAATTAATTAAGTTAAGTCACTTTAAATCATTAAATTAAAAAACAAACGTAACCTTAGTATCACAAATAAAAGAAAAATTTGTGTAGAATTGTCCTATTAGGACTCTGCCATGCGACATAGTAGTCGATCCTAAATTAGGCATTAGTTAATTCTACCTTGGGAACCATTGAATTTAATATTAAAAAAGTTTATAGATCTCATAGTAGAACCATTACTTTGTCATGTGAAAAAACACTAGTTTACTGATCTCACCACCTTAGCAAGTTATCATGATAAATGATGTAAGACGTTACTTTAGGCATTTCAGGATTCTAGAACTTTTATTATTTTAGAACTTTCTATTTTAATTGGAGTCTATTATGGTACGTGTCTCTTCTTTATTTCTATTATAATTGTGATTTATTTTTCGTTTCTAAGTTAACTTAGAGAAGTAGGTTTACTTTGTCTTAATATTATTTTCATAACTCAGATGTAATTATTCAATAAAATTCTTCTTTTATAATTTCTTCTAGGATTGTCTATAAGAATATCTCTTGTATAGTTGTTTGGATTAAAGCATTATCTAATCTTACTTTTTGAGTTATTAAAAATTTTATTAAGTCGTTTGAATTAAAATGAGATTTAATTATACTTCAATTAGAGAGTAATATAATCACGTTGTCTTGATCTGATATTAGAATGATATCTGATTTTCTGTCCTATTAATTTCTGTTTCTGTTACGACCGCTCCATTAATTAGTATCAGAGCCGTTCTTGCCAATTACACAGCTTTCCTGATTATCCAAACCTATCCCCACCAAATCCGTCACTATTTATTCAAAAACAAAACAAAAAATGACAAAACACGAAAAGTCCAAAAAAAAAAAAAGAATTTGAAACCCTAGCCGCCAGCCACACTGTTGCCCTCCACCGCTATCACCACCATCTGGCCACATCACGAACAACCGCTGCCACCATCGGACTCACTGTAATCTGGCGACCAAAGGCCAGCGCAGCACGCTCTCAACGCCGCTGCAACCACCGCGAAAATCACCCAAATCCACGAGTCCTACACCATCTGCTGATGCGAAATCACCTTTTCTTTCAGTCAATTGTCGCCGCCGTTATGATCCCTAGCCTTCGGCCAACAAAATCTGATCGACCATTGTCCTTGAACTCCACCAGAACCGCCACACACAAAACCTCAAAACTCTCGGCTTTCCACCTCCAAATTTTCCACCGTCAGACTTTATCACCGTTGAGCAATGCGCCACCACACTCCCCTCGAGCCACACATCTAAAATCCATCACCAATTGCCACCAAGCACTGGCCAAAAAACCACCACGATCCACTATAAGCTGCCGCCACCTTAATTCAGTTTTCCGACCAAACTGCTGCGGATCTGGCCAATCCACTGCCACCAACGTGTTCCTCACCACCAACTCTACCAGATCCCACCTTCACCGCACTAACTCACGGCCACTAGCCACCGACCACACCAAACCCAAGAGTTCAGCATTATTTATAGTTTTGCCATTGTGTGCAAACTTGGCAATAAATGGCAAACTACCATTTTCACCCTCCTATTTATAATGTGCTGGAATTATTTGTATACACTCGTCCAAACAAATTTCTTGATTGGTTGGACAAAGTTGAGCACTAATTTTCATTTTGGTGCTCTCCTAAAGAAGAGCAAGTACGATTTGTTGTTAGAACATTAAGCACAAGTGTTTCGGAATGATGGGATAAGTTGCAAATTTCTCGACTTAATCTAGGCAAATGCAAAATTCGATCATAGAACCGTATGAAGTGTATTTTGTGATATGAGTTTATCCCTCTTGATTATTGTTTGGTACAACAAGATACGAGATCCGTTTCTGCTTGTGCTTATGAGTTTGAACAACTTTATGGATGCAATTATTATTATGAGCCTGAAGAGAGTACAGTTAGAAGATTTGGGAAAGAGTTTGATTTACATATTCAAGAAAGGATGCTTGCATACACTATATACACCTTGCAGCATGCAATTCTTGTAGCGAAGCGAATTGTATTGCTAATTGTATTGCAAATCAGAAGAGAAAAAAGCCAAGCATTAAAGCAATTAAGAAAACTTCATCATCGACACCAATTTGAGATCCCTAATCCTATTGCAAGCTAGCAACTTAAAGTGAAAAATATACAGATTAAAGAAGTTTATACTTCTCCACATGTCGAAAATGTGTCTAATGTTGCAGAAGAAAAAGGTACAATTTATTATTGATTTAAGGTTTCAATCTGACAATTGTGTTTCCTTGGAGGACAAGATAAGTGTTGAAGATGATGAGATTTTTTTATCTCTTTGGGGTTTTTGATGAAAAAGAACAACCTACCCTTGATTTGCGCATTGAGCCTAACAGTACGATCGAGGATGTGCAGCAAAATCAAGTTGAAGAAACTGAAATGATCGAAATGGTTCTACCTATTTTCATTGAAGATAAGGAGATTGTGCTTGAAGAAGATTTGATTGAAAATGTTAAACTTGTTGGGGAATGCATTGAGCAACGATTAGGGAAGGGAAAGATTTATTTGATCATTGTTTGTTCTTGGAAGTCTTCATCACCACGAAGATTGTACAAGCAAAGGAAATCGATGAAATATGACTTCTTTAAAGTTTCGAGAAAAATTGATGAGAAAGACAATAAGTTCGAATTACAAGATGATTTGGTCTTATACTACAAGTATCATTCTCCAGACTGTATTCAAACTCGAGGATGAGTTTCTTTTAAGAGGGAGAGAATGATATATGATGTTATTTTAGGTATTTTAGGATTTTAGAACTTTTATTAGTTTAGGACTTTCTATTTTAATTGGAGTCTATTATGATATGTTTTTGATCTTTTATTTATATTATAATTGTGATTTAGTTTCCATTTTTAAGTTAACTTATGGAAGTGAGTTTACTCTATCTTGTTATTGTTTTCATAACTCAGATTCAATTATTCAATAAAATTCTTCTTTTGTAATTTTCTTTGGAATTATCTATCAAAATCTCTATTGTAGAGTCGTTTAAATTAGAGCATCATCTATTCTTGCTTTATGCGTTATTAAAAATCTCATTAAATCTTTTGGATTATAACGAGATCTAATCATGCTTCAATTAGAGCCTAATCTGATTGCGTTGGCTTAGTCCAATACTAAAACGATATCTGATTTTCCTAACCTATCAATTTCCGCTTTCGCTATGACCGCATCATCAATAAAGTAGTGGGACAGCCCCACACAAATTATTCTCAACAAATAAAACTTCTTGGCGAAATTTATTCAATAATTAACGATTAAGTAGCTTATACAATTTTATCGTGGTCTCCTATGTGAACTCATTTTTACCCACTCATAGAATTAGCTTCGCTAGCTCCCATGCTTCAACTAGTAACAATAGAGGACTAACTTCGTTAATAAAAATATAATAAAATAGAAGGTTTTATAAAGTATACTAATAAAATAAAATAATATATAATATAATAAAATAATATATTACAATATTTCTTATAGTTATTTAATACCTTATAATTTATGAAATAGTGAAACGATAGTAACCTTAGTATTTATTATTTTTAAAGCATATCTTACTAAATGAATAGAAACACATGCATTAATATAAATATAAACAATATGATAAGTATAAAAAAAAAATTGAAAAACCTAAACACGAAATGGTCAAGTCTAAAAAAAGACAAACAAATGTGAAGGCAAGAAAAAGTGCGTGGAGTAGAAGTATTGTTTCATTGTTTGGACCCCACTGATAGACTTACAATTATTTTCTATGACTTTTCTCCATGGTTGGTGAAGAATCCGGACGCCAACTAATTCAACTAAATCTGGAATTATAAATATCAAGAATTCCAGGTTTGCCTGTTCTTTCGTCTTCGATCATTTTTCTCTTTTTCCCGTATTTGGCGTCAACGGCCTAGTCTAGCCATCCAGCGCTATTTTATTACCGATACCATCAAATCAGCCAACCGTCTTTTTATTTATTTATTTATTTTTTCGCTGAATTATCAACATCCTTTATTTGTGCCAGCACTTATAACAAAAGATCATTGAGAAGCCATTGTTGAAGGCAGGAAGTGGCAGAGAAGAATTTCGTTGCCTTCTGTACGTAATAACCAAGGGCGTTGCCCGTTTTCTGTTTAAGTAATTATGACTGTATCTCATTAGTTGATCCAATAACTTAATAAGCCCACATTGCCATAGTACTAATTTTTAAACCCACTAAAAAGAAAAGGGAAAGAAAAGAGGTATTTGATTTTTGAATGTTTTAAACTTAGAAATCATCATGCTTTCATATCTAGTTTTATTCATAGAAGAGGAATTGAAGTTTTGAGTTGTGTTGTTTGTATCAAGAGAGATCAGAGTAGGAAATGTGTAAATTAAGCATTCATGCTGGAATTTTACGCCAATGGTAAGATTTGTTTTAACTTTTAACACTAGCTATATTGATGTTGAATTTCTCGGAAATCAAGAAGACTTCTGGGATTATGTATTTAATTTTTGTTATAGTCCTTCGAGAAAATAGTAAAGTAGTTCTAAGTCAAATTTCTTGGTTTATATATAATTTTGGAACCTCTGCTCCTTCGATTCTCTAACCATGCTGAGAGGGAAATAAGAATGGCCATTGCAATATTCCCCAGCAATTTGGCATGTACGCATGAACTTCCCTCTTTCAAGTTTCAACAGCTAGAAATTCGCGGCTTTTAGAGCAAACCGTGATGGTTATAGAAATTGGGTTTTCCTGTGGCAAAATGGATGTACAGAATTTAGTATATGAGGGAAATGCTACATACGGATGACCATGATCCATGTTTACAACCTTGAGGAGCTTTTGACGTTGAGCGGTGGGATGACATGGTTATTATTTTGCATAGATGTGGAAATCTTATGCTTAATCAATTTAGCATGGGGTGAGAAGCAGTGTCTTTTATCCCGACCAGCAACTTTATTAAATCGCCCCTTGACACATTTTTTGAGGCTCTCAAAGATCTTTGTATGCAACGGTAAAGGCTACCTTGCAGGGGATTGTTTTATTGCTTTAGAGCTTTCTTTCACCGAACATTCCAGTCGAAGAGATTTATATAATCTTTACTTTTTATGTGGATATATTTGCATGAATTAGATTGTTTTCTTTATAGTCTTCAAGCTATGTAGTAGCCATCCAAATAAGTGCGAACCTGCCATCTCTACAAATTGCCACTTTATCATGGTACCTGTTTGGGGGGAGTACTTCGACGAGACCAGACGTGATGAGCAGATATCTGGTGGCAGAGTTCTGCGAACATGTGTATCCTGTAAGAGTCTGGTAGCAGGGGAACAGGAGCAGGAATATTCTGCTCGTCCACGAATATGCCATCCACGAGGCCGGACTCCTGTTAGAGGCATAAAGCCATTCCTGCTAAGGGTCGAGGCGAGGAGACCCGGTCAATGACAGTTGGCGAGACGTCCTCTCCAATCCAAGAATCAAGGCACGATTGCGGAAACGGAGCATCCATTTTCGAGAGGTGGGAAGGTAACGGGCGTGAATGGGGGGGGAAGATCGAACTCAGGAGAAGCCTATAAAAAGGCAGCCAACGAAGGTAAAAAGGTTAGAATTTTTGACATTATAACAGAGATAAAGAAAGCTCTAAATAATTGAAACTAAAGAAAAGCCATAAGATTTGTGGCTAGCGTTCCCAGAACCTTCATTTCGACTCGGAGGGTTTTAAAACAACCGACTGACCTTTTGGAGAAGAAGCCTTACGAAGAGAGATCTTGATCGTGGTGGAGTTGATCGAGTAGAGATCCTGGTCGTAGAAAGAGGGCAACCAGAATATCGCATCAACCAGTCTAAATTATGATTGCCCATTTGAGTTCCACTACCTAAATGTTAGGTTATATATATTGACCCACTCACCACGACCACCAACTTGTTTCCCTATGTCTATGTGCTCTGTTGCTTAAAGAAACAACAGGGGATTGTACAGAGGAAGTGCTCTTTCCTGTTGGCTCTAGTGGCATCACCTTCAAAATTTTCGGGAGGGAGATCTTGGAGGGGATTGCACACAAGGTGCTGAATGAAGCAGGTCTTCATGAAGTGTGGGCAAGTCGAGAACATATATCTTACTTGTATGAAGTTGTGTGTGAAGTGTGATCCCACGATAATAAATCACAGCAAGCACAGGCCTTAACACGGAGGCGGCCCTCTGTTCCCTTGATCCTCTAACCCTGCTGAGAAATGAGAATTGCCATTACAACATTCCCCAGCAATTTGGCATGTATGCATGAGCTTTCTCGACTTATGTCTCGCTGCAGCTCTATTAGTGATGCAGTTAGTAGACATTCTCGAAACTAGAATACAATAGAACCCAACAGCTTTTCAAGCAACTCCACTTTTCCCAAGAGCTTTCCAAGCAAACTTCATTTGTCATCAATTTCAGTCTTGACTTCAACTCCTCTGTTTGGCACCGGGAGAATTTTTACCCAACCTCTCCTCCCGACTCCGAAATCCGGAATCCGAGTCCGAACCTGAAACAGAAGCCAAAAGATCCAATACGATTTTTTTCCAGCCACACGGGTGTAACAACAAAAAGAAAGAAAAAACAATTTGATTAATGGCAAATTGAATTTTAAACAATTAAACTCAAAATATTTTCCTAACTTTTAATTTTGTGAAACATTAATTAAATACAATAGTTCATATTTTTGCAACTGTAATTTTTATTTGATGATAGAGCCACAACTATTTTATTTATATACAAGCTAATGTAATATAAATAAATTAATTATATAAAACTATCATAGCCCATATAATTAAAAAAAAAAGATTGTTATCACTTTTAAACCATCAATTTAACAGCTCCATTCTTTATGCAGTAAGTAGACATTTCCAAATTAGAATGTGCTAGAAGTTCTATAATTGATGGTTATCCAAATAACAATTGGAAATATCCAAATATCAATTAGGAAACTAGCTAGTACATAACAGACCAAACTCACAAGATCGATACGGTAATAAATTTCAAAGTCACAACTTACAACTCCAGATCATAATAGCAGGATGTATAAACTAAGCGTAGTATTATAAGAAGATGAAGTATATATATATAGTAGTACTTTTACTGCAACCATGTGTCTAATCTTCATCATCCACATTTTTTAGAGCCTGGTAAAACATGAAAATCACCAAGAGGAAGAAGGTCAAGCCAATGAAACAAGTGACAATGGCAAGCCCTAAAGAAGGTGACAGCACCGCGTATGTGCCTGTAATAAATGCTACCACCATTGCTAGCATGGCAACCAAGGTGAGCAAAAGAGCAAAAACGAATAAACAGATAAACTTTCGAAATAACTTAAGTGACAGAATGAAATGGACAAAGACAGCAGAAAGTGAGAGGACCATGGCTATGGCGTCTGATACGACGAATGCTTGAAATGCTGCATTTTTAGTGAGAATTGCAGTGCCCCTGTTTCGGCCGTCTTCATTATCACTCTTGTAGCCACCGGGTAAGGTGAATGCTGCGGCAAAGGTTACTGTTGCTATGAGTGCTACCACTACCAAATGTGACTCTGATGCTTCTGTCATTCCAATGACATTTTCATCTACAAATTTCCAAAATGAATACTTTTCGATCTGGTCTTTTTTCATTTTGACGACACCTTCTGGATATTGTCCACTCCCATCAGCTTCGGTCAACTCTCCGATCTCTTGCTGCTGGAAATCATATATATTTGCTAAATTAGATAAATCTTTAGTATGTATAATGCATAGTGCGAGAAAATAGACGCAACTAAGTTCTAATAATATTATACGTAGTATCAGAAGCTATTCAGAACTAAATTCTAATAAATAACTATTATAAATATATTTTTTGAAAATTAAAAGATGTATAAAAAATTAGCACAAATCAAAATCCAAATTCATTACTCACATCTATATATATAACCATATATAAAACTGATGAGTAAAAAGGTAATTAATTACCTCGAGGTTAGGAAATCCATGACGTACTATGTGATGAACACTAATATTTTGCTTGTTGACAGCTTCATAATAAGCTCTACCAGTGTTCCAAGGGACAACATAAGAGACGACGTAGTATGATTGTGGACAGAGAGCGGCGAGCACGTGGAGAGGAGTGTTTCCCTTGACGTCCTTCTCATTTATTATTAAGGAAGCACATCTCAGCTTCTTAGTCAAGGATCAGTCAAAGCAAAGAATGATTAAGGAAGCCAAATCAGCAGAGTAATTGAGAGTGTGCCAGATCGATTGACAGCTCAGCTTAATTAGTTACACTTGTCTATTGTGCTCTGCATTTTTCATTCTGTTGTTTTCAGTTTTAGTTTTTTTTTTTTTTTTTGCAGTTAGTTAAGCTCACGAGCTAAGTATAAAAACATATTGTATTTTTCTCTTTTATTAATAATGAAATACTGATAATAAAATTCAGCTCAAGAATATTCTTTTCTCTGTAAATTTTCTTTTCTTCCAAACACTATAAGATTTTCCTTTATGGTATCAGAGCCAGATCAATATGACTAGCTCCAATAATCCAATCGTAAACACAAACACTAATTCAACAAGCTCAACCAATTTTTCATTCAACACTCCCGTGAAGCTAGATCGAGCCAATTACTTAATATGGCGATCTCAAGTATTAGCTTCCATAAGAGGCAACAGACTTGAAGGTTTCATTAATGGAACAAAATCTGAACCAGAGCAGTATCTCACTCGAAGGACTGCCGATGGATCTACACAGCTGATTGAGAATCCAGAATTTATCACCTGGAAATCACAAGATCAAACACTTCTTGGTTGGCTCTTATCTTCAATAAGTGAAGGTACACTTGGTCTTGTTATTAATCTTGATAGTTCAAAGTCTATATGGAAAACTCTTGAAAAAAAATTTGGAGTACAATCTGAAGCTAAGGTACTTCAGATCAAGTATGAAATAAACACTTTAAAGAAAGAATCAGTGAATGTTGAAGACTATTGCATGAAAATGAAAGCCTTAGCTGATAAGCTTGCTTGTGCTGGGAGTCCTTTGAATGATAAAGAATTGTTGATGCACATCCTTAATGGTCTTGGATCAGGCTTCCTAGATATAGCTTCGTTTATCACTGCTTGTAAAATGGATTTTGATGATGCATATGCATTGTTGCTCACTCATGAATCTAGAATTGAGCAACAAGAGCAAGATGCTAAAACTGTTTTCAATGCTAATTTTGCACAAGGCATGTTCAATGCTAATTTTGCACAAACAAGGGGAAACTATAGAAGAGGTGGTTATACAGGAGGTTTTCAAGGCAATTATCATAGTGGAAGAGGACCAGTTACTGGTAGAGGTTTTCCTTCGAGAAATTTTTCTGGATTTAATGGTTTCAATGGAGGATACTCTGGTTTTGGTGGATATGGAAGAGGCCAAAACATGTATCAAATGAAAGGAAAACCAATCTTCAATGGCATGTCTTCTACCATGCCATCCAATTTTTCTGGAAACTCACATCCAAATGGTGCTAGTATTTCTGATGAAGTGGTAATATGTCAGATTTGCTCTAAGTCTGGACACAGTGCTGATGTCTGCTGGTATAGATTTAATGAAGATTTTGTTCCAGCTTCATCTAGAGCCAATAACAAAGGAAAAATTCTGAAGTCTGCTTATATGACTAATTTTGAATCAGCTAATTACATGCCATGTTATATGCCTAATTTTGATGAATATTCTGCTGGTTTGTCTCCTGTATACATGCTTGGTTCTCATGCTTCATATTCCCCTGGAGCTGCATACATGGCCAATTTTGAAGGGCCTGCTGATGAAGGCTGGTATTTGGATAGTGGAGCTACACATCATCTCACAAACAACATGGCCAATATGCACATCAGAGAGGGATTCAAAGGTAATGATCAACTCATCATAGGAAATGGTCAAGGCCTAACTATCACTCATGTTGGTAATGCTTCTCTTCGATCTGGTCATACAACTACTTGCATTTTGTTAAAAGATATGCTGCTTGTACCCTCTATAACCAAAAATCTTTTAAGCATATCCAAACTAACCTCAGATAATAACATCTCTGTTGAATTTTCTGGTAATGTTTGTTTTGTGAAGGACAAAATGAAGGGACAAGTTCTGCTGCAGGGGCTTGCTGAGAAAGGGCTGTACAAGTTGCAACTTAAACCCAGTTCACCTAATACTCAAACTCATGAGTCATATATGTCAGTTGTTCATTCAAATAAGCCTCTGTCTATGTTGTCTTTTGTTGACAGAAACAATCAGACCTCAAATAATTGTGATTCCTTTGCTAAGACCTGTTTCAATTCTGTTTCATCCAATTGTACTCAAACAGTTGATCAATTAACTTTGTTGCATAGAAAGTTTGGTCATCCAAATTTGAATGTTCTTATACACTTGCTGAGGTTTTATAATTGTGATAAAGTCTCTCTGAAGTCTCTTAAAAATTCCAGTCATAATGTGTGTGAAGCCTGTCAATTGGGAAAATCCCATAGATTACACTTTGCAACTACAGATACCAAAACTACTCATATTCTGGAACTTATACACACAGATCTTTGGGGGCCTTCACCAGTTCTGTCTAGGAATGGATATAAGTACTACATTAGCTTTGTTGATGATTATAGCAGATATACATGGATTTATCCCCTTAAGCTTAAATCAGAAGCTTTAGAAGTCTTTAAGCTATTCAAACTTCAGGTTGAAAATCAGTTCAGCACATCTATTAAGATGTTGCAATCTGATTGGGGGGGGGGGAGAATATAGAGTGTTTACAGATTTTCTAAATCAAAATGGCATTCTTTTTAGACATTCATGCCCTTATACACATCATCAAAATGGATCAGTGGAAAGAAAACATAGACATATAGTTGAACTTGGTTTAACTTTGTTAGCTCAAGCAAATTTATGTCTTCAATATTGGTGGGATGCCTTTCATAATGCAGTGTTTCACATCAATAGGTTACCCACTTCAGTGCTCAAGAATCAAACACCATATGAGAAGTTGTTTAAACACAAAGCAGATTATAGTTTTCTTAAGTGTTTTGGCTGTTTATGTTATCCATTCTTGAGAGACTATAATAAACATAAGTTTGATTTTCATTCCAGCAAGTGTATATTCATTGGGTATAGTCCATCACACAAAGGTTATAAATGCCTTCATCCTTCAGGTCGAATATATATTGCCAGACATGTTACATTTGATGAAACATGTTTTCCTTCAGTCATTCTTGATGATAAAACCAATACCTCATCTTGTGATACTGAGTCTGTCAAAACACTAAGCCAACAACTAGTATTTCAATTGTCTACTTTGCCATATATTCCTGATAGCAGCTCTGAAGAACCTTTCTCAGCAGGAACCGGCAGTAACCGAACTCAATCTTCATCAAGTTCTGAGCATACAATCACTGCTCAACACAATCAACAACTTGATTTACTTGATTCTCAAGACTACACACAAACACCAATTATAAACACTTCACCTGTATCAGCTCAAACTTCTCAACCAGAACCTCAACATCCAATTTTGCCACATGACATATTAACCAACACACATTCACAGAACCAGCAATTTATTCATCAGCCTACACACAAAATGATCACTAGAGCTAAATCAGGTATATTCAAACCAAAGGTGTATTGTGCTGCTCTATCAAATAGAGAACCAGATACAGTAGAAGAAGCATTAGGAGATCAGAGATGGTATCAGGCAATGAAAGATGAGTATGATGCATTAATGAAGAACAATACTTGGATTCTAGTACCTAAAACATTTGAACAGAAAGTTGTTGACAATAAATGGGTATTTAGAGTCAAGCATAATACTGATGGGAGTGTTGCCAAGCATAAAGCAAGACTTGTTGCAAAGGGATTTCAACAAGTAGCAGGTGTTGATTATTTTGAGACTTTCAGTCCAGTAGTTAAACCAGCTACAGTTCGAGTGGTGTTAAGCGTGGCTGCAATGAACAACTGGAAAATAAGGCAAGTAGATATTAATAATGCATTCTTGAATGGTGAACTGGTTGAAGATGTTATTATGAAGCAACCTGAGGGCTTTATCAATGTTCACAAACCTGGTCATATCTGCAAATTGAATAAGGCACTTTATGGGCTGAAGCAGGCTCCTAGAGCATGGTTTGATAAGCTCAAGGAAACCTTGATTAAATGGGGATTTCAAAATTCAAGAGCAGATACATCACTGTTTCTGAAGAAGGAAAAAGGATCTATGATTATGGTACTAATCTATGTGGATGATATATTAATTACAGGTCCTAACAACAAAGCTCTTGAAGATTTTATTTCTCATTTCAGTTCAGTTTTTGCCTTAAAGGATCTAGGGATTTTGTCTTATTTCCTGGGAATTGAAGTTTCTTACTACAATGGAAGTATTTTCTTGTCTCAAAGAAAATATATCAGAGACTTATTGGCAAAAGCAGAGCTGCTGAACTGTAAAGGCTGTGACACACCAATGACTACTGGAACAAAACTTCAGAAACAAGTTGATGATTCACTTGGACAATTTATTGATGATCCTTCAGCATATAGAAGTTTAGTTGGTGGTTTACAGTATGTAATTCTTACAAGGCCTGAGATAGCCTTTGCAGTACATAAGCTTAGTCAATATGTTGCTATGCCAACTTTACAACATTTATGTTGCTATGCCAAATAAATACTCCTTTAATATAACTACATACTTAAAAATTTCTCTCTCCCATGTTAGAAGCTCTCAATGCTTCTCTTACATATTCTTGCTTCTCAAATTTTGGGATTACTTCTCTAGAATTTTAGATGCCAGGCTCTCAAATGAGAGCTTCCTTTTATAGGCAAGATTTTGCCTAAAATCAAGCCACCAATCTTGATCAAAATTGATGGCTTAGCAGTCAAATTTCATCAACAAATTTGGTGGAAGCCACCTTTCTTTTTTTCCTCTTTTTTTTAATCAATTTTCAACATAGAATTGAATGCAAGAGAAAACAAATGTGAAGCCAAGAAAAAATGGGTGGAGAAGGTTTTTCTGAACCCCACTAGTGTCTTATATAAGACCGCAATTATTATTTTCTATGCGCTTGTTCTTTCTTTATCAATTATTTTTCTCTTTTTTGTCTTTCGCGTCAACGGCCAAGTCTAGCTATCCAATATTATTTTATATTATTGCCGATAGCGTCAATCAATTTTTTTAAGCAATGCTAAATAAATAAAAGCGTGACAATATAATAATAAAAACTTTTATCATTTAATTAATTTTGAGAATTTTTAGAAACAAGAAAAATGTAAACTTATTAGAGAAAATTTTAAACATTCACAAAGGACATATTTTTATCATAAATTTGTCATACTTTTGTTCCTTTTATCATTTTCCTTTTTCTTTTCAACTAAATAAAAGGATCCCAAACGAGCACAATAAGTTGACAAATTTATTTTGGTATCTGATCCCCCATAATATGATAGGTTTTTATTTTTATTTTTTGAAATTTTATAATGATAAGTTGCTTTCATTAAAAGTATGATTATCTGTATTTTGATTTGATTAATCCAGAAGATTACATAGCGATTTTGATTTTATTTTAAAACTCAAATTTGGTGCAAGGAAGATTTAGCCTTATCGGTACTGTATTAATTAGTTAGGTAGCCATTGTTGAACGCAGGAAGTGGCAGGTGGAAAAGCGGCCGGCGGTGGTCATTCACAGAAGAGGAATTGAAGTTTTTAGTTGTGTTGTTTGTGAAAAGATAGATTAAAGTAAGAAACATGTGAATTTAGCTTTCCAGTTGCAATTTTTACACCAACGGTAAAGATTTTTTTAAATTTGAAAACTATCTATAATTGATGTTTAATTTTTGGAAATCATAAAGATTTTGTGAGATTGTGTATTTAAATTTTCTTATAGTTCTTAGAGTAACTAGTAAAGTAGCTCTTAATTAAGTCAAATTCCTTGGTTTATATATGTCAAATTTCCTGGTTTATATATAATTTTAGAACCTCAGGCATTCCTATGAAACGATCTAGAGCAAAAAATACATAGCACATATTATTATGAATAATATGATGTTTGTACATAAAAGAGTACTATATAACATAACAACACTAAACTCAAAAAATAGGACAACACATTTTTTTTTTATTGTGCATGAGTGAAATAATTTTTTTTCTTTCAGTGAATTTTTTTTGTCGCTGATATTATGCGTTATTTTTTTATTCTAGTATTTAAGCAAATATCACTATTCTTTTCCTTTTCATGTTGATCTTCTCAAGTTTAATTAATTTTTGAAACTGTTCTGGCTTGTGAAAATATTAGTTTCCTTCATAGTTTAGCAGCTATTGAAATATATATTTGGCAAGTGTTGGCAGCCGGAATTACGTTAATTATTTCAGGGACTTAAATTGCGAGTATTTAATTTCCTTCGTCAATGCTAGTATGCAAAAGGAAATTCCCATGAGAGGGAGCAAATGGTATCTGCCATGTGGTTTTAGATGTTATAGGGATTTGGGATAAATAGACCACATAACAATGAGACTTGTGGTAAGATGAAGCGGTCTCGTACTCTCTTGATTCTCTAACCTTGCTGAAAAATAAGCCAGCATTTTGTCATGTACACAAAAAAAATTAATTCTAGAGTAGATCCAATTAATATATATATATATATATAATATGTGTAGTTCAATTAAATATAATCATTAATTATATGATAATTTTTAAAAATAAATATATGCATAATATATATTAATTGGATATATTAGTTCTGATATATTCTAAAATCTCAAGTACACATGGATTTTTCAACTTATATCTGACTGCAGATCTATTCTTTATGCAGTTAGTAGATATTCTGAATTTAGAATGTGTTAGAAATTGTACAATTTATGGTCAAAAAGTATTCAAAAGAACTCTTCATTTCTATTTGAAATATCAAACTTGTTTAACTTACTCTCTTCAATTGATCATTTTCAACCTAATCACGTCGGCAAAACTGATCGCCACAACACGATTGTAGGCATTATATTTTGATCACTACTAAGTAGAGGTTAAGAAGAAGCTTTACCCATTGGAATGCCTATGCAGCGACTAATTGCGCATAATAAATAGATGAGATCATCATCTCTATATGTTTCGCATATTTAAAACAATAGCTGGACTTAGTCGCTATTTATTATGATGAGGTGTACAATATTAAAACTTGCCAGAGAGACAAGACTCTTGTTTTCACTTTAAATAAACACACTCTTCAATAACTAATTACAAGTCTCCATGACTGATTGTTTAATGGTTAATAGGTGAAAAAAAAAATGGCATTTATGTACTTTAATCTTCATCATTAACAAAATTCACTATTAGTTTGAAACTAATGGATAACTTCAATATAAAAGCATAGTATTAGAAGATGAGGTGTACAATATTAAAACTTTTTGTTGTAACCAAAGCAAATCTTCAAATTCCCTCACTCTTGATAGAACCTAGTAAAACATGAAAATCACCAAGAGGAAGAAGGTCAAGCCAATGATGTAAGTGACAATAGCAAGCCCTAAAGAAGGTGTCAACATTGTGTATGTGCCTGTAACAAATGCTGCCACCATTGCTGCCATCGCAACCAAAGTGAAGGAAAGAGCAAAAACGAATAAAAAGACGTATTTTTGAAATAACTTAACTGACAGAATGAAATGGACAAAGGCAGTAGAAAGTGAGACGGCCATGGCTATGGCATCTGATACCAAAAATGATTGAAAAGCTGCATTTTTAGTGAGAATTGCAGTACCGCCGGGTAAGGTGAATGCCGCAGCATAGGTTATTGTTGCTATGAGTTGCTGCTACCACCAAAAGTGAGTCTCTTTTCATTTTATCTTTGAAAAAAAATTAATACACAACTGAATATTACTCAGTTAAACAATAAGTTGTATCTTGACCTTCTATCTTTTAAAAAATGAACCTAAAAAAAAATATTGCACTTTGACCATACAACAATTAAATGATGTATACTTTATTTTTGTTTTATTTATATACTATTTATGTATTAAGATCTTCTCATAAGTGTAAGTGTTTGATATTAATTAAATAATGTATATAGAGTTTTTCTTAATTTATATTAGAGCATCTCCAAAAGACTCTATAAAGTTTACTCTTCAAATATCTATTTGCTTACCTATGTGGCAAATAGAAGAGTAAAAAAATATAATATTCTCCAAAAGACTCTTCAAATAGAAATAACTTAATATTATTTTAATCAAATAATTATTTTTTTAAAGAAAAAGTCAATAGCAATTAAAGCACTTCTCTCTTTTTCTTCAATGGAAAATAATTAAATATAAATTGAAGAGTGAGAAATCAACTCTCCAAATTTGAAGAGAGATAATCAATTCTTATTTGAAGAATCTTAATTGAAGTGTCTTTTGGAGCTTTAAATATTGATATGGCTCTTCAAATAAGTAATAAAATCTTATTTGAAGAGTCTTTTGGTGATGCTCTTATAATTTACTTTCATTACATTACTGTTTTTTAATCAAATTTGAACCCCACTGATTAGTTGTCTTATAAGAAAGATTAAGACTGCAATTACTATTTTCTACAACTTTTCTTCATCGCTTTTTTTTTTTGACCGTTCTTTATTGTTGGTGAAGAATCTTGAAGCCAACTTATCCGATTACACCTGGAAATTAGACATCAAGAATCACACAGACACCGGTTCGTCTTTTCTTTCTTTTTCAATGATTTTGCGTCATTATTACTCAATCGATGGTCCAGTTTCTTTCTCCCTTAAATGAACAATGTCCTTTGCTGTGCCTATACTTGTAAAGACTAAAGAGTATACTCTAAAACAAAGAAAAAAAGAATCCTACAAATTTTTAAAGAGACTTGATCTAAAAAAAGACATAAAATAAGGTGGAAGTGGTGTTGTCTAACATCATCAATGAAATTATAAAACAAACAAACGGATAACATATTACTGGGAACAGGAAAGTGAAAATTAGATTGATGTGAGATCAATCCATCTTTGTATCAGGCTCCACCTATGTTGCATATATAAACAAATTTGTTTTCTGGAGTAAAGAAGTTACTAAACAAGAAAATTTAAAGGAGGCCCCGTGTCTTATATAATTAAATTATAATTCATTCAATAATATAAAAAGCCCTTCTCATGACGCATAAAGCAAGGAGGAAAAAGGTCAAGCCAATGAAGCAAGTGATAATGGCAAGCCCTAAAGAAGTTGCTAACATTGCATATGTGCCCGTGACGAATGCAATCACCATTGCCCCCATGGAATTCATGGTGGAAATAAAGGCGGTAACTAACAAATCAATCTCGGCTTTCCCGCCTACCTCGAAAGACAAAACGAAGTGAATAAAGACGGCAGAAAGAGAAAGGACCATCGCTATGGTATCTGATATTATAAATGCTTGAAAAGCTGTGTTTCCCCTCAGGATTGCAGTGCCGTTATCGCTTTTATAACCACCAGGAATGGTGAAAGCTGCTGCGAAGGCTACTGTTGCTATGAGTGCAGCCACTACCAAATGTGACTCTCTAACCTTCCGGTAGTCACTTCTATCTTCCATTTTCAGTACATCATCAGGATCTCGTGGTCTTACGAATAGAAGACCTCTTGATTATTGTCCTCCTGTCCCAACATCTCTGGACAATTCTTCGATTTCTTTCTGTAGTTTAACATAATTTGAATATTAATTACACGAAAAAAAAACAATTAATAAGGTATAAAAGTATCTCTACACCACCTCTTTTTTCAATTTTTATTAAGCAACAACTTTTTCATTACCTCAGTTAGAATATGTTACGAAATCTAAACTGAAAAAATATTTTGCCTAGGTATAAATGTGTAAAGAGGTCACTTGATTTAGAGCAATGGGCGGCGCAGAGAGTGTATTCTATACTGATCTGCATATTGATTGCTGATAAGATAGTTAATTATACGTAAGCATTAATTCCGTTAACATTATTCACTTAGGATTCAAGCAAGCTTAAGCATGGTGAGATCCATATATAATTTGATGGCTATATATGATTTAATTTGGATGGCTATACAAACTATTTATTTGTTTAATTTTTTTAATTTAATTAATACCCCAAAAAAAAAAACACAAGATGTACAGTTCAAATTAAAAGCAAGCAAATGGTAAAAATGAGTAAATTAAGGATCTGAATTCATAAAATGATAACATTGATGATGAGTAAAGAGGGAATTACCTCGAGCTCAGGATATCCATAACGTACTATGTGTTCAACACTAGTATTTTGCTTGTTAACGGCCTCATACATATCAGAATCAGGGACAATGAAATAGGATGAATCTCTACAGGCAGCAGCAAGCACATGAAGAGGTGTTAAGGAATAACAGAATGCATGCCAGCTGTCATTTTATGATTGGTCAATATGTTTGAAGACTGTTATTTTGCATTTCAGTTTGTTATAGCAGTTTTGGTGTAGTCTCTCGTGTATATAAAGAGCTGCATCAACTTGTTTCATTCAGTTAATAAATAATAACAAATTGTGTGTTTCTTTTCATTTTTCTTGCTTATTTTCTCACGATCCAAACATCATATCATTCTAATATGGTATCAGAGCAAACAAACATGATTAATTCAAATCAAGCTTCTGCGTCTGTCACTTTCAACTTCATTCAGCCAGTTAAGCTCGATAGATCAAACTATCTAGTATGGAAAGCTCAAGTGCATGCGTCAATACTTGCTAATGGACTTGAAGGCTTTGTTACTGGTGATAGTGTTTGTCCAGATCGATATCTCAACTTAACAGAGGGAGAATCAAGCAGCTCAGCAGTGCTAATCTCACAGAGGCAAGAAAATCCAGAATATATTGTCTGGATGAAAACTGACAAGCTTCTTCAAAGCTGGATGCTCTCGTCAATGGTAGACAATGTACTTATCATGGTGATTAATTGTGAATCTTCACTAGAGCTGTGGGAGAGGCTTGGTCAGATCTTCATGTCTCAGTCGAAGGCCAGATTTCTGCCACTAAAGTTGCAGATCCAATCAACTAAGAAAGGATCACTCTCTGTAAGTGACTATTTCAATAAAATGAAGAAGATAGCTGACAGTCTAGCTATTGGAGGTAATGCACTTTCATCAAATGAGTTGATTATGCACTTACTCACTGGACTAGATGATAGTTATGAATCTCTTGTAACTAATATTCTCACTAGACTTGAGAAAGAAGAACTTACTGTTGAAGAAGTATATTCAATGTTGCTTAGCCATGAAACTAGGTTGGAGATGAGTAATGGAAAACTACAGAATGAATTAATGCATGATATGACTGCTAATTTTGCTCAGAAAGGTCAGAATCATAACAAGAATAATTTTGGAACTCAGAAAAACAACAATTCTGGTGGAAATTTTGGAGGTTTTACTGGAGGCTATGGTGATAATAGAAATGCAAATGCTGGTTTTAGTCCTGGTAGAGATATAGTTTGTCAGATATGCTTTATCCCTGGACACTCTGCATATAAGTGCAAAAATAGGTTTAATCAGGGGTTTGTTCCAAGGAACAAAGTATTTGGAGGTTTTAGGCCCAGAGGAGGTCAAAACTACCAAAATTTTAGGACCTTTGCTGGAAATGGCCAGAACAACTATCAGAGTTTTGGCAGGGGTTTTGGATCTGGCTATCCTAGACAAACAACACCATTTCAAGGCTATCTGGCCTATCAAGCCCCAAGCTTCATCTATCCTCAGCAAATGCCAGAGTTTCAAGCAAACAATGGCAATTATCATCATGGTGTGTTTCCTGGATCAGCAGCAAATCCAATGTTTGCAGGACAAGCTACTTCCTCTGCACCAGTGGCTACTTATGGTACAGTTGCAGATTCAGCCTGGTATCTTGACTCTGGAGCTACTAATCATGTAACTCAGGATCCAGGTATTTTTGTTCACTGCTCAGCTTACTTTGGAAATGATAAATTACATGTTGGTAATGGTATGGGATTAGCCATTGAAAGCATTGGTTCTGCTGTTATTCAAACACTTTCCACATCATATCTTTACCTGAATAATATCCTACTTGTTCCAGCCATAACCAAAAATCTACTCAGCATTTCTAAACTATTAGCTGATAACAATGCCTTTATTGAATTCTTTGATTGTGCTTGTTTTGTCAAGGCCAAGAATACAGGGATCATATTGCTCAAGGGGATTGCTAGAGGAGGACTTTATCAAGTTGAAAATCTTTCTGCAGTCTGTGATAGTTCAAAGTTTCCAGTTCCTGTGTCCAGTTTGTCTAAGTCTGTCTCAGTTTCAAAAATAAATGCAGTGTCAATGTTTGCTCAGTTTGACTCTTCAAACACATTGTCTCAACTTCAAGTACCTGTAAATGACTTTCAATTCAATAAAACTGCATTTATGACTTCTGCTGTTTCTAACTCAAAGAGTGTTGATTGCAATATTTTGCACAAAAGAATGGGACATCCTACTGTCCATGCTTTGCATCAAATTATGAAAAGACTGAATTCAAACTTTCCAATTGATAAAACAATCAAACCTCAATTCTGTGATGCATGTCAGTTCGGGAAATGTCATATGCAACATTTTCCTTCCATAGAAACTTCAACAACACAACCATTAGAACTTCTTCATGCTGATCTCTGGGGACCAGCCCCTATTTCATCTTCTCAAGGCTACCATTACTACCTATCAATCATAGATGACTACACTAGGTTTACATGGATATTTCCTCTCACAGCCAAATCAAACACCTTATCAGTATTCACAAACTTCAAAAATATGATTGAAAACAGTCTTGAGAAGAAAATTAAATGCCTTCAAACAGATTGGGGGGGTGAGTTCAGATCCTTTGTTCCCTATCTTGCTTCTCAGGGTATTCAATTTCGCCATCCTTGTCCATATATCCATCATCAAAATGGCAAGGTGGAAAGAAAACATAGGCATATTGTAGAAACTGGATTAACCCTTTTAGCTCAAGCTCACCTTCCTTTGAAATTTTGGTGGAATGCTTTCCATACTGCTGTTTATCTCATTAATAGACTTCCCACACCTGTTTTAAATAACAAATCTCCTTTTGAAATGCTCTTTCACAAAATACCAGATTATACAGTCATGAAGGTCTTTGGATGTTCTTGCTATCCGTATCTAAGACCTTATAATCAGCACAAATTTGCTTTTAGAAGTCAGAGATGCATATTCCTTGGTTATAGCTCCCATCATAAAGGGTATGTTTGTCTTCATTCCTCAGGAAGAATTTACATAAGCAATCATGTTGTTTTTGATGAAACAACTTTTCCTTTTGAGTCTGGTGTTGATTTTTCTTCAGCTGATCATTCCAGCTCATCCTTGTCTTCACATTCTGTAAATCCACAAGTTACTTTCACACTATCACAGTCTGCATTTCAACTTGATGGTTCTGCTTTACAATCCTCTCCAGCAGCTGATCTACTCTCACCTTCATCTTCTTTATCCTCACCTGAACTAAACACTCAATCTCAGACAACTCCCTCAACTCCAAATCATCATTTATCTCCACCTTCTCAACTTATTCAAGGACATCCAATGGTCACCAGATCCAAAGCAGGCATTTTTAAACCTAAAACAGCATTTCTTACAACATCCTCATCATCACCACATGAACCATATTCAATATCAGAAGCATTGGCTGATCCCAAATGGCTTCAAGCCATGAAATTGGAATATCAAGCACTGATGGATAACAAAACCTGGACATTGGTTCAACCTTCATTTCCAGTCAAGGTCATTGGTAGTAAGTGGGTTTATAGGATCAAATACAACCCTGATGGCAGCATTTCCAGATACAAAGCTCGTCTGGTTGCTAAGGGTTTTCATCAAACTCAAGGCATTTATTTCAATGAAACCTTTAGTCCTGTAATCAAAGCTTCAACTATTAAAGTCATCTTGAGTTTGGCAGTTTTGAATCACTGGACTTTAAGACAGGTTGACATCAACAATGCCTTTCTTAATGGTCATCTTACTGAAGAGGTTTACATGGAACAGCCTGCTGGTTTTGTTGATTAGTCCAGACCCCATCACATTTGCAAGTTACAGAAGGCTCTTTATGGTCTTAAGCAGGCTCCAAGAGCCTGGTTTGACAAGCTGAAGCAGGTGTTAACAGCTCAGTGGGGTTTTCGAAACTCTAAATCTGATACTTCTTTATTCTTCAAAAGGGTTCAGGGTCATCTTCTGCTTGTCCTAGTATATGTGGATGATATAATTGTAACAGGGTCTAGCACTTGTTTGATTCAGCAGGTCATCTCTAATCTTCAATCAACTTTTGCCCTTAAGGATCTTGGGGAGTTGAATTATTTTCTGGGTATACAAGTTGTCAAAAACAGCTCAGGTCTGCATCTCTCTCAATCCAAATATATAGTTGATCTTCTTCATAAAGTCAACTTGCAGGATTGTACCCCCTGCTCTACTCCTATGGCTGCTGGTACATCTCTTACTAAATCTGATAGTGAGTTGTTTGCTAATGCTACTCTGTATCGAAGCACTATTGGTGCATTGCAATATGCCACATTAACCAGACCTGAAATAGCTTTCTCTGTTAATAAGTTGAGTCAGTTCCTAGCTGCTCCAACAGTGAATCATTGGCAAGCTTGTAAACGAATTCTCAGGTATCTTAAAGGTACTTTACATCTTGGTTTACAGTTCTATAGTCATGGAGTTCAAAGTCTTGATTGCTTCAGTGATGCTGACTGGGCAAGTGACAAGGATGATAGGAGGTCCATTGCTGGCTACTGTGTTTTCTTAGGTTCCAACCTGGTTTCCTGGTGTTCCAAGAAACAAGTCAGTAGTCCGAATATAGAGCTCTAGCAGCCTCTGAGGTTTTGTGGATCAAATCTCTGTTAACTGAGCTTGGTGTTTCACTCATCTCAACTCCAGTAATCTGGTGTGATAATCAGAGTGCAGCTGCATTAACTAGCAATCCTAAGTTTCATGCTCGAACTAAACACATTGAGCTGGATGTTCATTTTTTGAGAGAAAAAGTTGCAAATCAGAGTCTTCAAGTCAGCTACATTCCCAGTTCAGATAATACAGCAGACATTCTTACTAAAGCCTTGGCTCATAAACCTTTTCATTACTTATGTTCCAAGCTCAATCTTAGTTCCCCAAGTTGAGCTTGTGGAGGGATGTTAAGGAATAACAGAATGCATGCCAGCTGTCATTTTATGATTGGTCAATATGTTTGAAGACTGTTATTTTGCATTTCAGTTTGTTATAGCAGTTTTGGTGTAGTCTCTCGTGTATATAAAGAGCTGCATCAACTTGTTTCATTAAGTTAATAAATAATAACAAATTGTGTGTTTCTTTTCATTTTTCTTGCTTATTTTCTCACGATCCAAACATCATATCATTCTAATAAGAGGGGTGTTTCCGTTCTTATCCCTACCATGTATAAGAGATATGACATAAGGATTTTCAAGAAGACTTTTCAATACTCCACCCCTTAAACTAACCATAGCAAAGTGAAGAGCATTCCATCCTCTGTTATCAACTATTGAATAAGATTCGGGACAATGGCAAATAATACTTCTCACTACCCTTTCATGGCCTTGGCTGGCTGCTAAATGAAGAGCTGTCATCCCACCATCATCTTCTTTATATAACGCAACAATTTTGTTATCTTCAGATTTCAACATCAGTGATGTGATGTTAGAGTAACCTAAATATGCAGCGTGATGGAATGAGGTCCAACCGTGCAGGTCCCTTTCTCTGGTCAAAATCTTCTTTTTCTCAAGTAATAGTTTTATCACATCTGAAAAAAGAATATATATATATATATATTTGAGATCAAGTCCTTAGCTACACTCGTTAGTGTGCAGTCTTATCAAGACTTAAAATTTTGGAATTCAAGTTTTATGTAATGCGCATAGATATTTAATTAATAAATTAAAAAAAATATACACAGTAACTTCAAATTGTAAAACAACTAGATTTTTAAGTATAAATAGTTAGAATTAGTAATATTTTTATCTTGACCATATCTATATCACAAGGGTGAGCGATCTGACTGAGTGATTTTTAAGTAATTTTATTTGATTGGCCTCCTTATATTAAAGTGCAGAATCTCTTACATGATCATATTAGTAATGATCGAATCCGGGATCCTAGACTTTATTAAGTCTGGAAAAACTATTAAACCGCACATATGAACAGCTTAATTACCTTCGGCATTGCAAATGACTGCTGCATGCAAGGTTGTCGATCCATCGGGGCCTCGATGGTCTGCTGATGGGCAGTTTTCTAATATTTCAGCTACTATTTCCACAGATCCTTTGGCGGCTGCCATGTAAAGTGGAGTTTGCTGGCCATCATAAGCAAAATACGTAAAATCAGGCCCTTCTTTCGCTAATATTTTCACAATATCAAGGCTACCACTTTGCACTGCCTCGTGCAACGCTGTGTTTTTTTCCTTATTTTCCATCAATAGCATCCACCTTACCCAATCAACACCGCTTTCTAGCTCTCTAGACTGTTTCTTCGCGAATTTTATCAGAACTTCCACGACGGCAGGATGCCTGCATTTGGCCGCAACATGGAGTGGAGTATCACCTTTGTCATTAACTTGTAGCAGCAATGATGGACACATTTCAAGTATCCCCTCCACGAACTCCGTTGATATCCTTTCTCCTTCTTGCTGGGATGCAATGTTGACATGAAGGACTGTATTCTTTTCGTGAGTCGCTATGCTTACAAGTTCATCTTTTGCAATTTCGTTGAAGGGTTCAATTTCACCCTTAGCTGCAGCCCTGTACAGATCGGGATTCATGTTTGGGAATGCGATGGTTTATTTGAATAACTGTCTGATACGTACTAATTAATCCTGGACCGGGATATCTTTATATAAAAACTGTAGGTGCTGCCTGATCCATCAATATGCTTTGCTTACCCATCACATTTGACCATTGACATGTTCCTTTCACTTTTTGCCACGTGTAAAGAATCAAAATGACTCTCGAGACTGGAGTGGACAAAGCTGTATTTTATACTTTGACCATCCAACAATTAAATAATATATGCGGAGATTCTTTCCCTCTATTCTATATAAAGCTGTCTTTGCTATGGGATTCTGTATGTAACCGTTCATGATGCGACAAGAAATTGGTCGAGAATGCGCCACGTGTATAAATTTAATGAGGATGAAAAATTAATGACCCTCATTTGTTTTGGCTGTCTATTGCAAATCCCGATGTTAAAGCAGCAACAAAAAACATACACTAGTCTTTAATTATTGTATAATTGTTGTCAATCTAATATAAGGGGTTTATCATTATAATAAAGATTTTTTCTTGATATAAGTTCTCATGAGTTTTTAATGATTTTGTGCTGTGTGTATTTAATTAATAGTGTATGGATAGGATTTAATTTTTTTTTATTTATTAACTACCAACCACCTATGTATATTTTTACTCAGGAGGAGATCAGATCATGAGAGAATTTTAATCCTTATATTGATGCCATAGTGAAATATAGGGGAATTGTGATCATTTTGGTTATTTTGATCTAAATAATAGATGTTTTGGAAGCAGAATTGTTCCGAGATTTTAGTACTGCCTTCTAAAAATTTACTTTCTTGCAGTGACCAACTTGAAGGACATCGGTGAAGGGCTAACTCTACACCTCTTTTATTCCCAGCAGTCAAACGTCTTCCTGCACACTGTGAATGAGTCATGGGGTGTTTGGTATCAGCCAGTTATTTTTTTGTTTTTAAATTTCACGGCAAAAAAAATAAAATTTTGAGCCTCACATGATTCGTTTTGATTTTGGGGGGAAAACATAGAATTGGAAAGCAAATTAAATTATTTTTTCTTTTATAATTTCTCAATAATTTTCTGAAGAAGCAATTTCGATCTTAATGGAACTTAATAAATGATCACTTGAAATTAAGTTAAAAAAATGCAGTCAATATATATATTTTTTAATCTTTGTAATATAAATCTTCCCCTTAATTACAAAAAAAAAAAAAAAAAAAAAAAAAATAATAATAATAATAATAATTTGGGAGTTGTGAATATTTTTCATTCATCAGTGTTGGCTGTTGGATTCTTTTTATTATTGCTACATTGGGGTACCTTGATGATTGAATGAAATGGGTGTTATTGACTGTTTGTTTTGTACATTTTAGGGGGCGGTTCAAATTATAGGCTTTTAAATAACTCTCTCTCCTATTTTTATTTATTTATATACAACTCTCTCTTTCATCTCCTATAAATATGTGGCTATTAGAGGAAACTGTGAATGTTATAGAAATTGGGTTTAGTGTATGAGGGAAAATGAATGTGCAGAATTTAGTGTATGAGGGAAATGCTAGATATGGATGACCATGATCATTGTTTAGACCTTGAGGAGCTTTTGATATTTAGCAGGGGACGATATTGTCATTATCTTGCATAGATTTGGAAAATTTTATGCTTAAAGAATTTAGCATGGAGGCGAGAAGGCTAGAAGGATGGTGTCTTTTATCCCGACATGCATCTTTATTCAGTCCCCTCTTGACACATATTTTGAGGCTCTCAAAGATCTTTGTATGCAACAGTGGAGAGATTTATATAATCTTTATTTAATATGCATATTTGTTGGATCATAAACTTGATCCATATTTGAATAAATTCAAGCTCAATTCATGGAAGGTTCCATGAGTAGGTATGAATGGTGAGGTTTGAATTATTTGTGTTAGGTGTGATAGGTGTTGTTGGTGAAGTAGGTGAGTGATAGATTTTAATGAATGGTGAGGATTTGTGTAGTAGTTGAATAAATGAATGGTTGTTTTTAGTTTGTTTCATGTATAAAAACTCCCTCTCCCATTTGGTTTATGCATCACGTGAAGTAACAAAATTTCTAAATTGTAGAGAGTGAAAAATAAGAGTTGTAGTTGGTGAGGAGTGTTGTTGAATAAATAAAATAGTGTGTTTTTTTAGTGTTTCATTTGTTGATTCTCCAACAAAGTGGTATCAGAGCTAGTGTTTGATGCTATATATAGTCGTATAGCATATTAAATCGAAGATCTCGATGAGAGAAATGCAACATTGCAAACATCAGCCCGATCAGAGACCAAATGCGCCCACACTCGCCGCCGAAAGTTTTCTGTCCTAAAGCTGAGTTAACTCACCAAGTTGAACCCGCACCGAACCGAACCAAACCGAGCCACCACGAACCGGATCGAGCAAGTCAACTAAGTAGAAATGTTGACCGTTGACTGAAAATTGACTCGAGTTCCTCCCAAGGTTTTTTTACGTTCCGGATTCATCCGTGCATTCAAAATCTCCATATTCTCGCTCAATTTGTGAATTATGGCAAATGGTGGCATGATGTCATTCCAAGTTCCACAATTAAAGAGAAGTAAGTTCGACAACTGGAGTATTAAAATGAAGGCTCTATTGGGTGCACATGACGTGTGGGATGTCGTGGAGAAATGCTTTATTATGCCAGAAAATGAAGCTACTTGAACTAGACGCAAAAGGAGAATTTAAAATATTTGAAGAAGAGAGAGAATAAAGCAAAGTATCTCATCTTTCAATCATTAGATGAAGATCTTTTGAAAAGATTGCTGGTGCAACCTCCTCAAAAGAAGCATGGGAGAAGTTAGAGACCTCTTACAAAGGAGCGAAGCAAGTTAAGAAGGTTCGTCTCCAAACATTATGAAGACAATTTGAGTCCCTACACATGAAGGCATCAGAGTCAATTTTTGACTACTTTACTCGGGTTGTGACCGTTTCCAATGAATTAAAAAGAAATGGCGAGGAGTTAAAAGAGGTAAAAATCATTGAAAAGATACTTCGATCAGTATACTCGAAGTTTGACTATATTGTTGTGACAATTGAGGAAACAAAAGATTTGAAGGATATTACGATCCAGCAACTTCAAGGAAAATTGCAAGCCTATGAACAAAAACTAAAAAAGAAGTAAGGAATCGAAGAATAACTTTTCAAGATGGAAGTAAATCCAACTTAAGATAAGAAAGCTCTGACAACGAGAAAAGGCATTATGTTCGAGGTAGAGGTCGTGGTCATGGGTGATGTTGGAATTTCAACAACAACAACTCCAATTATGTCAAAGGAGAAAGCTCAACCAAAGGATGAGACAAAGGCAATCCAAGATCGAGGTATGACAAATCCCAAGTACAATGTTATAATTGTCAAAAGTTTGGGCATTATGCTTCAGAATGTAGAGCTTTAAGCACCAGAATTGAGGAGAAAGTGAATTATGCTGAAGAGAAAAATGGTGAAGATGGCATCCTTTTACTAGCACGCAATGACATAAGTGAAGGTCAAGAAAATACATGGTATCTTGACACAAGTGCTAGCAATCATGAAATATCATTGTCGAGATGCTTGCTTGAGTTTATAAATGGATTTCTTAAGTTTGCAAATCATATTCTTTGGGTCTCTTGACATAAAGTCTTCTGACTACACCATATAGATCGTCTCATCAATATCTCTGTTGAGAAATGTTGTATTCACATCCATTTAATATGACTCAAGATTAAAATGTGCCACCAACGCCATTATTATCCTGAAATAGTCTTTCGAAGATACTAGAGAGATATTCTCTTTATAGTTGATGCCTTCTTTGTACATAAAGTGCTTCGAGACAAGATGTGCTTTGTACCTCTCCAAATTGCCTTTTGAATCCCTCTTGGTCTCAAATATCCATTTGCAATCAATAAGTTTCGTACTTTCTGGTAATAGGACAATATTTCATATGTCATTGTCCTTCATGGACTTTATCTCCTCATTCATAACATCAATCCACTTTTAAGAGGTAGAATTTTTAATGGCGTGACGAAAAATAATTGGATCATCTTCCATCACTCCAATATCTACCTCATGTTCTCGTAGAAATACAATGTAATTGTCTGGCATTGATAAGTGCATATTTTTCATATATTTTGCTATTAATTTCTCTATCTCTTTCTTGTTTTAGTCTTAAATATTCTAATTATTTTAGTTAATTTTAAATTTAGTAAATTATATTTTTATTGTGTTAATTTTTATCTTAGTTTTTTTATTTTGTTATTTTAGGTATATTTTGGGATTAAAGAGAAATTAAATCGGAGCATTTAAGAAGAAATCTGCTTGAAGGAATTAGGAAGGGAAGTAACTGAAGATTTTTGGAAGCCAATTAATTAATTGATACGCATTCGGAAGCATATGGGATTTCATGGAGATTAATAAAAACTTTGGGAACAAGCATGCATAAAAGGGAAACTTGTTTAATGTGCATGGATTTACTTGACCAATTTAAAAAGATTGCGTGCATTGGATTAAATTATGGAAAGCAAATTGAAGAAAAAGGAAATTGGCAAAGTGGGCGGCATGTGCATGGCAATTAAAGGAAGCAAATATTTTGCATGGCTTTAAATGGCAAGCACGTTATGGCATGGGCAGTTTGGCTTTGGATTTAATTCTTTCCATGCAAGGATTTAAAAGCCACAATTGACGCATTATAAAAGGATAAAGCGGAAGCAACACAAAGGGAGAATCGGCAACAAGAGAAACTGAACAATTTGCAGCCGTAAAGGAGAAGAAAAAAATCAGCAGTCGAAAGGAATTGAAGAAACAGGCAGCCGCTTGAACTAATCTCCATGATTGGTTTTATCAATTCTCTTATTCCCAATTTAATTATGTTAGGCTAGATTTTCTATTTGGTTGAGGGTGAATTCAAAACCCCAAACATGTCATATGATTAATGTTCAATTTCTATCATTCAATTTATTTAATTGAGATTGTTTATGTTCTTCTATAATTAATGTTTATGATTTTATTCTCGTCTTGTTTAAGTGGCCAATTAGTTAGGACTTGAATAAATTCTATTGTTAGATTTAAAATTTTTGATCCGTAATTGTCTTGAGATTTTAATCATAAGTAGTAGGTTGGAATCAGTGATTTCAATTGGAGAACATAACCTAGGTTAAATAATCCGAACTTGTGTGTTTATTGCCTAGATCAATCTAATATCTTTCTCTACTTAATGGTTCCATTATCTTAAATTTAAAGAGCTTGTTTTAAATTATTTAAAAGTTAGAGATTAGGTGAAGAGTTTGTTTTGCCTAACGACACACTAAGTAAAGATTGAGACAAACAAAGCTGGTTGTTGTCTACGGTTGATAGTTTCAATATAAATTGATGATAGAATTGATATATTATGTGCATGTTTGGTGGTGGCAAATGATCCTTTAACCAAAGTTTTCATCATTATTATTTCTTTCTCCTTTAATTAGAGTTTTTATTAAATTTTTGTTTTCATAGTTTAATTTCTTTATTTCTTACTATTTAGTTAAAAATTCAAAAACTCCCCTTTCATTTATAATTGACATTTTCTTTAGTTAGATTAATTTATATTAATTATTTATATTATTATTTTGTTTTAAGTCTTGCTTTAGAGCTGATAATAAATATAACTAGCATAGTCTCTGTGAGATCGATCCTTACTCGTTCTGTACTAATTATTTATACTAGTAGTAAGGTTTTAAATTTAGTGCACTCAACGACACTACCAGGTATTGCACTTCTCATTTCTCTAGTAGATCTCCTTAGTAACATAGGTTCTTAAGGCGGTAAAGTTTTTTCTTTTGGAACAATTTCTAGTATAAGGGGTTTTCCAACATTATCTTAACATGATGTGTCTTGAACAAAGGTAGGAATGAGACCTTGATTAATACTAACAACACCTATGCAAATATCAACATATTTCTCTTTAAAGACTAAGTCCTTACTATATCTCCGCCCACAAACTTAACATTCTCAAAGATCCATGCATTTCCTTACTCGAAAATCAACTTAGTCATGGGATCATAAAACTTATACCCCTTGGATCTTTTAGAGTATCTAATAAAATAGCAATTCACCGTCTTTAAGTTCAGTTTTTTTTTTATTATGCCTATAAGGTCTTGCCTTAGCTGGACATCCCCAAGCATGCAAGTACTTTAAATTAGACTTCTTACTCTTCCAAAGTTCGTAAAGGGTTTTACAAGTTGCTTTAATTAGAACCCTATTAAGGATATGTGCTTCAGTCTTAAGTGTTTCTTCTCAGAGTAATTCTAGTAAAGTAAAATGACAAATTATATTCCTTACCATGTCCTTAAGTGTCTTGTTTCGTCTTCTAACAACATCATTCATGGTGGACAAACTCGGTACAGTGTACTGTGGGATGATACCGCTTTCCTCTAGGAGCTTAGCAAACAGTCCTGGACGTTGTTCATCCGAGCCGTCATATCTGCCTTAGTACTCACCACTACAGTTAGATTTGATGCTTTTGATTCTTTTGTTCAATTGATTCTTAACTTCAGCCTTAAAATTTTGAACATGTCCATGGATTATGACTTTTCATGGAAGAGATATATGTAGGCATATCTAGAAAAAAATGTCTATGAATGTCATAAAATATAGTTGACTATTCCAAGCAATTATAAGGAATGATCCATAAATATCCGTATGTATGAGTTCTAAGACGTCCATAGTTCTGTTGGCTTTAAATATTCTCTTATTGGTTTATTTCTCCTTTATACAGTTAACATAAACATCAAAATCTATACAATCTAAGGAGTTGTGAATTTTGTCTGATACAAGTCTCTCTATTCTTCGTTTGGAGATATGACTTAATCTTTTGCGCTATAATGCAGCTGAATTCTCATTGATTAATTTTCACTCTACACCTCGAGTACTTAATTGCAGCGATTCATTAAATAAAGCAATTATATCAAGCATATAAAAATTATCATCGTCTGACAAAGAACCAGAGCTAACCAGCTTTAAATCATGAAACATACTAAATTTTCTATTCCCAAATGAACAAGAAAAGCCATATTTGTCCAAAATAGAAATAAAATCAAATTCCATCTAAAAGAGAGAACAATAAATGTTTTATCAAGATCCAAATAATATCCAGTCCTTAATAATAATCTAATTTTTTTCAATTACTTTAACTTCAACCGTCTTACCATCGCCCGCATAGATGTATTTTTCGCCATCATTGAGTTTTTTGCAATTCAGGCAACCCTGCATAGACACACTTATGTGAATGGTTGCACCAAAATCTATCCACTACGTGTGTCTTGGTATTGAAGTTAAATTAACCTCAGAACAAACCAAACTATACACTTCAACTCAGTAAAAGAAACAATTAGTATCCTTCAAATCATCTTATTTTTTTTGTTGTTTCTTTTAGGGTGCTATGTCTGCAGCTTCCTTATCTTTTTTTCTTTTCTTGTCTTGCCCTTGTCCTTATACCTTATTGAAATTAGATTTGTCAAGAGTGTACCTACTTCTGCTCTTTTATTTTTGACAAGTCTTCTTTCAATTTCTACAAGAAACTCTTTAACCATAGTTATCTTTTTAGACTTATAGTCCCTGAATGCTTCCGAAATGATCTTGTTCGTGATCATCACACACATGCGATTTGATTTCTCTCACTTTTCCAAATCCTTATTGTCATCAGAAGTACTCTCATCCGTAAGAGTTGTGGGAAAATCAACCCTTAATACAAGGTCAAGATCCATGGTAGTGAGAACTATTAAGGGGTTTTCTTGTCGTGACTTTAAGTTAGATCTATTCAACATAGAAATAGAATTGATGTTGGCAGTAATATTGACAGCAGATATAACTGAACAAAGAATAACAAACAAATAAAACAAGCTCATATAAGTCTTAAAACAAAAATAATTCCAAATAAAGGTAAAACCTATATGAAGATATCGGGCACTCCATTAATATTTCATCTTTGGACAAAATATTAACTTGTAAGTGATATCTTGGTGTAGTATTCAAACAGTGATAGTAAGAACATGTCGGACAATAAATCTTCCTTTTGGCTGATTTATTGCTCACATGTAAAACCGAATAATCATCACTTGTTTATTACCATAGGTTCACATGCGATTCTTGTCAAATATGGACTTTCATGTTGGGCTGATCAACATTTACAAAAATTACATACACAGAACCATTTATATTCTAAAACAAATTAAGTCCCAGAAGAGAGGTCATTTTTGTGACATGTTGCTTTAATTAATTCATCTCAATATATATATATAAACATACCAATATCTGAATTTAAAATTGTAACAAATTTTTCCCTTAAAAAATTTAAAAAATAAAATTCAGGTCAGTCAACGATCAACAACTGATGGTAGTGGCAAAGCTGTCGCCAGACACCAAAGCATGAAAAAAAAAATATGTATTTTATGAATTTCTTAGTTAATTTTCCTTGATTCTGAATTTTCTAAAAATGCATTTTGCTTAATACTAGAAGTTAACCACAAATTTGTTCTAAAATTCAATAATTTTAATAATTTCGGTATTGTCAAATTCAAGAACACCAATGAAATAGCTCGGATACCACTTGTTAGAACAATAATCTTTTGGTGAAATCTAAGGGTGGGCAAAATTGGGTTCGGGTCAACCCGATCAGATTTTGGGTTGTTCGGGTTGGGCAAACATTGATCCGAATACAACCCTAACTTACAACCCGACCCGACCTGATCTGATATATGTTCGGATCGGGTAAAAAAATGGTTGAGTTCGAGTCTTGGAGCTGCAGAATTCAGATCAAGTTCAGGATTTTAAATAACAACTGTAAAAGATCAACTACAATGCGTGTAATCTACTAATATTTCTTTTCATATAAGTTTAGCTTCTATGAACCTGAGTTATCATAATGGACCATTTTGAATGAATTAATTTCTCAGAAGGAACGAGGAGGATTTTATTAACCTTTTATACAATTTTAATGACTAAAAGATGGTGCCAAGAGACTCAAAGAATTTCATTACCCAGGAAATATTTTCAAGCATATGGGTGTATTTATATATATATATAAGTATATATAATCGTCGCTGAGAAAGATAAGATGAGAAGATGATATTAAAGGAACATTTTATCAAGAATATCATGGTTGAATTTTGGTGGCTACTTGGCACTTGGCTGCAAATCGGTGGCCACGGACGCATAGCAGTAGACGGGATGACGCGCACTCGCGCAGCAGCAGATCGAGAATCGATCGGATGCGCAGCAGGCAGCAACAATCGCGGACCAGCGAACTTACAGCAACACTGAGCAGCAGTGAGCACACAGGCGGATTCGCAACAGATCGAACGCTTCTTGAGGTGTGGACTCCATTGGCGACTTGCTGTTGGCCATTGGGTGTGATTGACTGTGGTTCGTGGGTGTGTTTTGTGCGCAGCAGCAACCTTGTGTTTGTGTGTGTGTGCTGTAAATGAATATGTGATTTGTGTTGTGTGTGTTTGTGTGACCGTGTGCAGCGTGCGTGTATGTGGTTAGGCTTTTTTTTTTTCTTTCAAGAAACCCGATCGGGTTTTCGGATCGGATCGGGTCCAATCAAAACCCGATCGGGTTTCACCGTTTACACTCGATCCGATCCAAACCCGAAATTTTTCAGGTCGGATCGGGTCGGGTAATTTGCCCACCCCTAGTGAAATCCAGTACTTATAATTTAAGAACATTCATGTTGCATCGCCAAGAATCAATAATAGAAAATACTGAAGCGTACCTGAATCCATGATACTTGATTGCTCTCTAGAGTTGTATGGTTAACCTTCCAGGTCAACACGTTCTCTTAGAAAATCCTTTAAACTTCTCACTGCACTCTCGCTGATGATAGGATGTCCGAAGAGAATAGAATGATATATGTAACCTGGGACCATAACTACTTATATAAACAACTTTTCCTATTATCTTTAGGTATTCTTATTTATGTCTATCATAAAAATAATATTTATCCTTTTAAGTCTATATACATTAAAGACCCACACCCTATTAAATACATTAAAGTCCAAATTAAAAAATCTTAATAGATTACTTTTAATTGGGCTTAATCTTATATGACAATCCGCAATACATAATTATTCACATATAAGTCCAACATTAAATTAAGGATCCAACAATGTTAAATTAAAAAATCCAACACAGAATCTTTTTTTCTTTCATCCTTTAAGTATATTATACAACCTAGTTGGCTAGTACATAATTCATAAGATAATATAATAAATTTTAAGTCACAACTTACAGTTCCAGATCATAATGGCAGTATAACGCTTACGTAGTAAATATTAGTAGATGAAGTATAGTGAAATATATAATAATACTTTTGTTGGAACCATGGCTCTTCCAATTCCTCATCCGCTTTTGATAGGACCTTGTAGAACATAAAGATCACCAAGACGAAGAAGCTTAAGCCAATGATACAAGTGACAATGGCCAGCCCTAAAGAAGGTTCCAACACTGCATATGCGCCCGTTACAAATGCTACCATCATTGCTGCCATGGCAAGTTGGCAACCAACGTGAAAAAAGAGCGAAAGCGAACAAAAAGATGAATTCTTGAAATGCCTTCAGTGACAGAATGAAATAAACAAAGACAGCAGATAGAGAAAGGGCCATGGCTATGGCGTCTGATATAACAAATGCTTGAAAAGCTGCTTGTTTACCGAGAATTGCAGCGCCCTGGTCTGGGCTGCCTTCACTCTTGTTACCACCGGGTTAGGTGAATGCTGCAGAGAAGGCTACGGTTGCAATGAGTGTAGCCACTAGCAGATGGAACTCTGAAGCTTCTTTCATTCCAATATAATTTTCGTCTATAAATTTCCAGTGCGAAGTGCGCTTTACGATTTTGTTTTCTCTCATTGAGACAACACCTTCTGGATATTGTCCACTGCCAATATATTTGCTTAACTCCCGGATTTCTTGCTGTAATATATTAACCATATTAATTTGCTTACCAAAGTAAAGAAAGTAATTGAAAATAGAACAACTAAGAAGGAAATTAGAACGGAAAAAGTTTAAAGGCATCAACATCTACAACTAGGTAATACGTTTAATAAAGGTTGTATATTAAGTTCTACCAAATTCTTCATATGAAATGTGTTGAACCACGATGCTATACATGCCATATTGAGTTCTTGATGAAATTATGAAATGTGTATATACATATTCGTGTGTAATTAAATAATCTTAATAGTCAAAATTAAGGCAATTACCTCAAGCTGAGGAAATCCGTAACGTATTATGTGTTTAACACTAATATTTTGCTTGTTGACAGCTTGATAATCGCCTCCAACATTCCAAGGGACAATGCGATAGAACGAATCTCGACAGAGAGCAGCAAGCAAATGGAGAGGAGTGTTCCCCTCCTTGTCCTTGTCATTTATAAGATTTCTGACTATCGGATAGTTGTTCAGCAGATGTTTCAAGTCACTAGCATCAAAACTAACCATAGCAAAGTGAAGAACATTCCATCCTTTGCCATCAACCAATTCACAACATTCTGGACAATTGGAAATAATCTCTTCCACTACCCGTAATTTCCCTTGGCCGGCTGCTAAATGAAGAGCTGTCATCTTCCGATCATTGTCCACAATGTACGCAAGAGATTTATCAGATTTTAGTAACAGCTCTGCGATAATATTGCGATCAAAATACGAGGCGTAATGGAGTGGGGTCCAACCGTATCGGTCTGTTTCTCCAATCAAACTTTTCTTTTTATCAAGTAATAGTTTTACCACATCTAAAACAAAATCAAAATAATAATAATAATGGTAAACGACAAACTGACGTCAATAATAAATAAATGAAGCATGCACAATCAACATGCATGGTAAACCAAAATTGGTTATGTAACAAGATAATATTAATTTGTAAGCATGCAAAAAGTCGAAGCACTAGTACCAATAGAGTTGATGTTGACTGCAGCTGCGTGCAGGGCAGTCTTTCCATTTGGGCCTTCATGGGCTGCTGAAGGGCAGTTTTCTAATATTTCAGTTAACATTTTTTCAAATCCTCTTTCGGCTGCCATGTAAAGTGGAGTTTCGCCGCAGCCATTTGTGGAATATGGAACAGCAGGGTCTTCTTTGATTAATATTTTCACAACATCCAAGCTACGATGTTGCACTGCCTCGTGCAACGCTGTGTTTTTTTCATCGTTTGTCATCCCTAGCATCTGCCTTGCCGTACTTTCCACACCACTTTCTAGCTCTTTAGGCTGTTTTTTCGCAAATTCAATCAGAGCTTTCACTACAGAAGCATGCCCGCATTTGGCCGCAACATGGAATGGAGCATCACCTTTCGCATTAACACTTTGCAGCAATGATGGACACATTTCAAGTATCTGTTCTACAAACTCGGTTGATACTATTGTTTCTCGATCTCGTGATATTATGTTGACATGCAAGATTGTATTCTTGTTGTTGTGAGTAACTACGCTTCCAAGTTCATAGTTTGAAATTTTCTTGAACGGTTCAATTTCACCTTTAGCTGCAGCCTCGTACAAGACAGGATCCATGACCATGTTGTTTTGGTTGTAAATGCGAGGATTATTGAATGTGCATACAGACTGCACGCATGCGCAAACTAATCCTGGCTCTCAATTTGTTAAATACAGCAGTTGCTGCTTGTTTCTTCCCCATCAAATTTCAATCGGATTCCTTAGACATTTATGTTTTTTGTCTTGGCGAGTAAAGAATCAAATTTACTCTTAACTAATTGACAAGAAATACCTTGTCCATCCAACAATTAATAAATAAAATATATGGAGATTCTTTGCCTTAATTTTATAGAATATTTCCTTTATTCCTCCATATGTGAACCTCTTTAATTGAATTGAGCATCTCAAAACAATTCGTAAGACTGCTAAAAAGGACATTAATTGTTAATTAATGTTACAAATTTTCATTCAGTTAATTAATTTTGTGTGCATACTGAGTCTTATAGCTCGGTGATAACCTATGCTTCTCAATATGTTGAGGGTATGGGCTTAAGACCCTACAACCGCTTATATATATATCGGTGACATTTAGTTGACACTTGACATAGTAAACTCTTTTATCTTGAAAGTAATATGTCTCTTCGGACCTTACTCACATAGGTGGGAATAGGATTAAATGTCAAATATCACAAATTTTTTAAATGCATCACTCAACTCCTTCCAAATTCAAATTTATTTCATTCAAGTCATTAAGTACTGAATTTCTTGAAAAATTTGTGAAAAGTTTACATAATTAGACATGAAACAGAAAGTTAATTATACCCCTATAACTCACGTTATTAGTTTAAAGTCTATTTTAACCTTGTTTGTATATATTTTTTTTTTTGGGCTTTTTATAGTGTTAAAAATTAATTATACAATACTTGGGAGTTTCATCAAATTTTTCTCCCCTAAACACATCATCTCTCCTTTAATTATAGCTTAAACTCTTGACACTTGTCACAGAGTAAATATAGGAGATAGCTCATTCGAATATGACTTAAATAAATGACTATATAAATTCAATCAAGAATTTGAATGAAAAGAACTTAAATTTAAAAAGATTTAAGTGATCCATTTTAAGAACATTTAATTTTTTAGTTTCTTTCCACAAACAACAAGCGTTGAAGTAATTGTCAAGGGCAAGTTTATAATTGTGGTGGTTAATGAAGTAAGATGTTTCTACTATGTGGATAAAATGAATCATTGATTAAAAAAGTAGCTTGTGTTTGACATACTCTATTGTTGCAACTATTGTAAGTTTGAAAAATAGAGTACATGCATGTATTTAGTAAATTTACTACAAAATTCTTGTTTATTATGTAATGATAAAAATATACATAAGTTTAAATGGAGTTTGATTTATATATTAGGGTTTATATATGAAAAAATAAGATATAATTGTCTTTTTAATTAAAATACTAAGATTAGAACATGACTTTAAAAAGGTTAGAACATGACTTATTTAATATGCTACTTTAAAACTTATTGTCAAAATAGAAAAAACTTATATAATAAATAATTTTAAAAAAAATTATTAAACATTATATTTATCAAATCTTATAAAATAAACTGTTTATAATATTTCAATCTCAATCCTAAATGGGGCCTAAAATGACGGCTCCATCTATTGTGTCCCTTGGACACTATACTCCCTTTATTTGCCTTATAGTGAAGTCGTCGTTGGATGAAAATGAGCAATATTGTGCAGGTGTGAAGTGGCCACACGGCACATGAAGCAAAATGAGAATGCAGGTCAATAGATAGGAATTGTTAATGTTGCAATTATTTTGTATAAGGGAACAAGAAAATGTTGCCGTATATAACAATAAATTAATTAGCCGAAACAAGTATTTGAAGAAGCAAGTAGTTAGTGAAGAACAATACAATGTAGGTTAGTTACAATTTTGTTGTTGCAATTGGCATAAAATGTAGGTGACCGTAACAGTATACAAGAAGTAATCGAATTACTAAAACTGTAATGTTAATAAAAGAAAAAATGAACTAAGAATGAAAGGATAGTAAGTAGATATAGGAATTTAGGGATGTTCAGATGTAGTCCAATCCACTAAAACGCAAATAGCTCATACGATGAAGCACATGGCACATATAGAATACCGGGGAATTTGGTCATGCAAAGGGAATTATTTTTGTAGCAAGAAATTGTTACTAGAAGAAAGATACATGTTGATCTATCTTTACAATAAATTTATATTAATTTACTAGTTTTATATTAATTTATTTGTTTTATATTCCATTTACAAGTCTTATGTCCTATTTTTAAAATTTATGTTTTATTTTGCACTTAACGTTAATTTACTAGTTTTATGTTATATTTCTAAGTTTTTGTTTCATTTACTAGCAATACATTAATCTGTCAGCTTTATAGAAAATTACTTGTTTTACCTTTTCTTTACAAATCTTTTGTTTCATTTTCAAAATTTATGTTTTATTTTATAGTTAATGTTGATTAATTGTTTTAAATTATGTCTGCAAGTTTTTGTTTTGTTTATTAATAGTACACTAATTTACTAGTATATTAATTTATTTATTGTATCTTCCATTTACAAATCTTATGTTTAATTTCTAAAAATTATGCTTTATTTTACACTTAATGTTAATTTACGAGTTTTATGTTATATTTGTAAGTTTTTGTTTTATTTACTAATAATACATTAATTTATCAGTTTTATATTAATTTACTTGTTTTACCTTCCTTTTACACTTATGTTTAATTTATAAAATTTATGTTTTATTTTACAATTAATGTTAATTTATGAGTTTTATTTTAAATTTAATTTTAAATTTACAAGTTTTATATTTTGTTTACATAATTTATATTTAATTACGGTATTAATGCTTTAAATTTAATCAAGGCGTCATAGAATGACCCTTAAATTAATTTCAACTTGGATCTCACCTTTGACTTTTTGTAATGTGAAAAGAAATTATAGTTGGTATTATCATTTTGCGACAATAAATTATTCAATGTCAATATCATTTACTTTTTGGTTTGAAATGGTTTGTCTTGTTGAATTATCATCTTTAACATAGAAAAATAAAAATTGTACAATAATCTTATTACTATTAATATAAAGCAGCTAACTATTAAGAAATCTTCTTAAAAGAAAACTATTATTCAAATAAAACATAATAAATAGATCTAGCAAAATTTGATATGACCTAATTACCGACACGAATAAATAGGTATAAGTCATCAAATTTGACACGATTATTAAATTGGTTGGGTTTAGGTCAACACGATTTTATTTTTTTTTTTGTTTGGTTAGGGTTAAAGTTAGGGATGACAATTTAAGGGGTTGGAGCCCAGGCCCAAACCCAATAGAGTAAAAGTGTAAGGGCTGGACTTGGACTGAACTTGAACTTTTATTTTTTTTCATTTTTTTTAAAATTGCTGTAAACTTGAAATGAGTTAATAATAATCAAGTTTTTATAATTAACAATGAATTAAAGAAAATAAATATTTTAAAAATAAAATAATAAATAAATAAAATGAAGCAAATAAAAGGTTAGAGATATTTTTTTTTTGTACTGGATTCTCTAATTCACGGACTCTCTTAATTAATTAATACTTAAAAGAGAGTTTAGTATTATAATTTTAAGTATTTTGATTCATTATTGATATATAAATTAGGGACTCAATCTTTTTTTCCATTATTTTTCAAATTTTAATTTATTATTCTAATTTATAAATTTATTTTTTAAAAGAAATAAAGAGCTTAGGCTTGGCCCAAATTTTTTTTCTTAAGCTCTTGTCCAGACCCTCATGCGGGAAGCCCGGGTCAAAGCCTGTAAGAATGGACAGGGGTCGGCCCGGGCTTTTTTGTCATTCCTAGTTAAAGTTTTTGACCCATTTATCCAACAAATAACATAATTATATTTTCTATTTTAAATTAATTTGTAAATTCTTGCCATTAAAACTCAAATGTTAAATATGATTTTCTCTTATTATCTTTTTTTGGGGAAAGATGAACATATACACAATGTTTTATTTATATCATTTTATATAGATTTAGAACTTTTATAGTATAAGTGTTTAAAATATTGATAGATACATATATTTTATGATATCGATATATAATATTATTTATATATAATTAAAACTTTAATAGTGTAAATATGTAATATTTTAGTTTTTATATATATAAAATATTTATTAAATATATAGATATTAAAAGGATTATTGCGTAACATACTTATTTTTCATGTCGAGTTTGGGTCTTAATATTTTGATACGATTATTGAATGGGTTGTGTTTGGGTCGATCTAAATTTGACACGACACGAAGTTGACGCAATACGAACACGAGTCGGTGACCATTTTTGCTGACTTTAATAATAGATACCAACTCAAGGTAAATCAATACTATAAACATGATCATATTTTTTTTTTCAAAATAATGAATATTTTCATAAATTAATAATTTATTAATTTATCAATTAACTGATGTTCGTTAGATTTAATAGACTTTTTCACGGTCCGAAAACTATTAATTTATCAAAATTTTATTGTACTTATGACAAAAAACAATACAATTTAAACAATATCTTATTGCAGTTGGATTAACAAAATTTCTGGCAATTATCTTTCCATAAATGACAACCATCGGATTTCGATGACATTAACCATGTAAATGTTAACAACAAATGAAAAAAAAAAAGCAGTTTTTTAATGATTAATCAAAAGAAAATTTAAAGAGGCAAATTAAAGGAAAAGAGCCATAGGTGTTGCCGTGTTGGGAATGATCATCTGGAAGATTACAGTTTTTGCTATCCTGCAACAATTTGTAAAACATAAATCTATATACTAGGACGTTTAATATTTGAATGAATGTATTCGAAAGTCGTTAGATTAGCACACTAAAAAACAATGTCACGGTGAACACCTCCAATCCGAACTCGCACGTCGTCCCTGCTCCTGTTACGTTTGCCCACAACTAAAAAATGATAACTGCTTCAGATTTTTCGTCGATGGCGGTTGATATTTCCAAAACTAGTCAAACATTACAGAGAAGAAAGCAAAAATCGCCAAACATCGTTTCATTATTCATTTACAAATCCCAACCGTTAGATTGAAGTAATTAAAATCTAACGGCTAGGCAGAATAACGACAAAAAAAAGAGGGGGTACGGTGCCCAAGCTGGATCCTATAATGACATACATAGGATTGGGGTTGAGGTGCAAGGATGCACCGTTGGATAGATGACGAGAAAAGGATTCTAAAGGTACCAACGGTGTAATCTCTGGGTGGTTTTTTATTATATTTTGGACAACTTTAGATGGGGACAGTAACAACTGGTTTTAGTTTTTTATTTTGCTATAATGAAATGTAAATATTTATTTAAAATTAAAAATTAGAAAGTCTAATTATATTTTTGATAAATTACAGGGATATTATAAGTATTTTACCTATCGTTGTTAGATAAAATTACTTCAACTTCTATGTTGCATATCTAAGTGCTTAGTTGCAGCTCTAAGTGTTTATCCAAAACTTTAAGGTTGTAACTTTAAAACCACAATTATCTTACCATAGTAACAAATGGGTCCTTTGTTTCCCCACCATTAGCTTCAAGCCTAACTACGCTTTGTGAGGCCTCATTGCATCTTGGAATCGCTAATTCGGTATTGTGTAATTAGTCGGAGAAAATAAAGTTAGCAATGCGTATGCACAAAGGCCACCATTTCATTTGCTGGCCAACTATAATCCCAATAAATTAAGTAACAGGGAATATGCTATATATGAGTTCTGATTGTTGCACTATAAAAAAAGAATCAAAATACTTAAGTGATACAGGATATGATCTTAAATGATGTGTTATTTAACTACTGAATGATAAAATTTTATTAATTATGCAGTTGCTTATCTATTTAATTTAAATATGCTACCATCCAGTAAACAATCATACTTTTTGTTTGTCAAGGAGTTCATCAAAGTGAGTTTTAATTAATTATAAGCTATACCTTAACCATCCAAAAATTAAATAATCATGGCTATAGCGTACATTATAATTTAAACATAGAAATTGCTATGATTCCTATGCTTAATAAAATAAAAATATAATGTACAATATCAAATAGGGATGTAAAATAAATTAAGAACCAAAACAATTAAATCGAACTAATGGTTTGATTCTTTTTAATTAAGAGAAAAACTAATTAGTTCGGTTTTAATAAATTAAATTATTGAACCAAACATCGAAGAACCAAAAATCGAAGAAATTGTATGTATGTAAAAATATCAAGAAATTTTATGAGAAAATGTCACATTTACTCTGTTAAACAGAGTAATGAAGTGATGGACACAAGTAAAGTATTTGTTCCTCCAAATTGGTTAATAATTTTGTAGTTAGATTATTTGAGGATGCGATCTGATCAATCTGCAGGATTGTGGTATTGATTAGGGGTGGGCATGGGTTGGTTTGGGTTGGATTTTAAGTCAATCCAAACCAAACCATAAAAATTTGGATCCAACCCAAATCAGCCCAAATATTTTTAACCCAACCCAAACCAAACCATTTGGGTTTGGTTTGAATTTTATTATCAAAATAATTTTTATTTTAATGAAATTTAATTATATCAAAATTATAATAATTATTAATTGTTATTAATTATTAAATTGATATTAAAATATAAAAAAATATAGTGGATAAAAATTATAAATTTTACAATAACTTAATCCTTAAATTAAAGAATACTAGAAAATCAAAATAAAGTTTAATCACAAAAATTATTATTTCTCAATAAATAAGAACGTACACTTTAATAATAAACTTTCACAAACATGACATTAACAATCTAATAATAAATTTTGCCACTTGTTATTTATTATGCAATATTTGTTTTTATTTATCATTTTGGTAGTTTTGCGTTATGTTGTCTGCTTATATGCTTAATTTTAGGGAGATTGCCACTTTCCCCCCTTCAGTAATCAATATATATCATTTTTCCCCCTTCTGTTTTTATAATGGCCAAAAACCCCCCTAATAGTATAAGTTTACAATATTACCCTTATTTTCAACTACTCTTTTATTTATATTTATTATAAATTAAATAAATCACATGAATAGAAACTAAATAAAAAATAAAGCATTAAAAATAAGAAATATATGTTTTGATATGAACAAAAAAATTAATAATAAAAATTTTTATACGTATTTATTTTGTGAAAATTTTCTATATAAGAAAATTATTAGTAAAATGATAAAAAAATTATTATAAGAAAACTTGAATGACAAATAAAAATTTATAATAAGATAAATAATAAAATATTTTACCTATACTTTTTACATTTAATTTTAAAAAATTACAAAATGTTTATTCTAAGAAAATGTTCACAAAATAAATAATTACAAGAAAAAATTTTATTATTAATTTTTTTGCTCATATCAAAATATATATTTCTTGTTTTAATACTTAATTTTTTATTTAGTTTCTATTCATGTAATTTTTGTAAATAAGAAAAAAAATTATGTTATTTACAACAATATTTATTTAATTTAAATTTATTTTTACTGTTATTTTCATTTTCTAACTGTTGACAATTAATCACGCCGCAAAAAATTTAATGGTGGCCTTTCACTTATTTGTGTTCATTTATTTTATTTTCATTTATTTCATTTGAAAAATTTAAGTGTTGAGGTTTTGTCCATAACCCATGGGTAAACCATACCCAACCCATAATGAAATGGTTTTCTATATAAAACCCACATCTAACCCATTTTCATGATTTACCCAACCCAAACCATTTAATTTGGTTTGAGTTTGGATAAACCCATGGGTTGTGGGTTTATGCCCACCCCTAGTATTGATTGGCGTTACTAAAGACAAAGAAGAATGCAAATTCCTGAACATGGAGATTTATTTCTTCTGTATAATTAAATAGTTCATTGAAGAGGAGGTATACATATACTTTTATTGAAACCGTGCATTCATGGCTAATTAATATTCCGTTCTTGATATAATACCACGTAATACATGCAAATGACCCAGAAGAAGAAGCTTAAGCCAATGATACAAGTGGGAATGGCAAGCCCTAAAGAAGTTCCCCACACTGCATATGTGCATGTAACAAATGCAATCACCATTGCCACCATGGTAGTCAAGGTGAACAAAAGGGCGACGATGAATAAAAAGACCAATTGTTGGAATGCCTTAAGGGTGTGTTTGGTGTGTGGTATTGCATAGGATTAATTGTGGGATCAACATTAATTTAAACTAATAACATGTTCGGGAGCAGTTGAGCCTCATTGGGATTGGGCATTGAGAGGCGTGCTAAAGCGAGAACTCCCGCATTAGCTTGTCTTTTTTTTTTTAACTTTAACTTTAACTTTTAGTTTTACTTAATAATAATAAAAATGGATAAATATATAATTTTTAATTTATAATATAATATAATATAAATTTTTATTTTTTTATTTTTACATCATAATTTATTAATAAATTTATAATTTAATATGATTAATAATAAATACTTAAAAGTATATAAAATATAATATAATATTACACTATTTAATTATTGTAATATTAATATATAAAATTTAATATTTTTAAATAATAAATATTTAAATACGAATGAATTTGAATAATATTAATCTAAAATTAATAATAACATAAATAATAATATAAAATATTAGCACAATTCATTTTGTAATTAAATTTCTAAAATTTAAGACCTCCATTTAGTTTTTTTAAGTACTAATAAATATTATTTTATAAATATATAATATAAATTAATCACAAAAAATTAATACAGTACAGTGCAACACCAAACATAGTATAACTAAAAATTAATACAGTACAGTGCAGCACCAAACATTGTATAATATTGTTATAATACAGTGCTAATGCAATATAGCATAATACAATACAGCAGCATAAAAATAATGCAATACAACATAATACAATACAATGTACCAAACGCACCCTAAGTAACATAATGAAATGGACAAATACAGCACAAAGTGAGAGGACCATGGCCATGGCATTTGTCATAACAAATGCTCGAAAGGATGCATTTTTAGTGAGAATTGCAGTGCCCTGGCTTGGGCTGTCTTCACTCTTGTAACAACACGGTACAATGAATGCTGCAGTAAAGGTCACTGTTGCTATGAGTGCTGCAACTCCCAACTGTGATTCTGATGCATCTTTGATTCCAATGACATTTTCATCCAGAAATTTCCAAAACGAATACGATTTGTCTTGTCTCATCTTGACAACACTTTTTGGATATCATCCACGGCCAATATCTTTGGACAACTCTTGGATTTCTCGCTGCAATATATTGTTCAAATTTGCTAAATTATATCACAATAACTAAAAAGAAAGTAGTAGTAATAAAATGAATAATAATTGTACTTTTCAAATTGTAATAATAAACCCCGTTTGAGATTGAGACATTAAAACTTTTAAGTTATACCTGTTGTGTGTATATATATATATATAATATTATGTAGTAAATATAATTTGTAAATAATAAGTTTGACAAAATTTATAAAGATATAAAGATTTTTCATCATATAAATATAAAATCAAATTAAACTCAACTTTCAAGTTATAACAGATAGTGTTTACCAAACATTTTAATTATGCTTGCTTAACTTCAATCTCAAATAGGCCGATAATTTTACCTGAAGCTCAGGATATCCGTAACGTACAATATGTTGGACACGTATATTTTGCTTGTTGACAGAATGAATATCACCTGTACCGATGCGACGGACAATTTTATAAGAGGATCTTCCCCAGAGAGTAGCAAGCACCTGAAGTGGAGCGTTTCCCTTTACATCCTTCTCATCTACAAGAATTTTAAACAACGGATATCTTTCAGGAGATGTTTCAACTCAGGTTCATATAAACTAACCATAAGAAAGTGAAGAACATTTCACCCTCTGTCATCAAAGAAAGTGAAGAAAATTCAACTCTGGTTCATATAAACTAACCATAAGAAAGTGAAGAACATTCCACCCTCTGTCATCAACCAGATCATAACATTCTGGACAATGGGAAACAATAGTTCCCGCTAATGATGCATGCCCTTGGTTGGCTACCGTAAGAAGACTCGTCATCTTCTGATCTTTGTTAAGAACCAACGCACTAGATTCATCAAATTCTAACAACAGTGCCCTGATGTGTTTGCAACCTAAATAAATAGAGTGATGGAGTGGAGTCCAACCGTATTCATCTATTTCTCTGGTCAAACTCTTCTTACTCGCAAGTAATTATTTTATCACATCTAAATAAATAAATGAATATATGAAGCACATCAATAATTCAATATCATGGTAGGCTGAAACTGTTAAAGCAGCCAGATTAATTTGTAAGCATACACTATGAGCATGCCACCAGCATTGCTGTTGACTGCTGCATGCAAGGCAGTCTTCCCCCTGGGGCCTTCATGGGCGAATGATGGGCATTTTCCTAATATTGCAGCTACCATCTCCCACTACAAGAAAACAGGCAATAGATGACGGGAAATAACTGTCATAAAGAGGGGTGCATGACACACAATTCTTCTGTCATCTATGTCACTGTCATTAATGCATGACGGAAATTTATCCGTCATGAATTTATGATGATTTTTTACTGTCATACATTTATCACACAAAATTTTAATGTAAAAAAATAATTAAAATTAAAATTAATTTAAATTGTCGCGCCATTTTTTAAAATTTTGGCTGGAAATTCGATTATCATTTGTTAATGTATTATTCAATTTCGCGGGAAATTATTTATGACAATATTTGTGACGAATATTTCCTGTCATAAAATAATAATTTTTTTTATAATTAAATTTTATAATTACAATTTGTTTATAAATTCCTATTTATTAATAAAATGAATACCATTAAAAAAACCAGAAAACAATTAACACATTCATTCAATCCAATAAATTAATTTCAAAAAAATACATATATAAAAGGTCCAATGTGATACATATAATAGAGCATCTCAAAATTTAAAAAACATCTCAAAATATAAAAAAACTATTAAATTCCATTGCATGTACAACAAAAGCAACTAAAATTCCAATCATCAAGCTAAGTTTCTCAACAAAACTTGCAAAGAAAAGCAACTGAAATTCCAACCATCAAGCCGGCCAAGTTTCTCAACAAAACTTGCAAAGAATAATGCAAGACTTTCAGGAGTTCTAGCACTCCTAACTCCAGTCACAAAGCCAGGTTTGTCAACATTCCAATTCCAGCCACGCTAGCAATACTCCAACCATATCCAGCTACCCACCACCTTCCAACAGCACTTCCAGCCATATATCCAGCAACCCACCATCTTCCAACAGCACTTCCAGCCATATATCCAGCAACAATCCAACCCAAACCCAGCAAACCATTCTATGCAAAATCAATCAAAATACCCAAAGTTATCAAATGCATAACATCTACAGTGCAATCTTTAATAGCAACCATTATAATTTGATACTACAAATTCAATTTCAACAATTTGTAACACCTAACCATTTTGTTACAAATTTCATACTCAATACTAACCATTTTGCTGACGCAATGAGAATGTCGGAAAAATGGTTAGCCCACTCCAAACGAACCTCATCTAATTCATCCTGAGTGTATGATTTCTTTCCATTAAACTGTTAATCATAAGAAATAATATCGTCAAACTTTAAAAATAATGTCACATGTAGGAAATAAAAGAATGTTAACATATCTCATCATCAACTTACATTGTTGGTTAACAAACTAACATATGATATTATTTCCTTCATGTACCTTAACACAAAATAGCCACACTCTAATTTTACGATATTTTGTTACAGAGCCTGTTCATGAAAAAATAAGATGAAAATTTTTCTTACAAAACCCATCCATTTTAGTTAAGGTATGTAATCAATAGGCTTCAAAAATACTTTTGTTCTTTTTTTCTTTTTACCTTCACAATTCTCATCTTGGTATTATAATTCCATTTTTCCTTACCATCCTCTTATGTGAAGAGTATCATGGCGCTGGAAACAAAACTATACTGTTATCTCTTAATCATATTGAAGAAACTTAAACTATCAATTGCAGGAAATAGATTAGCATACATACATTTTAAGGAGCTGTTCGCGAACAACCTTATGTGTGCGCAATGATTCATACATTTAGTACACGGACATCTAATGACACTATTGCCTTCGACATTAGCAATAGCAAACCTCATAAATTTTTCAACCCCATCTTCATACTCTTTTGCTATTTTACTACAATGCATCCATGACTTATCAATTTTTAGTTTCAATTAGGTCTGATCCTAACACATTAAGGAGGTAGAATATAAATAAAAAAATCAGAATATATTACCAATACATGTATGCAAGGTACAAATTAACAATGACTTAAATACCTTTGCTGCAACATAAATAAATGAAGATGAAAAACATCCAAAAACAAATGAAAAACACATGGAAGAATACATAAACTGAATTTTTCTTGGCACATGCTTATCTATATTTTGTTTTAATATGAATAAGACTTAAGTCCAAAAAATATCATGATCACAGGTTTGGTCCAGTAAAGAACACATAGACTATTTGAGATCTATAACATTATATTATTGTTAGAAAACAATTGTTCTACTAATATTCTTTGCCAATGCAAACATGGTCAAAGTCTTAAGACTGATCTAATTATTCAAGCTATATGATTTGGTGATGTTTTCTGTTTCAAAACTCAAAAGCAAGGCTGTTGTTTGTTTTACATGTCTAATATTGCTTTAAACATGTGGTTTGGTGACGTTTAAGTTGCTATGAAATTGATTATATATGGATTCTCCAAAAAATTTGAGAATTGTTGGACTATTATGGTAAGTTTTATTGTTTCAAAATGTGACTAAACTATACTTGATTGACTTGAAATTTTGAGCAATTAAAGCTGAATATGTATGTTTCAAGTTTGTAGATTTTGGAACTAATAGTTGATTTTTAATTAATTCATTAAATTGGTGAGCTGCGGTCCAAAGTTATCAGAAACTCTGTATATGCCATGTTTGGTGTTATAAACAAATGGTCTAATGGTATCAAAATGAGATGCAATTTTGATACATTAAACTTTAATATATCTTTCAATTATGGAAAATTTCATGGTAATTGAACTTGTGGTTTATTTTTTATGATTTTTAATACTTTGCTGCTTCAATTGTAAGCCCCTTTGACAGAGGTATTCTCTTAATTTTGATCTTATGAAACAATAGCTCAATGATATCGGAATTATATGAAATTTTAATATGTTATATAATCATAGATCTATCTATGTTCTACAAAGTTTTATCCCAATATATTGAGTATTTTAATTTTAATAAATCACTAAATCTCAGTTGTTTCTGTGTAAATTAAAAGACAATTTTGATTGGTTTAGTTTAATCTTGTGAGACCCTATTGTAGAGTTGTCTAAATGGCTTCAAATTTTGATATGGAAATAAATTATACACTAAGGTTGAGTTAGATAAAGCCCATTTTGAGTGATCGTACCATGTTTCTGGAATAATTGTTGCTGTGTGAGGTAAGCCTTAACTGATATTATGTATGGGTGCCTTATGCCAAACGGATGACTAGGTTATGCTAGGGAAACACTTGTACGTGGCTTGTTACACCAACAATGTAAACTAATATAGTCCCCATTCGGGTTGACCATCAGAATGTATGTCGCTGGTTTCCCGCCTATATACAGTGAATCCCTAAAAATCTATTTATGTTCCAGGCAAGTCACATTCAGTGCACAAACATTTACCTAAGTTTGATCCAGAATTGTACCCACACTATTAACACAATTTCCAAAAAAAAAAATGCCATCAAAATAGATACAAACTGTTATTAAACAAATATAAATGAAACAGTTAATAATTTAAACCCAACAACAAAGCATTTGGTATAAAATACTGAAGAAACAAACAAACCTATTACAAAGAGCAATCACATAAGCATATGGGGTATATACAATAACAGGAAAAATGTTTCCAACCTCGTAAAGCATGATAAAACTAGATCGAGGAACAGAGAATTAAGTGAAGAAGCCAAAGTGCATCTTATAGAAACATATAAAACATAGTCAAGTCTTTACATATAAGGTAAAGAGAATCAAAACAATGTGTTTAACCAAAGATTTACGCGACGAGACAGATAATACCATTAATAAAAAATATTAGAAGAACATGCAACTTCAATTTTACCCACATGGATCTATCTATCCTCCGATATCCAAGACAGATAATACCAAAGATTCCCCAAATGAGAGTTAGGGTTACCTTAAGAACTAGCTTAATTTTATTTGCTTGGCTGGTGCTCTCTATGCTGCGAAAGCAATGATGTACGGTTTCAAAATGAAGAGACAATGGTTTAATTAGGAAAATTTGAAACGAAGTAAAAGAAATTGACGGTATTAGGAGACAAAGCGAAACTGAAGAGGTTGATGGCTTAAAAGGGGGGAGGCTAAATTTTGTATGACGGCAATGACAGTGTGTGAATGGTAGAAGAGCAGGAAGAATCAAGGGTTTCAGAAAAGAGTTTGTCAACGGCGACACAAAGGAGCAAAAGAAAGAGCACTTAGGGTTAGGGATTTGGATTTCTCATCAGTATAACGTGAATGTTTAACACTTAGTAAAAAAAGAAAGCTTAATTACTTCAAATGGTAGCGTTTTGGTGGCCTTTTTTTTTTAAAACACATCTTTTGTTTTTAAATAAAATAATACATGAAATTTGGGTCAAATGTGGTCAAAATCATTTTTCTATCATACTTTTTTGATAGAATAAATTTCTATCACAATTCTATCATAATTTCATGATAACAAATAATCCTATCATAAAACTATCATAATTTATTGATGGCAAATATTTCTATCACAAGCCCATCATAAATCTATGATAGATTCAAAATTCTATCATAATTCTGTCGTAATTTTATGATATACCATAATCTGTCATAAAGTATCTATCATTTATTGCCTGTTTTCTTGTAATGTCCTTAGATCCTCTCGCGGCAACCATGTAAAGTGGAGTTTCGCCATTACCATTTGTGGAATATAGAAAATCAGGCCCTACTTTGATGTAGGAAGTTAATTTACGTTATTTTAGGTAATTTAGAATTATAGAACATTTATTGTTTTAGGATTTTCTATTTTAGTTTGAGTCAATTATGGTATGTATTTTAGTCTTTTATTTTTATTCTAATTGTGATTTAGTTTTCCATTTTTAAGTTAGTTTAGAGAAAGTATATTTATTTCCATTATAGTTATGATTTAGTTTGCCTTTTTAAGTTAAGGAAGTGAGTTTCCTCTATTATAAATAGAGAGGTCTTGTTATTGTTTTGGTAACTTCATATTCAATTATTCAATAAAATTCCCCTTTTATAATTCCCTCTTGGATTATCTATCAAAATCTCTCTTGTACAGTCGTTTGGATTAGAGCGTTATCTAATCTCGATTAATGCGTTATTAAAAATCTCATTGAGTCGTTTAAATTAAAACGATATTTAATCACGCTTCGATTAGAGCGTAACCTAATCGCATTGACTTGATCTAGTACTAAAACGATATCTAGTTTTTTACCCTATCAATTTTGCTTATGCTACCCTCGCCCGATCATGCTTCCATTAAAATTTCGACGGCATCAAGGTTACCACATTGAACTGCCTCATGCAACGCTGTGTTTTCTTCTTCATTTGTCAACCGTAGCATCTTCCTTAGTTTTTCCGCACCATTTTCAAACACTTTGGGCACTTTTTTTGCGAATTCAATCGATGGTCTTTTGCAATTTGTTGGAGGGTTCAATTTCTTCAGGATTCATGTTTGCGAACGCGATGATATTTGAGTTTGTTTTGAGTACAGAATGCATCTGCATGCGTCATAATCCTGGATTTTTAAGTACTGCAGTCTGCCGCTAGATGCTTCCCTATCACATTTGATCATTTATACTTTTTATTTGGTAGGCAAAGAATGAAAGTGACTCTTAATTAATTGACAAAGCTATATATATGTATATGCCTTGACCATTTAATAATTGATAGAGATTTTCTGCCTCTATTTTATACGATATGTTGTGTATTCCTTCATGAACCTTTAAAACCACTCTAGTACTATAGCATCACAAACTATTAGTCAGATTAATTACTATACGGGACATTAATGTTAATTAATTTCGGGTGCAACATTTTTGTCAAATATAACTTGTGGCTTTGTTTCCCCACCCTTAGCTTCGAGTCTAGCTATGTTGAACCTCCAGACATGATTCAACAAACATTTATGTACTTTTGTTTGGCGGGGTAATTAATTTTTTATTTTTTTAAGGAAAAAATGGAGAGGTGGACAAAATCCAAATAAAATTTAGATTATGCGAGAATCAAGAAAGGTTGTTTTTATTTCCTTTTCTTGATAATGAAAGATTGTACAATTTGTTAGTAAAATGGGCATTAACGGTAAAAAATAAAGAATAAGGAAAGAACAAAAATTTGCAACAATCATAAAGAATCAATTTTGAGTGATAAACCAGCAATTGTCTTTCCTAGTTGAGGCCTTGAGGGCACATGTAGGCAGTTTTGATTGCCTCAATCTTAAATCATAACTTTTGAATTTTTTTGCCTCAAGTTCGCTTCAAGTGAAAATTATACCTTAAAATAAGCTTTATCACATATTTGTTTCCTCACTAGGTACTGATTGCGTATGTGCCTAAAACAAATGCAACCACCACTGCTGAAAATGCAGCCCCGATGAACCAAGCGGAAAGAACAAATTAAATAAAAAGATACTTTTGTGATCTATCCCCCGATTGACAGACGAAAGTGGATAAAAACAGCACAAAGGGAGAAGGCCATTGCCATGGCATCTATAACAAATGCTTGAAAAGTTGAATTTCTACTGAGAATTGCAGTACCCTACAGCTGCAGGTTTGAGCTCGATGAGCGTTATTCATCGCGGTTAGCTCCAGGTACTGTGAACGCTAGCCATATCTTTTTATTCATATGGAGCTGGTGAGATGGATAGCGCTGAAGCTTATGACATGGAATCCGCCAAGTGAGCAGCAGCTAACCGATCAGGCTGAGCACTAGAAATATCATTCCGATTAAGATGAGATATATAAAGGATACAAATTTTTAAAGGAGCGACTATTTTTATCAGCCGTGATAAATTTTAAAGAAATAATTTAGAGAAAATAACTTTCACTTTAACTGATTCATAAACACTAAAGACTCAATTAATATAAATATTTAAAATGAGAAAAGAAAATTATACAATTAACATTACGTGAGAACATTAATGATTGATTAGCAAAGGTTGATAATCAATCATTGTACTCATGAAGAAAGAAGCTGACGTACAGTCAATCTATTTTTTTAAATACATTTCTGGTGATATAAAACATTAGTACGAGGAAGCTCAAGCCAATGCAACAAGTGGTAATGGCAAGTCCTAAAGAAGGTGCTAACATTGCATATGTGCCCGTAACAAATGCAATCACCATTGCTAACATGGAAATCATGGTGAAGATAGTGGCAACCACGGACAAACCCCCGAATTCCCGGTTTGAGTGAATAGACACCAGGAAGTGCACATAGACGGCAGAAAGAGAAAGGATCATGGCTATCGTATCCGTTATTATAAATGCTTGAAATGCTGTGTTTCTCCTCAGGATTGCAGTGCCATTATCGCTTTTATAACCACCAGGAGCGGTGAATGCTGCTGCGAAGGATACTGTTGCTATAAGTGCAGCCACTACCAAATGTGACGCTCTTACTTTTTCGTATTCAATGCGATCTTCATTTTCCAATTCTCTTTGTCTTACGGAGATTAAACCTTTTGAATATTGTCCGCTGCCAACATCTTCGGATAATTCTTGTATTTCTTTCTGTAATTAACATTTGGATATTATATATAATTATTTTGAAGTGCGAATGACTAAATGCGGATTTCGTACGGATTCATTATTACACCATATGATGTTACAATTAATTGAGCAAAAAATACTATAACATTATATAGTATATTAATGATTCCGCGCGAAATTTAGATTTAGGCACCCGCACCTAAGAAGCTTTGTATATATAATTGCTGCAATATGCATATAAATTTTTAAAAAAATTAATAAAAGTAAAACAGTAAAGACCGGTTAAATAAACGATTTTCTTTATTAGACTGTTGTGTGAATGAAGTGGTATAAAGGCTTGATAGGGCAAATTAAAGAACAAGTTACCTGGAGCTTAAGACAGCCGTTTGTTGACATTTGTTCAACAGTAACATTTTCCTTGTTGACAGACTGATAGTTGCCCTTGCTGTTCCGACTGACGATGTCGAAGGATGCATTTCTACGGGTAGCAGCGAGCACATGGAGAGGAGTGTTCCCCTTGGTATCCTCCTCATTTATAAGGGCGATTGCCAATGGATTTTTCAGAAAAATTCTTAGTTCTTTAGAACTAAAACTAACCATAGCATAATGAAGAAAATTCCAGCCCCTGTTGTCGACTAGTTCATAACATTCCGGAGCCTTGGAAATAATTACTTTAACAATTTTGACATGCCCTTGGCCTGCTGCCATATGAAGTGCTGTCATCTTTCGATCTTTGTCAACTATGTTTGAAGTAGATCGATCAAAATCCAATAGCAGTTTTAACATGTGACGGCGATTATGATATGCAGCGTATTGCAGTGGAGTCCACCCATATTCGTCAGTTTCTTTGATCAGACTCTTCATTTTGTCAAATAGTTGTTTCACCACATTATCATCTAAGATGAAAGATAAATAATTAAGGAACACCCTTTTGGAAAGGTTTTAAAATGCTCCAAGAACATTCTTCCTTTTCCATTTACTCCCATCACGTGTATATATAATTTCAACCAGTCGTGATAGTATTCATATACAAGTAGCAAGTAGTAAATGTACAAGAGAGCGCTGCTCCAGGAGCGCAAAAAACTCACGTCTTAATAATTAAGTAAATATATCTTTTCAAAAAAAAAATAATTATATAAAACACAACTTAATATAAATGTTTAAATTTCGGTTGAATATATAAGATTCTCAATAATAAATAAATATATCTTTTCAAAAAAATAATAATTAAATAAAGCACAACTTAATATAAATGTTGAAATTTCGGTTGAATATATAAGATAGTAAACCGATTACCGTAATTATAACTAGATTGATCCCACAAGACAGCAGCATGTAAAGTCGTCTTTCCTTTGGGGCCTTCATGGGACACTGACGTGCAGCTTTCTAATAATTCGAGCACCATCTTAGAAGATCCTCTCGAAGCAGCCAGGTAGAGTGGCGTTTGGCCATAGTTATTTGCAGAATATGGATAATGAGGATCTTCTTTCGTCAGTATTTTCACCACATCGAAGTTATCACCACACACTGCCTCGTGCAGTGCTGTATTCTTCACATAATTCGTCATTCTGATCACCTGCTCGATAGCTCCTACCCCGTTCTCTGGCTCTTCATCTTTATGTTGAGCTAATTTTGCTCTTTCAATTAAAACTCGCACTATTGCTGAATGACCAAATCTTGCCGCCACGTGAAGTGGAGTATCGCCTTTGGCATTAACTTTTATTAGCAGTGATGGACATTTCCCAAGTATTTCTTCTACAAACTTGGTTGACACCATTTTTGAATTTTGAGATATGATGTTGATATGCAGGATTGTACTCTTGGTCTGTGTTAAAGAGCTCTCAATTTCATCTCTTGCCATATCCTTGAAGCGTTCGGTATTGCCCTTAGCTGCAGCTTCGAAAATATCTGGATCCATCTGCCACGACTCACTATTGCCATCGCTGACAACTAATAATGGAGCTTCATCATTCGCAGTAATGGAAGCAGAATCCATTGGCTAAGATGATCTTTTTCATAAAGGTCGTATCTAAACGCTACATGTTTATGCAGAGGAGAGAGATTTTATGTACTTCTATGCGTTGACTTCACGGTGACTTAGATTCCCTTTATTAGTGTTGACTGACTTTATTTTTTTTAAGAATAATGATATAGCACAAACTATTATACAAACATATATTGGACAAACTGATGTGGCATAATAAAATTGGTTGAATCAAATATCTCTTGGCCCACATGATTTATTTCTATTATTTTATATTTTCATTCAACCAATGAATTAATACCGCATTAGTTTATACAAGAATTTGTACCTGTATCATCACTTTATTTTTAACTACTAAATAACACTAAACATATGCTTCACTACTTACATAAAATTCCATAAAATAAGTGGAACTACTTTTGACTAATTCAAAATTAACCAACATAAAATTAAGTAAATAAAATAAATAATTTTAATTATTTTAAGAGTTTGTATCATTCCTTTGACAAAATAAAAAAAAAATAGCATGCGGGCACCACCCTTCTAGAAGGTGGGCCCACCCATTTTTTAAGAAGAAGGTATTGCTTCCTTCTTTGATTGAAACAAAGAAAAAAGAAAGAAAAAGAAAATTAGAATTTGGCAAGGAAAGAGAAAAATGAAGAAGATACTTCGATTAGAGCGTAATCGAATCGTGTTGGCTTGATTCGATATTAGAACGATATCTATTTTTCCTATCTTATTAATTTCTGCTTCCACTACGACCGCCCCATCAATTGGTATCAGAGTCGTTCTGTGCCAATTACACAGCTTTCCTGGCTACCCAAATATATCCCCACCAATTGCATCACTATGTATTCAAAAACAAAACCAAAAACAGCAAAACACAAAAAATCCAAAAAAAAAAAAAAGAATTTGAAACCCTAGCAACAAGCTACACTACCGCCCACCATCGCTATCACCACCATCTGGCCAATTACGAACAACTACTGCCACCATCGAACTCGCTGTAATCCGGTGAGCAAACGCCAGCATATCATGCTCTCAATGCCGTTGCAACCACCACGAAAATCACCTAAATCCGCGAGCCGTTAACCATCCGCTGATGTGAAATCACCTTTTCTTTTTGTTAATCGTCGCCGCCGTTGTGATCCCTAGCCTCCGCCCAACAAAACCTTATCGACCACCGTCCTTGAACACCACCAGAACCGCCGCACACAAAACCTCAAAACCCTCGGCTTTCCACCTCCAAATTTTCCACCGTCAGACCTTATCACCGTCAACCAACGCACCACCAAACTCTCCTCGAGCCACACATCCAAAATCCATCACCAATTGCCACCAAGCACTAGCCAAAAAACTACCACGAACCCCCATAAGCTGCCGCCACCTTAATTCAGTTTTCCGACCAAACCACTGCGGATTTGACCAATCCACTGCCACCGACGTGTTCCTCACCACCAACTCTACCAGATCCCACCTTCATCGTACCAACTCACAGCCACCAGCCATCGGCCACACCAAACCTGAGAGTTCAAGATTATTTATAATTTTTCCATTGTGTGGAAACTTGACAATAAATGGCAAACTACCATCTTTGCCCTCCTATTTATAATATGTCAGAATTATTTGTATACACTCGTCCGAACAAATTTCTTAATTGGTTGGACAAAGAGCATTAGTTTCTATTTTGATGCACTCCTAAAGAAGAGCATGTATGATTTGTCGCTAGTAGATTAAGCACAAGTGTTTCAGAATGGTGGGATGAGTTACAAATTTCTCGACTTGACCAAGGCAAATGCAAAATTTGATTATGGAACCGTATGAAGTGTATTTTGCGATATGAGTTTATCTCTCTTGATTATTATTTGGTACAACAAGGTACGAGATCCATTTCTACTTGTGCTTATAAGTTTGAACAACTTTATGGATGCAATTATTATTATGAGCCTGAAGAAAATACAGTTAGAAGATTTGTGAAAGGGCTTGATTTATATATTCAATAAAGGATGCCCGCATACACCATATACACCTTGCAGCATGCAATTCTTGTAGTTAAACAAATTGAATTGCTAATTGTATTGCAAAAAAAAAGAGAAAAAAGCCAAGCATTGAAGCAATTAAAACAACTTCATCATCGACACCAATTTGAGATCCCTAGTCCTATTGCAAGCTAGCAGCTTAAAGTGAAAAATATACAAATGAAAGAAATTTGTGCCTCTCCGCATGTCGAAAATGTGTCTAATGTTGTAGAAGAAAAAGGTACAATTTATTGATTTAAGGTTTCAATCTGACAATGGTCTCTTAGCCATCCAAACCTGGTCAACTTGATTGGCTGTTGTGTAGATGGGGGACAAACGCCTCCTTGTTTATGAGTTTTATCATTGGAAGATCATTTACATGTTGGTTTATGTTTTTATACTCATTCTATTGTGAAATTTCCTGCGCTTAGAGCAATTCTGAATACCAACAAAAGTTAAAATTTGTAGCATAAAATCTGAAAAATTGAAGAAAAGTTCTTAAGTTCTTTCATGTTATTTTCCTTGGTCAAGTGAAATAATTGGGGAGGTCTCTTTGGTTTAAAAATCTTTTAGCAGGATGAACCTAGTTCTTCAAATTTGACACATTTTTTACTCATTTTTTATCATATTGGATCCCTACATTTTTTTGGCATGATTATATCTTCACTTAAATGTGTTCAATTTTACAAATTTCGCTCAAATTTGAAAAATCCCAATTTCCACTATAAATGGCTAGCCATTATCATGACATAATGCATGTCATCGATAACGGCTAGCTACTTAAGAAAAAAGACTAGTCGTTATCAAACAGAAACCAAATTTAAGGGAAACTGCTAAGCTGTTAATGCCAAAATAATCACCTCCGCACCATTTTCCTCCCTTTAAACTGGAATTATATTCTTATTAATCATCTTATAAAATGCAATGGTAAATTGATTCGCTCAATGGGCATGTGATTTGTGTAAGCTCATGTCCTGTTTTAAAAGTTAATAACTATAATGAGTTTATTTTAAAATTATTGTTAACATAGGAAATTGGTTTTAAAGATAACATTTCAGATAAACGACTCAATTAAAGAAATGAACGAATATTTGAATTAAAGAAAAATTTATAATAAATATAAGTATTAATTTGTTATGAATGTAACTTACATAAGCTGTAAGTTAGCGGAACCCTTATCTAAAATTTGTATTTCATTTTCGTAGTTATTTTGCAGTAGTGGAAGATTTTTGACATCACTCAACTTGTTATCACTCAACGCCCAATTCTAGCCATCCAAGATATTTTCATCACCGATAACGTCAATCAATGACGGTACGGTCCTTTTCTTCAGACTTTCACTATCGGACTTCGCTTTACAACTACGTACTACTCATTTTCCACCACAATACATAATAGATCAAACGTTTTTCACGAGATGACTTCAATGGAGTTACCCCATTATACTTTGCCACGTTCCCTACCAAACGTTGTAATCACATCACTTTCATATTTTATCTTTAAAGATTTCTAACCTAAGAGGTGGTTGCTTATGAGTTATGAGAAAAAATTCTATTAGCTGCCCTGTCACCTCAGCGGAGGGTAGGACCAACGGCATAAATTATTTAGTTGGGTATAGTATTTATATTTTTTAATATTAAAATTTATGAATTCTAAAATACGATCTACTTATAAGATTTTCTCCTAAACTAATTATGATAAAGCTGCATATGTTTTAGCTAAGGGTGGATTACCAATTCATTCTCGTAGCCGTTTTAGAAGGATGGAAGATTTTTCACAACACTTAACTTGTTATTTTTTAGATGTTATTTATTTATTTATTGAGAATTTTTTTATTTAAGAAAAAAGATCTTCTCATAAGCCTAACCATTTGATAATTAAAATAATACAAACTTTTTTTTTAATTTAAATTACAGTCACTCTCATTAAAGTTACTATCGGAGCACCCAATACAGTTGCACTTCACACTTACATAAATGTATTAACAAAATATATGAGGTTTCTAATAAAATTCAAAGTAATTCTATCCATGAAGGAAGAAGATTATTAACCATAGACAAATGATCTAAATAGTAAATAGCTATTAGCTAAGGGCAATGTGGTAAGCGGCTTGTTGAAAAAGAAATGTGAATCTAATGGACCTTAGTTTACAAAATTAATCTGAGGGAAATGAGTAAAACGTTCTCTTTATTTGGTAAAATATAGCAAAAGCTGCCTAATATTTCAAAATTCAGCAAAACTTCTTGTTGTTGAGAATTTTTAGAATACATTAGAGTTACCATATTAGTCATATAATAAATAAATTATATTATGATATGTGTGTATTTATTTTAGAAAATCATCATTCAAATAAGGTTATATCAAATCTAAAACATATATCATATATGTATTAATTAGTTATATTATCTCTGATGTATTTTAGAATTTTTCCACTCATGAATATTATTAACATCTGGAATTGAGAGTTATAACTTAAAGTGGGCCCACATCTTAATTTTTCAACCTCCTCTATGCTCTCACGCGTACGCCTTCAAATTGGATTAATACGTTCCATTTATTCAATAATTAACGATAGAGTAGCTTATAGGATTTGATATTGTTCTTATTGTGAACTCATTTTTACCCCCTCAGGGCCTCAATGTTGGTATGACATCAACGTTGAACTAACTTCTATTAGGATTAGCTTCGTGAGCTGTAACCTTACAATTAGTAACAATAAAGGGCCAACCGTATTAAATGAAATGTAGTAAAATGGAAATTTTTTTAATATAATAATAAAATAATAAATTATGATACTTATTAAATAATTTATGACTTAGCCAAACGATAATAACCTTATTGTTTATTATTTTTTAAAACATATTCTAATTAATGGATAGTGACACACGCATTAATATGGATATAAACTGTATGATAAGTATACTTATGGAAAAAAATGTTGACAAACTAAACACGAAAACATGATGGTCCTGCAATTAGTTTCTTTGACTTTTCTCCATGGCCGGTGAAGCATCTCGACGCCAATTAATTCGAGTAGGGCCTATTTAAAGTCAAGGTCGAACAGTTGGAGGTTGTAAGTTAAAAATTATAGTATTAAAATAACTGATGAATATTAATTATTGTAATATAAAAATTAAATTGATTTAATTTCGTATTTGTATAATAAAAATTTATTGTATTTTTTATAATTTTATTAAAATTATTTTTTAAATATTATAATTATTATATATTATTAATTTTTATTTTATAATTATAATTTTTTTTACAACAGCAACTGTACTTGAATAATTACAAAACCTGAATTATAGATATCAAGAATTAAAGGTTGGCTTGTTATTTCTTCTTCAGTCTCCTGTCTTTTCCCGTGTTTTGCGTCAACGACTAAGTCTAGCCATCCAACGCTACTTTATTACCGATAGCACTAATCAATCGTCCTTTTTATTTATTTATTTATTTCCCTAAATTATCAACATCCTTTATTTGTGCCAACGCTTATAACAAAAGATCGTTGAGAGAGCCACTGCTGAAGGCAGGAAGTGGCAGACTGGCAGAGGAGAATTTTGTTACCTTATGTGCGTAATAATCCGAGGGCGTTGCCCATGTTCTGTTTAAGTAATGACCATATTTCTCTTTAGTTGGTCCAACAGGTTATAATATAAGCCCACGTTCCCATAATACTACTAAATTTTGAGCCCACTAAACAGAGAAGGGAAACAAAGGCGGTTATGATTTTTATTAAACTTAAAAATCATCATGCTTTCGTATCTAGTTTCATTCATAGAAGAGGAATTGACGTTTCGAGTTGTGTTTTTTTTTTTTTTTTTGTTAAGAGAGATTAGAGTAAGAAACGTGCAAATTAAGCTTTCAGGTTAGAATTTTACAACAATGGTAAGATTTGTTCTAACTTTTAACAGTAGCTATAATGGATGTTGAATTGGTGGGAAATCAAGAAGATTTGTGAGTTCCTCGAGAAAATAGTAAGTAGTTCTAAGTCAAATTCCTTGGATTATATATAATTTTAGAACCTCTGCTCTCTTGATTCTCTAACCATGCTGAGAGGGAAATAAGAATGGCCATTGCAATATTCCAAGAAGATTCGTGACCTCTAAGCAATTCGGCATTGCATAGGCCTGCTATATATCAAGCCGACACATTTGTATTAGATTATTAATTTGTATATAAAAGGAGAACTGAATTTTAAAGTCATATTTAATCATTTGATTTATTATTATTATTTTGTATTTATCTTTTCCTAAATAAACTATGAAATTGCTAAATAAACTAAAGTGTGTTTGCTGTGAAACATATTCCAAGATCTTGTTGTTGCGGAAGCGTGACTTTTCAACACTTGTAACTCCATAGCTCACAATGTTGGTAAAATGGCCCTTGGGCGATCAGAGTCTTGTATATGGGTGCATAAGACGCATAAGGCGCCTCCTGACATTACATTTCTCTTTTAATGTTTCAGTTTAATGAAGCAAATTTTAATGTAAAAAAAAATTCCTATACAATCTATTTAATAGAATGTTTAATAGTTTTAATTTCTACAAAAACGATAACTTAATAGTTTTAATCATACAAAAATATTTATTTTATTGTTAGAATTAATACGTCATAATTAAAATGTTTTATATTCAGTTTAAATCTCTATAAAAGCCCTACATTTTGGTACTTATCCATTAAATTTTTCCGCCAACAACTAAGATACGATATACTCTTGGTGCTTGAGAGAGAGAGAGAGAGAGAACTCTTCCTCTAGCTTCCGCTTAAAGATGATGATGATGATGATGATAATAATAATAATAATAATAAAAGTCTTATAGTTTTCTCTATTCTCCATGGTTATTAGTCATTGCATAAATCCTCAAAAAATCAAAGATAAAATTAATTTATGATTTCATCTCAAATTCCAAATTATCTTTTTATTTTTCTCTTAATTAGTTGTGTTATTTATTTATTCTTATTTCTTTTTAGTATAATCTTTTGTTCATCTACTATTATTATTTTTGTGTGTGCCTAGTTTATCCATTTTGAAATAAAACTGTATTGAAAAACTTTAAAAAAAAAGAAGAATAGAAAAATTAGTTTAATCTAAAAAAAGGAGTAGTAAAAAAGATGTAATTTGAGTGAAGAAACAATAAGTGAAAATGGTATAATTGAATTAAATTTCATAGATTAGCAATAGTAGAATAGAATTTTATTTAATAATTTTACATTTCAGATTATTGGAAGAATTGATTTTAAATAATTAAATTTTATAATATAATTAATATATATTTTTCCTCAAATTTTAAGAAGAACTAATTAAGACCTATTTGAGATTGACGTTGGGCAGCTGTAGTTTTTAGCTATAGGTTAAAAGTTTTAGTATCAAAATATTTGGTAAACACTAATTGTTGTAACTTGAAAGTGAAGTCGATTTGATTTTGCACTTATATAATGAAAAATTCATTACATTTTCACTAATTTTATCAAAATTATTATTTAAAAAATATATTTATTGTATATTATGAATTTTTATTATATAATTATAATTTTTTTCACAATAAATATATTTTAAAAGTTATAATACTTTAGTACCAAAGTCGGCCTAAAACCATTTACTAAAGCTATGATTGAGCCGGTCTTGCCAACTACTTACCATCACCAACCGCCAACTTGTTTCCCTGTGATGTGAGCTCTGTTGCTTGAAGAAAACAGCAGGGGATCATAGGGACGAGGCGCTCTTTCCTGTTGTTTTCAGTTGCATCGCTTTACAACAACTAGACATGGCCTTCCAATTATAGACTACTCGACGACAATCCATAGACCGAGCAATTTTATCCGTATGCACTTATCACCTGGCCACATTTTCTAGCACATAATGAACTACCTCTCTTTTGAGTCTTATGTTTTAAAGAATTTTATTCGTCATTATCTTAAAAAACTTTTATTTGACAGTTCATTGTTGTACTGTATATTACTCAGCTGACTGATAAGTTTGACCTAGATCATTTTGACAATTACATAAAAGCATTGATATTTTCACAAAGTTAGAATATAAATTTTGTATGGTATCAAATAAAGTTTTATCATTTAAATAAGAAATGATGATGTTCAATTATTACAGGATACATTGTATGCCTATAATTGTTGATTAAATAATATATACAGAGATTCTTTGTCTACGCTCCATTTGACAATTAAATAACTACATAACTTTTGATAATATTACCAAATAATGTAATTTTATCACTTTTGATTCTATGTTCAAAGAATTCTAATCTAATAGATATTTCATTATGAGAAACAATTCTACAGACCAGCCTACACCCCAACCGGTGGGAGGATTATTTCTTAATATTAAAAGTGGATTCTAAAGTCGGATCCTTACTCTACCACATGTCAGAACATCAATAGCCGATCTCATCATATCAGTATATTTGTGGTGAACTATCTCACGCTTGACTATTTGATAATTAATTAATTATGTATTCAAGATTCTCTATCTTTATTTATTTTTTTAATTTTTTGGTTTTTTTATTTTATTTAATTTTAATAATTACTATATTCTTTGCGATTTAAGATTCTCTCTTAAGTCAGTTATAATAATATTACAGATTCTTTATACAAGTTTGCATTTAATTTTTGTAGTTGTTTTGTAATGATGGAAGATTTTTTACATCACTTAACTAATTATCATTGAGATGGAAATTAAAGGGGTGTGCAAATCGGTTTCCTGAACCTTATTTTAATCCGATCTATTTCTAATTCTCAATTCGATAAATTCGTAAGGGCTAATCCAAACATGAAAATATCGACCCCTAATTAAAGATATCAAGACACGAAGGTAGCCTTTCACTTTCTTTTTCAATCTTTTCTATCTTTATGTTATACTTGGAGTCAATGCCAAGGTCTGGCCATCCAAGTTGCTAAACATTTTCTACGACAATACATAGATCAAACGTCTTTCATGGGATTACTTCAAATGACTTATCCATTGTACGTTACTACAATTTCTATCACATAATATAACTATATCACTTGAGAAAAACTTCTATCAGCTGGCCTATCACCTCAGCTGAAGGTAGGACCAACTACTTATATTTCTGCCATTTGTATATAAATTACTTTTTAATATTAAAATTTATAAATCCTAAAGTAAGATTTATTGACGATTCATAATAATGTTCCCGCTCTGCCATGAGACAAAGTATAGCATATTTAGAGATTTTGTCTTTATTTTATTTATTTATATTTTTAACGGTGTTTCTGTTTATTTGATAATTAATATACTCTCTAGAGATCAAACTTTTCTCCTAAGCTAATTGTAATTAAGTTGCTTTAGCAAAATTTACAGTTCATTCCCGTAGTTGTTTTATAATGATGGAAGATTTTTTGCGACACTTAGGTTGTCATTTTTTTATTTTTTCCCATTTAATAAGAATTCATTTTGTCCAAAAAAAAAAAACTCCAAGCCTAACCTTTTGATAATTAAATAATATAAACCTTCTTTTTTTTAAAATTTATATTACAGTTTACTCTCATTACATTAAGTCATTATCTGAGCTACTTCACACTTACAAAAATATATTTACAAAAACAATATAAGGTTTCTAATAAAATTCAAAGTCATTCATTCTTTCTATAAAATATATTTACAAAAAAAAATATAAGGTTTCTAGTAAATAGCTATTAGCTAAGGCGCCGAAGGCAATGTGATAAGCGGCTTTGTCGCAAAAGAAATGTGGATCTAATGGACCTCAGACACATCCCTTGGGCAAAGATTAGAGCAAGAAGCGAGAAGGGAGGAGTGGCTACTCTATCGTTAATTATTGAATAAATCAAATCTGTTAATCCAATTTAAACACCCAATTTATATGATAACTCCGAATTTTGAAACATTTATAATACTGACGACAGGAGGTTTTCGCTATATTTTAACAAACAAGAAGGTGGTTGGGACTTAATATTTTATCTTGTTTTTGTATGTCACTCATTTTCACTGCTTTAATGTCAGTTATTAACATTGAACTGATCTCTATTAAGACTAGCTTTGCGAGTTGCAGTACCACAACTAGTAACAATAAAGGATAATTAATGAAAGTATACTAAAATGAAAGATTTTTTTTTTTGAAGATATAATAATGGAATGATAGATTAATATATTTATTTAATATTTTGTAATTAAATATTACAAAATATTAATCACCTTTGACATTAACTTATAGTAGCAATGATGGACACATTTCAAGTATCCGTTGCACGAACTCCGTTGGATACCCTTGCTCCTTCTCGCTGGGATGCAATGTTGACATGAAGGACCGTATTCCTATGGTGAGTCACTATGCTTACAAGTTCATCTTCTGCAATTTCGATGAAAGGTTCAATTTCACCCTTAGCTGCAGCCCTGTACAGATCAGTATTATCTGAGCAATTGTTTGATGCTTACTAGTTAATCCTGGACCTGGATATCTTTAAATACCGCAGCTTGCCGCCTGATCGATCGATATGCTTTGCTTGCGCCATCACATTTGACAATTGACATTTTTCTTTCACTTTTTGTCAGGCGGGCAAAGAACCAAAATGACTCGAGAGTAGACGAAGCTATATTATGTACCTTATTCTTTGCCTCTTTTTTATGTAACGCTTCTTGCTATTGGGTTACCGATTCTGGGTATGATTGGGATTGCATTAGCTTCTCAAATAATTTATTTCAGGATAGATTTTGAAGTAATCAGTTTTATTAATAACTTAATACATGTTTGTAAATTAAAATTATATTGAGAATGTCAAAGAAAACAGCATTGAAGGAAGTTTTTAAAGGCATGATCCGCACTTGACAAAAACATGATCCGCACTTGTTAAAGACACGATCCGCACCAAATAGATTGACATATTTCCTTCCGTAATCACGTATGTAATATTTAAAAAAAAATGTAGTCTCTGCATTTATAAATAACGTTCAATGTATAATGTTTTATTTTAAGAAATGAAAAACAAGGATCTTCAAATTATACCATAATAATTTATAATATGATTTGAGATGCATGTTTGGTAAATTAATAATAAAAAGAAATATGTAAATTGAAATGAGGAAAGTGAACTAATGATATAATTTGGTTATATTACAAACAATTAAAATTTTAAATCAAAAAATTAAAATTTATTTCGAAGCAAATTATTCAATAAAGAAATATTTTTATGTTTTTCAACTTTCTATTTATACTTTCTTTAAATCATTACGTTAAATACGATTTTTTTTTTAACTTTCCATTCATGTTTCAAAAAAGAATTAACATTAGCTGGTGTTTATTTTCACTTTAAAATTAAAAAAAATTACTAAGAAATTGAAAATAGATCACCGGAAAAAATGAAAATAGCTCATCGGCCGATCACCCGCGATGAGGAAGGATGTCGCCCTTAGAACGCACCGCCATCATCATTGAAATCCTAGTTCGCCGATAAGACCCTTACTATCATGACCGTCGGAAAATAGTGAACAAGTTCACCGCACGCAACGGTCAAAATTTCAGATACTGCCAGAAATGGTCCGTTATCAATACCGCTTATACCAATCGAACCCTAAAACCATGATGTGCTAAAATATAGCGTAAGATTTTGTCAGAAAATGGCCAATCCTACTACACGCGCAATTCATGAGGAAGGTTACAGCATCTCCGCTGTGAAACCGAACAGCTGTGGATGGAAATATTCACTCCGTTGCATATATGGCGGCTCCCCGCCGGCGACGGTAGCCTCTGGTTTTTAGTTTTATTTTTTTGATATTGAATAAAATTCAAATAAATATTTCATAGTTAATAAGGTAATTAAATTTAAATATTGACGGAAGGTTATTTTGGGATTAGGAAAAATCAAAGAGGGTAAAAATGACATATAAACAATTCATAATCAGATTTTAGCACTCCCTTCTAAATATTTTCTTTCTTTCCGTGACCAACTTGAAGGACATCGGCCAAGGGTCAAACTTCTTCCTGCGCACTGTGAATGAGGCGTGGGGTGTTCGGTATCTGTCCAGGTATTTTTTTTGTTTCTAAATTTCACGGCAAAACAAATAATATTTTGAGCCTCACATAGTTTGCCTTGATTTTGGGGAAAAAAATAGAATTGGAAAGCAAATTAAATTATTATTTTTTCATAATTTCTCACTAATTTTCTGAAGAAGCAATTTGGATCGTAATGCAACGTAATATCCGATCAATTGAAATTAAGTTAAAAAGAAATGCAGTGAATTCATCAATATATACATTTTAAAAAAAATTTGTAACATAAATCTTCCCTTCCGCTTCTCCCATGGAAACTTCACTTCCGTCACTCCCTACCTCCTCTCCTAACCCCAACGGGGATTCTTTTGAAAACCACCCTCCTGCATTCGGCAACAATCCTTCTTCCACACAAAATATATCCTCTCTATACCCTTTTTCAATCACTCTCTCTTTTCCTTGCCCTCACCATCACCGTCACCAACGTAACCAAATTTCTTTAGTTTCTCCACAATCTTCCCCATGGTACTACCACCATCATCAACACCAGCAACACCATTACCATTATTTTTTCTATAATTCACGCGTTCCCGAGGCGGTTTCAGGCGGTTATACTTATTGGGTTTGTTCCATTTATCTAACCAACTGCTACTAGAACATAAGTTAGCATTCTCATCTTTATCATGTTGAGAAAAAAAAATTATTCCTGGATAAAGAACAAATTTTTCTTGGCGGGTTTTTTTCATGGGCAGAGTTTGAAGAGAAATTATTTTTAAGAGGAATTGTGTAACCGCACCTGAAGAAATGAAAATGGGTACCATGGAACTTTGAAAAGGATGATTAAAACGAATCGAATATGGCTGTTGCTGGGCAGAACTGGCGACTAGGGACTCGAGCCATATCATTAATTAGCTAAAGATCTTCTGCGCATAAACTAAATTTAGTGAAAAAGCAGGCATCGATTGCCACTGTTTTGAAGCTACGAATTTGAGGCTTTGGGTTTCCGAAGCTCATCAGCACTTGGACGCTGACATATTTCTCAAGACTCTATTTTGCCATGGCTACGTGTTGTGAAAATTTTAATGTACTCGCAAGCGCACGAATCTAGAAATAGAGTAGTGGTAACGAGGTCGATCCCACAAGGATTGTTATAAATTGAAAAGTCTAATTTAAATATAAAATTAATATTAATTCTAACCTAATTGACCAAATTGAGTTTTAAGAGAAATTAAACTAATTAAACTAAGAAAACAATTAAAGCAAATGAGAATTCAATGAGATAAAAATTACCAAGGTTTCAGAATCCACCACTATTCAACTAGTAATTATCTAATTATTAATTAATCCCCAATTTTAGAGTGACAACTCGAAATCAATCTATGTCATCTCATGGATATAACAATTAAGCCCAAGTAATTAAATCTAATGTAGGTTCTTTTTCTGCTTAATAATATGACATCTAAGAATCTCATGTAAACATATTGAATAACAAAGAGTCAAAGTTTCTTAAGCACTCCATGTAAACAATTTAATGAAAGACATAAAATCAAAAATAATCATGTATAAACTTTATAGATCCAAGCATAGAATTAATTGAATATTAATCCTAACAATCAATAATATGCAATTGATGAAAAGATTTTATTAACATCCAATTAATCGTGAAATAAAACCATAATCATCAAAGAACATATATAGGGAATTAATTAAATAAAAAGATAATTATTTTATTGAATAGGGTTCATCCTTAAGAAAATTAATAACAAAATAAATAAATTCAGCCATGGGGAAGCCGAATTGCTGCACGATTTTCTTCTCTGTCTTGAATCCTTGCGTCTCCAGTTCTCCCTTCTGGCGGCTCTCCTCTTGCAAAAGCCAAAGTTCGGCTTTTATATTGTAACACCCTCCAAAATCCTCAAATCAAAAGGATTTAAAACAAGTCAAGCACAACCGACTTTGAGCCCATGGACGTGGAGCCCACTTGAAAATTTCATTCTTTTTGTAATGCCATGCAATTGCTTCTCACGTGCAGGCCACTTTAGCTTTAAATTTCTTCTTTGTTTGCACTAGCATGGAGAATTCAATTTATTGGCTTCTTTTTCAGATTGAATTTCATATACATTTGCTTAATTGCTTCTACAAATTGACTTGATCTTCAATGTTGTTCAGTTGTTATTCTTTATGCACTTTTCATTCATAATCTCCAATTAATTCCCTATTCAATAAAACAATTTAACTAATTAAAAATAACAAATAAATATAACTAGTAATTATTTAATTAAGGGTAAAATATGTATATATTATATGCTCATCAAATACCCCCAAACTTAGATTTTGCTAGTCCTCGAGCAAAACTAAAACTTAAAACAAAAATAAAAATAACAACACAAAAAGTAAATCCTAATTAAACCACTTTCGCAGGTAATCGCGATTGCATTTAGCGTATGCAACAACCCTTTAAACCCCTAGACGGCCCTAGTGGACGAGTTGTAGTCTCGTGAGGGTTTCAGTGATGATACCCACAAACATCATTTAAAAAAAAAATAAAAAACTTTAAATAAAATATGAAAATAGCCTCAAAGATTGCAAAAATTATATAGCTCAAAGAAAATTTCAAATATTGGCAAAGTTCTAACTTTAATTCAATAATCAATCCCATCTCTCTTTCGATTCTTGTAGTGTGTGTGTGAAATCAATTCAATCAAATCCATTCCCAAAATCCTCAACATCAATAGCCTTCGCCTCAAATAAAGAACAGAGTAGGTCAAACTAATCTTATCATCTTGATCTCCAATTTTTTTTTTCCCTCACAGGTTTTTATGTGCATTTTCTTTTGATTTTTTTTTCAGTACATGCAGTTGATTTGATTTTTTTTTTTTTAACCATAGTCAGGAGCTTTCACTCTACCCCTTAAGGTAGCATTCTTCTCATGGTAGATTATCCTCTACATACTTATGGTACATAGGCCCAAATTACTTAAGGATAGCTTCACTCTTAAGGGTTATAGGTAGTTATTTCTGACTTTGGCGCATAATCTTGTATTGTGGAGATAAGAATCAAGACAAATCATTTACTCTATCTAAAATTCTCAACTCAATCTCAAATTTCAAGTCAAAATCATGAAAGAACTGATATTAGTGCTCATGGTTTAAAGAATCTCAATCAAGAGGAACTAACACAAGAATCAAGTATAAACTAAGACAATATTCAACCCTTTCTAAAAACCATATTCATTGTCAATCAAATTCTTATCATTGGCTTTTCACATAAAAACAAAAAACACAATTTTTTTTTGAATTTTTTAAATTTTTAAAATTTTTTTTTTGGTTTTTTTTTAACAAACAAAGCACACACTATTCCCACCCCCAAACTTATTTGGAACATTGTTCTCAATGTTTCACAAACAAAAGATATGCATGCAAACAAATGAAAGAAAAAAAAATAATAATAATAATAATAACATAAATAATAAAGAGAAAGTTGGAGAGAACACACCTGGATGGGCTGGGAAAGCTTAAAAGAAAATGCCAAATGAAAGAAGACGTTAGAAGAAATATAAATAATAAAATAAAAAAAAAACAAAAAAAAAATCCTACTAACTAACAAATTAATGTAAACAACAAATCAACCAGGATCAATAAGAATTTGGTGAAAATCAAACCAATTATACAGAAAATACCAGAAAGCATAATTGATTAAACACTGGAGAATTTTATCCATAAAAGGATGATGGTAATGAAACTCCTCAATATCGCACTGCTTTGATCTCTTTTGTTCCAAGCTTTCCTGAGAGTTATCTGAAGTAGTATAAAAATCTAATAATTTAAGCACTTTAGATCTTACCACCTTTTTCATGTCAAAATGTGACCTATGTTGCACTGCTTTAGGACGTAGCTCCAACTTGAATGGTTCAATTTTCTCTTCAGGAGGAAGTGGCTCAATCTTTTCTTTCCACTTAATTAGATCTAGGATAAGAGTTGAATCAAGTAAAGCATTAACTTCTTTAATACCACTGTTAACATAAACAGAGAAATCAAAGTTAGTTGTGCATGGTGTTAATGGATTGTCACAGTGGTTAGAAATAAGTGAATCATCAATTGATGCTTCTATCATATCTACTTCAACGACTTCATCATCTTCTTGCGCCTGCTTGGGAACATTAAAAATGTTTAATTCCATGGTCATGTTACCAAAAGACAATTGCTTGTTTCCAGTCCTGCAACTAATATGAGCATCAGCTGTAGCTAAAAAAGGACGACCTAGAATAACTGGGGTGTGTTTCTTAGGATCCTGTACATGCTGAGTATCAATAACAATAAAATCAATAGGATAATAAAATTTATCAATCTGTACCAACACATCCTCTATAATACCACGAGGTATTTTGATTGACCTATCCGCAAGTTGCAAAATAATAGAAGTTGGCTTTAACTCACCTAATCCAAGTTGCATGTAAACAGAATAAGGCAAGAGATTAACGCTAGCACCCAAATCCAATAATGCTTTATCAAAACATTGGTTCCCTATAACACATGAGATAGTAAGAGAACCATGATCCTTAAATTTTGGTGGCATTTTACATTGAAGTAAATTGCTAGTTTGTTCAGTTAAAAATGCCTTTTTAGTAACATGCAAATTTCTCTTTTTAGTGCATAAGTTTTTCAAAAACTTGGCATATGAAGGAACTTGCTTAATAGTATCGAGTAAAGGGATGTTTATACTTACCTGCTTGAAAATTTCTATAATCTCACCTGTTGAAGTCCCTTTCTTTACCTTTGCTAACCTTTGAGGAAAAGGAGCCTTGGGAATGTAAGCTGGCGGGCCACTCTCTTCTGGATCATTTGATGATGAGTCTTGTGATGGAATTGGATCTAAAGAAGTAGGCTCAGATGTCTTTCTTGTTTGAACCTCCACTTTGTTGTCAAACAATTTTCCTCTTCTTAAGGTCATAATAGATTTTGCTTCTTCATGCTGATGACTTGAACTCGATCCAACTTCATGCACTCCTTTGGGATTGGAAATTGGTTGACTTGGGAATTTTTCTTTTTCTCTCTCAACTACAGTAGTTGCTAATTGACCGAATTGATGTTCAAGTTTTAGAATAGCTTGAGTGTTTGACTGAAAAGCTTGTTGGGTTGATTGAATGAAACTTTGAAGTGTATCCTCTAAAGAAGGCTTTCTTTGTTGGGGTGCAACAAATTGAGACATAGGTTGTTGGGCAGGAGGATATACTTGGTTAGGAGGGACAAATTGTTGATTGGGCATGTTAAATTGTTGCCCTCCTTGGTTTGACAAAGGTTGATTTTGTTTCCAAGAAAAATTAGGGTGATTCCTCCAATTAGGATTATATGTGGATGAATATGGATTATTGGAGGTTTTCTCATATGATTATAAGGCATGTACCTGCTCAGAATAAGCCTCTTGATAGGCTGGTAATGATGGACAATTCTGTGCTGTATGAGACATGTTAGAACAAAGAGCACAAACCTCATTAGCTACACTAGGATGATGATTCATGGATTGGTTCAGAGCTAAGGCATCTACTTTCCTAGAAAGCGTAGCTAGAGTGGATTTCACATCGAAATCATCCTTAACTTCATATAATCCCTTTCTAGAAACTTGAGATGATTTTTCCCTTTGGTTTGAAAAATCCCACTGTTGAGAATTCTCAGAAAGTGAATTAAAGAAATCCCATGCAGCCCCTTCATGTAGGTTCAAAAATCTCCCACCATTCATAGAGTCTACCATATGACGATTCGACATGGTTAAACCGTTATAAAAGCATTGAATAAGTCTCCATTTCTCAAAACCATGGTGGGGACACTTGAGGAGTAAATCATTGAATCTTTCCCAACACTCGTAAAATTGCTCACCCTCTCTTTGATAAAAATCACTTATCTCTCTCCTAAGGGCATTTGTTTTAGACATAGGGAAAAACTTGGTGAGAAACTTATTACTCAATTCATCCCATGCACTAATAGATCCAGCAGGAAGTGAATTCAACCAAGCTTTTGCTTTGTCCTTTAATGAGAAAGGGAACATACGAAGCTTAATTGACTCATCATTAAAATTTTGAAAACGGAACGTAGAGCATATGTCAAGAAATTCCTTAATGTGCAAATATGGGTCCTCTCTCTCTAACCCATGGAAAGATGGTAAAAGTTGAATAACAGAAGGCTTGAGTTCAAAGTGTGTTGCTGTAGTTTGTGGCAACACAATACAAGATGGTTGGTTGGCTGCAAGTGGTGAAAAATATTCTTTAAGGGTTTTCTCTGCTTGCACTGGTGGAAGTATCGGCAATAGTCTATTTGGGTCATCCATCACTTCTAAAGAACTAGTTTGACTACTATCAATTTTCAACTCTCTTTTAACCAAACGATTTGTTGAATCACGTTCCCAAACACTCATAAATTAACTAGACAAGGAAATAAAGAAAAATAAAATAAAATAAACCAACAATAATGAGAATAAACGAAATTAAAAAAAATTAAACAACTAAAGAATGAATTCAAAATAAAATAAAATAAAAATAAAAATTGAATAAATAAAATAAAAGACAACCTAAATTATAACTAGTGGAAAAATCAAATTAACCTAGATTAAACTTGACTTTCTAGCACAATCCCCGGCAACGGCGCCAAAAACTTGTTGTGAAAATTTTAATATACTCGCAAGCGCACGAATCTAGAAATAGAATAGTGGTAACGATCCCACATTGTTATAAATTGAAAAGTCTAATTTAAATATAAAATTAATATTAATTCTAACCTAATTGACCAAATTGAGTTTTAAGAGAAATTAAACTAATTAAACTAAGAAAACAATTAAAGCAAATGAGAATTCAATGAGATAAAAATTACTAAGGTTTCAGAATCCACCACTATTCAACTAGTAATTATCTAATTATTAATTAATCCCCAATTTTAGAGTGACAACTCGAAATCAATCTATGTCATCTCATGGATATAACAATTAAGCCCAAGTAATTAAATCTAATGTAGGTTCTTTTTCTGCTTAATAATATGACATCTAAGAATCTCATGTAAACATATTGAATAACAAAGAGTCAAAGTTTCCTAAGCACTCCATGTAAACAATTTAATGAAAGACATAAAATCAAAAATAATCATGTATAAACTTTATAGATCCAAGCATAGAATTAATTGAATATTAATCCTAACAATCAATAATGCATGCCAGAATTGATGAAAAGATTTTATTAACATCCAATTAATCATGTGAAATAAAAACCATAATCATCAAAGAACATATATAGGGAATTAATTAAATAAAAAGATAATTATTTTATTGAATAGGGTTTCATCCTTAACCTCAGTGTAAGAAAATTAGCTAGACATACTTGAATTGGGAGCAACAAAATAAATAAATTCAGCCATGGGGAAGCCGAATTGCTGCAGATATTCTTCTCTGTCTTGAATCCTTGCGTCTGCAGCTCTCCCTTCCTGGCGGCTGCCTCTTGCAAAAGCCAAAGTTCGGCTTTTATATTGTAACACCCTCCAAAATCCTCAAATCAAAAGGATTTAAAACAAGCCAAGCACAACCGACTTTGAGCCCATGCACGTGGAGCCCACTTGGAATTTTCATTCTTTTTGTAATGCCATGCAATTGCTTCTCACGTGCAGGCCACTTTAGCTTTAAATTTCTTCTTTGTTTGCACTAGCATGGAGAATTCAATTTATTGGCTTCTTTTTCAGATTGAATTTCATATACATTTGCTTAACTGCTTCTACAAATTGACTTGATCTTCAATGTTGTTCAGTTGTTATTCTTTATGCACTTTTCATCCATAATCTCCAATTAATTCCCTATTCAATAAAATAATTCAACTAATTAAAAATAACAAATAAATATAACTAGTAATTATTTAATTAAGGATAAAATATGTATATATTATATCCTCATCACTACGTTATCTGTGGCGGGGAAATATCTAAGGTAATAGTATTAGGATTATAAAAAATGAATAAAAAAACAAAATTATAAAAAACAGGGAAATTAGATATATAAATATTATCTGCTTCTTAACTGAAAAGAAAATAGAAATCAAAATATTTTGAAGATATTAATATGCATTGGAAAATCTTTTAAAAGTAAAATAAAAAAGAGTAAAATATTAACACAAGACTTGTCCAGTCCTATTGTGACCCAGTTTAACTCCTAAACTTACAAAAATATTACATGTAAAAATCCTGTATTACTTACTGACATTAATTAAAGTATGAATTTTAAGAACTACATGGAGTAGCACCAAGTAAAAGTGTCCTATTCTAATATAAAAGTATAATATTCGTTCTATAGAATGGAAATTCTTTTTTCATGTAACAGGTCTTTTCTTTTTGTTTTTCTGAAAAACAAATTTTTTGTTTTATGTTATAGAACATTGACAATTTGAAAATTACCACAAGTAGAGAATCCTAAACTGCCCAAAGTTGTTCAGTTCTGAACAAGACAACAACAGTCATAAAGCCGCATATTAATGCTAATCAATCTAATCCCATTAGTTCATGTGAAATCATATTCTGATACTAACTATTTGTGAAATTACGGGTAAAATTTAATTAGTTTAAAAATCAACTTTCCATGTGGGGCTTTAGATCTTCATATATTTTTGCAAGTGAATTAATGTTAAGACATTAAAATGTTAAAAACTTTGCAGGACTTGAGTGATATGACAATATGAAAGTACAAGATAGCATAGCTTTGCCTCCAAAATGTTAAACATAAGTGCGTTTGCAGAGTGTTTCGAACATTTCAATTTTGTCCGACTCAAGCTCAGTGAAGAACAAACACAGGTCAAGCTTTTCATCATTACAATTCGAATCCAGCGTACGCTATATACAATATAAAGATGCCATTACATCAGCATCTGATGCCAGAATATTCTTTTATTTATTTATTTAAACCCACCCATCACTTTGTCTCTTCATCTCAGTTCAGTTCCAATTCTGTATGCATTTGCAGGTTCTAATTTCTCTTTAAACTCTGAAGGTTATTTAAGTTCTTTGCGCATTGCATAAATATTTTGTGTTTTTTTGTATTGGGTATTAGGACAATGGCCTTTATAGTGAATGTTGTGAAATGGGATCTTTAGAAATGGTTATGACACTTGTTTACATTCCTCCAAATTTTAAAATTTTTGTTGGTAATGTTGAGTTCTTTTTCATGTTAGCTGCAGAGAGTACTGGTACTTTTGGCTGTTTTTGGTGTTACTGAAGAGCTAGCTAGCGTAAATTGCTTTCGATATTTAACATGAGTCAATACGCAAGAGAAGGTATGTAAACAACCAAATAGATTACTGATGTGTAATGATCAGAAACACTGATGTGTTGATGGGAATAAATTAGTCTGTTCAAAATGTATACCATTCGCAATGTAACTGAAAATGATCCTTTAGTGATTTATCAGATTTCTTAACAGCATTTTACTGCAATGGCTAATGATATGCATAGAATCTGGAAGAATTCTGGTTGGTTAATCTATAATAGTCCTACTTATTTTAGTTGTTTTGATGTAGAGGAGAAATGTTTTTCGAAGTGGAATTGCTCAGGATGTATCAGTGCCTGCTAAAAGTTTGGACAGAAACGGGCTGCAGGTTCCTCAGCGATATTTGTAACACGCCTATTGAAGGGCTTGATAAACGAGAAGGCTTGCAAGGATCACTGTTACTTTCTTTCAGTAACCAACTTGAAGAGCATCGGCAGAGAGCGGGGATCTGTGAATGAGTCAGGGGTTGTGTTCTTCCCTGTAACATTTCTGTGTCGCACTTTCTTGCCTGTCAAGGGAGAAATCATGCATAGAGTCGTGTATGCAACATTTAGCTTTGGGGTCATATAGCGGTGTGGTCCTGTGAAGTATGCTTTAATGTCACCTCGACGGATGCCAACTTACCGCTATGTTTCTCCCTTGGAATGGCTTCGTGGTCCAGTTCTTGGTGACTGCAGTGCAATAGATTGACGAAGGGAGAAATCTAAAAATGAAGTATTTGGTATTTGGTAGAGTAGAGGGTGAATCACTTGGACCAGTTTCATTATCTGGTCGGACTGGAACTGGAGATATTAACTTGCAAATGCTTGTACATATTATGCAGGTATAGTGAATGGACTTGCATTTGCTTGCAGTATAAGCAAGAGGAGGTTTATATAAATTATTATTATTTTTTTACAAAAAATCTAATGGATATGTAGCTGCTACTTTTTTATAAGCCTAGAAGGCTAGTTTCCCAGTATATTTTCTCAATCATTTTGTTAAGAAACAATTTGTATCTAGTTGCAATGAAAAGGTATGATTATTTTATATAAGATTTATTTTTTTTACAAAATTTTGGTTATACAAATTAGGAAAAGAAATGACTTGAGACTTGCAATTTGAGTCTATATTACTAAGTTTATTTAGTTTCGATAGCATAAGCCAGCTCAAGTTCAAGAATCCAAAAAGGTGGAATCAGAGAAGAAAAAGTTTATGAGAACAGAGTACTAAAACTAGATTCGCTGCATATCTTTTAGATATTATTTATCTATTTATAAATAAGCTCCTAACACATTAACACCTCATAAAATTGATTATATTACCTTCATATTACAGAGTTTTCACCCATACAATATAAAGAGTATTTTAGTTAATTACTAATGTTGGAATGCTAATATGCTACTTTCAATTTCATGTTGACCTTGTATTTGTACTTAATCCTCTTTTGATGATAATAGCTCAACACAAAAGAGGATTAGGTACAATCTCAGTTGGAGTAATGTATACACTTATAATATAACACTGAGAATAAAGATTGAAGAGATGGAAATTACATATTAACTACCAGACACAGAGACAGAAACATGCTAATTTCTCCAACATGGAGATATTTTTTTCTAATTATATCATGAAGCCCAACAACCTTTGCGCCAATCCATAAGCAAACTTGAACATGGCGAAAAGCACAAAGAGGATGAATCTCAAGCCAAGGACACAAGTAGCAACGGAAAGCCCTAGAGAAGGTGCCAACATTGGGGATGTGCCTGTAACAAATGCAACCGTCATTGCAAACATGGAAGCCGGGATGAAACAAAGAGCCACATTGACAAGAAACGTCATTTGCCGAAGGGTCTTAGTGGAAGGTAAGGAAACGGATAAAGACAGCTGAAAGGGAGAGGACAATGGCCATGGCATTAGCCGTAACAAATGCTTGAAAAGCTGCATTTTTTCTGAGAATTGGAGTGCTGGGGATTGGGCCTTCTTGAGCCCAGTAACCACCGGGTAATATGAACCCCGCAGCGAAGGTAACTTTTGCTATGAGCGTGGCCGCCACGGTGTGTTGCGGTTTTAGTTCTTTTACTTCATCATCAAGCGACATTTTTTATTTTTGCACCTGGATAACATATCAAAAGAATCTCTTTTTTTTTATCACCATTTGGATATTTTTACCATCTCCTTGTTGGGAAAATATGCTCTTTAAAAGCATATGTGTTTATTTAATTGTAATAAATTATTTTTCTGATTAATAAAATAAATGAGGTATTTTATTCAAATATCTTAATTGCATTAATACTTGTATTAAAGTCCATTTAATCATATTATATGTATTTATGTGATCACCATGTGGATTCACAGAAGACATAAATACAAGTTATCTTATGATTAAATAAATTTAGTTATTGATAAATAAAGTTGACTTTATTTAGGTATGTAATAAATTCATTGAATGGTTTGTCTTAATCATGTATGAATTTATTGATGTGAACACATATGAGATTTAATTAACTTTGTAATAACTTATTAAATCTCATAGGCGTTGATTTTATGTAATCTTAATCTTGAGTTAATTATGATTTCATGATTGTAATTGTTATTCCATTTGAGTTACCAATGGGCACGACACATCCTTGTGGTCAAGATTACCGGTATCTTGGTGGGAGCAATTATGAGTATTGGAGTTATGGATTAACAATATAGAATTTACAACACATCTCTTGATGGGTTTTACTGATCATGTAATTCTATTTAATATGTTGAAAATGATCATTAGAGAAACCAAGGATCAAGGAATAAGATGTTATTAAATTGATTGGACAGTTGAGATATCAATTTAATTAATGATGTGCAAAGGATTGTGCGAAAGAAATCAATGTGGCTTTAATTATTATTCGAGCATACAATTATGGAAGTCGGTTCCAATCTTTTAGTGGAGTAGATTTGGAATTAAATAATTTGGCTAGTTTAATTACAATTATTGTAGCCACTATTGTATGTTCCCAAATGATCCCAATTTAATTGACCACTACTAATAAGTAAGATAACTATTATTTGGGTCAAAAAATATATCATTTAGTGGGAGGCTTTTTAATTAAACTTTTGTATAAGGGCCTTATGTTATTTTACAAGGTGGGTCCCTTATTGAAAAAGAAAATAACGTGAGTTTTATTTAGGGCATTATTTGGAGCCTAGGGTTTTCACTAAATGGAGATATATAAGGCTTATTTTCTCTAAAGAAAAGGAGGAGCCACTTTTACGATCGGAGAATAAGATTTTCTCTCCATTGTTGAGAGAAAAATTTTCTCTTGCTTTGGTAGTGATAAAGGCGCCCACACGTCAGTCGAACTCGAAGATCATTGGTGACGATGATCTAACAAGCGTGGTGGTGACGGATCGTGATCTAACAGGAGTGGTGGTGGCGGATCGTGATCTAGGAGCCTAAATCACTTCAAAAAAAGCTTTTTTCGATTTGGATTACGTATTCCTATATATTATATGAGAGCGGTCCTTAAAATGTTTTATAAAATTTTAAAAACCTAATTTTTCCCCAACACTCCTATCTCGCAGAATTTGTTAAAATGCTAATTAGAAATGCTAATTATACTGTTGTCCTACATTAGCTGATTTTTCTTAGCAGTTGGAATCTGGCTGTACATATGAACTTTGTCAACTTATGTCTAACTGCAGGTCTGCAGCTCTATTCTTGATTGTAGACATTGCAAAACTAGAATTTGTTTCGAGTTCTATAATTGATTTTGATGGTAGAATATCCAAAAGAAAAAATCTCTTCACAATTTGAAATATCAAATTTGTTTCTCCACTTAATTAGGTTGAAAAGAAACTTTACCCATCCAAATTTGTTTCTGCATCATAAATAGATGATATCATTTCTTTCAAGCTCTTAGTACGTTTTACAACCTTGAAGCAACACACCAAATAAGATAGTGTAACAAATTTCAATCACAACTTATAACTCCTTACCATAACAGTGGGATGACGCTAACATAATTATAGTACACAATAACTTTTATTGGAACCATAAGCTAAACTTCGTAAAACACTTTCTCTGCTTTTGATATAACCTTGTAGAACATGAAAATCACCAAGAAGAAGAAGGTCAAGCCAATGATACAAGTAACAATGGCAAGCTGTAAAGAAGGTGCCAACACTGCGTATGTGCCCGTAACAAATGCTACTATCATTGCTGCCATGGCAACCAAAGTGAACGAAAGAGAAAAAATGAATAAAAAGATGAATTTTTTAAAATACTTAAGTGACAGAATGAAATGGACAAAGACAGCAGAAAGTGAGAGGACCATGGCTATGGTGTCTGATACGACGAATGCTTGAAATGCTGCATTTTTACTGAGAATTGCAGTGCCCCTGTTTGGGCCGTCTTCAGTGTCACTCTTGTAACCACCGGGTAAGGTGAATGCCGCAGCAAAGGTTACTGTTGCTATGAGTGCTGCCACTACCAAATGATATTCTGATGCTTTTTCCATTCCAATGACATCGTCATCTAAATCTTTCCAATACGAATAAATCACAGTCTTTTCTTCTTTTTCTTTGTTCATTTTGATGACACCGACTTGATATTGTCCATTGCCATCAGCTTTGGCCAATTCTTTGATTTCTTTCTGCAATCATATTTGCTAAATTATAAATGTAACAAGAAGAAAGTAAGTTTAAAAAAGAAAAAAAAAGTGGGGGAAGAGGGAGGAAAAATTGACTTGGCAACAACATTAACGCGCTGGACTATACATTTTATTAATTAATATGCTGAAAATTAATTTCATATATGATATCAGAATCAATAATGTTTTGTTTACGTATCATATAAAAAATGCATATAATTGAATCCTAAATAAATAATTGTTATAAAAACACCCTTTACAAAAGATCTAGAAAAAATTAGCATAAATCAAAATCTAATTTCATTGCTCATATCCATATAAAAACTATAACATTGATGAGTTAAAAAAAAAAGGAATTAAGTACCTCGAGTTCAGGAAATCCATAACGATTTATGTGTTCAACACTAATATTTTGCTTGTTGACAGCTTGATAATAACCTTTAGCAATTTTGTAAGGGATGATGCCATAGCCGGCATTGCCTGGATGTGGACAGACAGCAGCAAGCAAATGGAAAGGAGTGTTCCCTTTTACATCCTTCTCAAAAATTAGATTTTTCACCACCGGATATTCGTTCAGCAGGTATTTCAGTTGTCTAATACTAAAACTAACCATAGCAAAGTGAAGAACATTCCATCCTCTGTCATCAACCAATTCACAACATTCCGGACAATGGTCGATAATTTGTTTTACTACCCGAACATTCCCTTGGCCGGCTGCTAAATGAAGAGCTGTCATCTTACGATCTTCGTCAGCAATCAACGCAGCAGATTCATCAGCTATTAATAAACGGATTGAGTCCAACAAGCTACCAATATACGCAGCGTAATGGAGTGGAGTCCATCCGTGTTGGTCTCTTTCTTTGGTCAAACTTTTCTTTCTGTCAGGTAATAGTTCTATCACACCTAAAAAGAAAAGAAAATTAAACAACTAAGCTTATGTTTGATATTATTTTTAAAATAAAATCCATTTAAGAATAGTTCCTGTTAGTAAAATTTTTATCAAAAAAAATTTAATTTTTTGATTGCCAATAAAAATTTGATTAAAATTCTAAAATTATTTTAATAAATATTTTTTTTAAAAAATTATGTTATAAAATAAATTGTCAAACAAATAAAAAATATTTTAGATATTTAAATATTTTAAAAAGTTTTCAAACTCTGTTATTAAAAGGTTAAAATTTATATTTTTATTAGAATAAATTATTTAATCTTTAAAAATTTTATTAAAAAACCGAACAATTTAAAAAACAATTGTGGTATTAAATTTTGTACGAAAGCATGCGCATCCATACCGCGAGAGTCACCGCAGACTTCCGCATGAAGGGCAGTCTTTCCATTGGGGCCTTCATGGGCCGCCAACGGACATTTTTGTAATATTTCAGCTGATATCTTCTTATGTCCCCTCGCGGCTGCCAAGTAAAGTGGAGTTTCGCCGCTACCGTTAGCAGAATACGGAAAAGCAGGGTCTGCTCCCAATAAAATTTTCACGACATCAAGACTACCACTTTGCACTGCCTCGTGCAACGCTGTGTCTTCTTCGTTATTTTTCATCCCTAGCATCTGCCTTGCCGTACTTTCCACACCACTTTCTAGCTCTTTAGGCTGTTTTTTCGCAAATTCAATCAGAGCTGTCACTACAGAAGCATGCCCGCATTTGGCCGCAATATGGAGTGGAGCATCACCTTTCGCATTAACACTTTGCAGCAATGATGGAAACATTTCAAGTAGCTGTTCTACAAACTCGGTTGATACTATTGTTTCTCGATCTCGTGATATTATGTTGACATGCAAGATTGTATTCTTGTTGTTGTGAGTAACTACTCTTCCAAGTTCATAGTTTGAAATTTCCTTGAACGATTCAATTTCACCGTTAGCTGCAGCCTCGTACAAGAGAGGATCCATGACCGTGTTGTTTTGGTTGTAAATGCGAGGATTATTGAATGTGAATACAGACTGCACGCATGCGCATACTAATCCTGGCTCTCAATTTGTTAAATACAGCAGTTGCTGCTTGTTTCTTCCCCATTAAATTTCAATCGGATTCCTTAGACATTTATGTTTTTTTGTGTTGGCGAGTAAAGAATCAAATTTACTCTTAACTAATTGACAAGCCATACCTTGTCCATCTAACAATTAAATAAATTTTTTTATAGAATGTTTCCTTTATTCCTCCATACGTGAACCTCTTTAATTGAATTGAGCATCTCAAAATAATTCGTAAGTCTACTAAAAAGGACATTAATTATTAATTAATGTTACAAATTTTCATCCAGTTAATTAATTTTGTGTGCATACTGAGTCTTATAGCTCGGTGATAACCTATGCTCCTCAATATGTTGAGGGAATGGGCTTAAGACCCTACAACCGCTTATATAAATATATGAGTGACATTTAGTTGACATAGTAAAATCTCTTATCTTGAAAGTAATATGTTTCTTCAAACCTTACTGACATAGGTGGGAATAGGATTAAGTGTCAAATATCACAAATTTTTTAAATGCATCACTTAACTCCTTCCAAATTCAAATTTATTTCATTCAAGTCATTAAGTACTGAATTTCTTAAAAAATTAGTGAAACTTTTACATAATTAGACATGAAATAGAAAGTTAATTATACTCTTATAACTCACGTTATTAGTTTAAAGACTATTTTAACCTTGTTTGTATTTTTTTGGCTTTTTATAGTGTAAAAAATTAATTATACAATACTTGGGAGTTTCATCAATTTTTCTCCCCTAAACACATGATTTCTCCTTTATTTATAGCTTAAACTCTTGACACTTGTCACAAAGTAAATATAGGAGATAGCTCATTCGAATATGACTTAAATAAATGACTATATAAATTCAATCAAGAATTTGAATGAAAATAACTTAAATATAAAAAGATTTATGTGATCCGTTTTAAGAACTTTTAATTTTTTAGTTTCTTTCCACAAACAACAAGCGTTGAAGTAATTGTCAAGGCAAGTTTATAATTGTGGTGGTTAATGAAGTAAGATGTTTCTACTATGTGGATAAAGCAAATCATTGATTAAAAAAGTAATTTGTATTTGACATGCTCTATTGTTGCAATTACTGTAAATTTGAAAAACCGAGTATATGTATTCATTAAATTTACTACAAAAGTCTTGTTTATTATGTAATGATAAAATATATATAAGTTTAAATTGACTTTTATTTATATATTAGGGTTTATATATAAAAAAGATATAATTATCTTTTTAATTAAAATACTAAGATTAGAACATTTCTAAATTACAAATTCTTATATATCATATAAGAGCGATCCTAAAATTTTTTATTAAAATTAAAAAAAAAAATTGATTTTTCCTCAACAGTGTGATCCCACGACGATAAATCACGGCAAGCCTAGGCCTTAACATGCAGCGGCCCTCTGTTCCCTTGATTCTCTAATCCTGCTGAAAATTAAAAAAAAAATTGTTATTTCAAACATTCGCCAGCAATGTGGCATGTGCGCATGAACTTTATGGACTTATGTCTGGCTGCGGCTCTATTACTGATGCAGTTAGTAGACATTTCGAAACTAGAATGCATTAGGGGTTCTATAATTGATGGTCCAGTACCCAAGCAATTTCTTCTCAATTTGAAATATCAAATTTGTTTCGCTTGCTTTTTTTCAAATCAATTTCACTCTAATCACATCGGCAAAAGATATGGCCACAATATGAAAGTGAACGTTTTGATCACACCCAAGTTGGTTAAGCAGAGGCTTTATCCATTGGAATGCTTATGCAGTTACTAAAATATTAGTGCTTCTAGGGACTGCTATAATTGCGGTTCCAAACGCGGTCACATATAGCCCCTTTTCTTGTTGTGGATCCTTCTTGGAACTGCTACATTTGTGCTTTCTGTGGATGTTGTAATTTCAAGTTTCTGAAACTGTAGCAGGTTTATAAAAATATTGTTGTCCTAGTTTTGCAGATGTTGAAATACATCACAAGTGTTGTCAGCTGGAATTATGATTTTTCAGGGACTTTAATTGCGAATCTGTAATTTCCTTGGTCGATGCCAGTTTTTATGCAAAATGAAATTCTTATGACAAGGAGCAAATGGCATTTGCCTTGTGGTTTTAGATCTTTCAGGGATTTGTGGATACTAAGATGGTGGCGTTCCTCTGTTCCTTGATTCTCAAACCTTGCTGGGAAATAAGAATTGCCATTACAACGTTCCCAGCAATTTAGCTTGTACACTTGAACTTTCTCAAGTTATGTCTGGCAGCAGCTCTGTTCTTTATGCAATAAGTAGACATTTCGAAACTAGAATGTGTTAGAAGTTCTATAATTGATGGTTAAGTATCCAAATCACAATTTGAAATATCCAAATATCAATTAGGAAACTAGCTAGTACATAACACAACAAAATCATAAGAACGATAGTGCAAAAAATTTCAAACTCACATCTTACAACTCCAGATCATAACAGCAGGATATAATAATACTCTTACTGCAACCATATGTCTAATCTTCACCGCTTTTGATAGAACCTTGTAAATCATGAAAATCACAAAGAGGAAGAAGGTCAAGCCAATGACACAAGTGACAATGGCAAGCCCTAGAGAAGGTTACAACATCTTCTGTGAGTGTAGCCACTACGGTATGTCGCGTTTTTAGTTTCTTTTAATCCTTTTCTTCTTCAAGCGGCATTTTCTCTTTTTGTACCTGGATAACACCATCTGGATATTATCCAACGCCAATATTTTTGGACAACTCTTGGATTTCTTGCTATGACATGTTGATCAAATCAAATCATATAATGAGCTAAGAAAAGTTATGAAACAATAAAAAAAAAAAAGGGACGAATTTCAAGGGCAGCACAGGAGATAGCTTTAATTGTTTAATATATATAAAAGTGTGTGTGTGTATGTGTAGAGAGAGAGAGAGAGAGAGAGAGGGAGTATATTATGCTTCACTGAAATTTGATACAAATAACATAGCTTACACATGAATATCTCATACAATTCACAACATAACAATTAAGGTGATAATGTAAGTAATCGTTTAGAGAGTGAACTTCTAGGACGGGTTTCTTTATGAAGCTTCTGTGCAATAACTTTTAAGTTTATGGTTGTTCAGTACTTGAAAAGCATGTCAATATGGAAATTTTTAAAATGATAATTAGAAATGTTGGAATGCTACTGTCAATTTCCTGTTGACCTTCTCAAGCTGTTGAAAGTGGAAACTGTTAACATCTACTTATCCAGTTTGTAATCATACTTTTGTCCTGCTTTAGCTGATTTTTAAATTTAGAACAAGTGTTAGCAGTTGGAATTTGGCTGTACATCTTAATTTTCTCGATTTATGTCTGACTCCAGCTCTATTCTTTATGCAATTCATAAGTAGATTGTAGACGTTGCAAAACTATAATTTGTTTAGAGTTGTACAATCGATTTTTGATGGTAAATGCTATTCACAATTTGAAACATCAAATTTGTTTCTCCACTGAATTAGAATAAGAAGAAAGTTTACCCATTGGAACAACTAATACTCATTCCGCAGGTCCTAAAATGAGTAGAGAAGATTGATCATTGGAATTAATTTGGAATGCTTATGCTACAACTAATTCTGCATCATGAATAGATGATATCATTTCTTTCAAGCTCTCAGTACGGTATGCAACCTTGAAGCAATACACCAAATAAGATAGTTTAATAAATCTAAATCACAACTTATAACTCCAGATCGTAATAATAGGATGACGCTAAGATAATCATTGTATGAGAGAGAGGTATATAGTAATTACTTTTATTGCAATCATAAGCTAATCTTCAGATTCATCTTCCACCGCTTTGGATCTAACCTTGTAAAACATGAAAACCACCAAGAGGAAGAAGGTCAGGCCAATGATACAAGTAACAATAGCAAGCCCTAAAGAAGGCGCCAACACTGCATATGTGCCTGTAACAAATGCTACAATCATGGCTGCCATGGCAACCAAAGTGAACGAAAGAGCAAAAACGAATAAAAAGATGAATTTTCGAAAGAACTTGAGTGACAGAATGAAATGGACAAAGACAGCAGAAAGCGAGAGGACCATGGCTATGGCGTCTGATATAACAAATGCTTGAAAAGCTGAATTTTTACTGAGAATTGCAGTGCCCTTGTTTGGGTCGTCTTCAGTATCACCTTTGTAACCACCGGGTAAGGTGAATGCTGCAGCAAATGTTACTGTTGCTATGAGTGCTGCGACCACCAAATGTGACTCTGATGCTTCTTTCATTCCAATGACATCTTCATCTAAGTCTTTCCAAAACGAATAATTCGCAATCTTTTTGTTTTTGTTCATTTTGACGACACCGTCTGGATATTGTCCACTGCCATCAGCTTTGGACAATTCTTGGATTTCTTGCTGCAATCATATTTGCTAAATTGTAAACGTAACTAAAAGAAAGTTAAGTTTAATGGGAAAAAAAGAAGAAAGAAAGGGAAGGAAAAATTGACTTGGCAGCGACATCTACGTGCTGGACTATACAATTTATTAATTAACATACTAAATATTAATTTCATATATGGTATCAGAATCAATAATGTTTTATTTATACATCATATAGGAAATGTGTATAATTAAATCCTAAATAAATAACTATTATAAATGCACATTTGACAAAAGATCTATAAAAAATTTACCACAAATTAAAATTTAATTTGCTTACTCATATCCATATATAAAATATAACATTGAGGAGTAAAAGAGTAATTAAGTACCTCGAGGTCAGGAAATCCATAACGATATATATGTTCAGCACTAATATTTTGTTTGTTGGTAGCTTGAAAATGAGCTTTAGCAATTTTCCAAAAGGGACAGTGTCATAGCGGGCATCGTATGATTGTCGACAGACAGCAGCAAGCACATGGAAAGGAGTGTTCCCTTTCACATCCTTCTTAAAAATTAGATTTCTGACTGCCGGATATTTGTCCACCAGATGTTTTAAGTCGCGCATAAAAACTCACCATAGCAAAGTGAAGAACATTCCATCCTCTGTCATCAACCGCTTCACAACATTCCGGACAATGGTCAATAATTTCTTGTACCATCCAAACATCCCCTCGGCCGGCTGCTAAGTGAAGAGCTGTCATCTTCCGATCTTCATCAGAAATCAACGCAGCAGATTTATCAGCTTCTAATAAACACTTTGAGATGAAACAACGATCGAGATACGCAGCGTAATGGAGTGGAGTCCAAGTCCAATCCAACCGTGTCGGTCTCTTTCTCTGGTCAAACTTTTCTTTGTGTCAAGTAATAGTAGTGGCACACCTGAAAATAAAATAATAACTAAACAGCTCAGCCTATGTTTGGTTTAATTTTTTAAATAAATTCATTTAAGAGCAGTTTTTGTTAGCAGAATTTTTACCAAAAAATTTAAATTATTTGATTATTAATAAAAATTTTATAAAAAATTATAAAGTTGTTTCAATAAGTAAATTTTTTTTAAATTATGTTATGAAATAAATAAAATAAATTATCAAATAAATAAAAAATATTTTTTAACATTTGAATATTTTGAAAAAAAATTTCAACCTCTATTCTTAAAACATTAAAATTTAAATTTTTATTAATAAAAATAAAATAATTTATTTAATCTTTAAAATTTTTATTAAAAAAAGCAACAACAACAAAATTTTAAAAAAAAAATTATGGTATTAAATATTGTGTGAAAGCATGCACATCCATACCGAAAGAGCCACTGCAGACTGCTGCATGAAGGGCAGTCTTTCCACTGGGGCCTTCACGGGCCGGTGATGGGCACTTTTCTAATATTTCAGCTGATATCTTCTTATGTCCCCTCGCGGCTCGCGGCTCGCGGCTGCCAAGTAAAGTGCAGTTTCGCCGCTACCATTGCCAGAATACGGAAAATCAGGATCTGCTTTCAATAAAATTTCCACGACACCAAGGCTACCATTTTGCACTGCCTCGTGCAATGCCGTGTTTTCTTCATCATTTTTCATCCCTAGCATATGCCTTGTTGTACTTTCCACGCCACTTTCTAGCTCTTGACCGGGCTGTTTTTCCGCAAATTCAATCAGAGCTCCCACAACAGCAGCATGCCCGTATCTGGCCGCAACATGGAGTGGAGCATCACCTTGGGCATTAACTTGTAGTAGCAATGATGGACACGTTTCAAGTACCAGCTCCACGAACTTGGTTGATATACTTTCTCCTTCTCTATTGGATGCAATGTTGACATGAAGGACCGTGTTCTTGTTGTGTGTCACTACGCTTCCAAGATGGTCGTTTGCAATTTTGATGAACGTATCAATTTCACCCTCAGCTGCAGCCTTGTACAGGTCAGGATCCATCTTAATTTCTAAATGCGATGATATTTCAGTTTGAGTACAGACTGGGATGCGTTTGAAGCAGAGGAAGCTACAAGCTAATGGACTTGTTAGATTGGGGACTTGAGAGTACTTAAATGTTTAAGGGAATTTAGATGAAAATAGAGGGCAGTGATGAAAACATAGCCAGCTTAAATAAAAATGTACCTCAAGTATTTTTCCTTCACTCTCGGGCTTCGCTTCATAACTACACTACTGAAACTCTCTACGTCCACGGCAATCCATAGACCACATGTTCTTCACAACGGCACTTTACGACGTTGGTCTTTTTCCAGTGAACTTGCCCACCTGCTCAATCTTTAAAGAATTCTAATCTTACAGGCATTGTATTACAGAGTTTTCACCAATACAATATAAAGAGTATTTTAGTTAATTACTAATGTTGGAATGCTAATATGCTACTTTCAATTTCATGTTGACCTTGTATTTGTACTTAATCCTCTTTTGATGATAATAGCTCAACACAAAAGAGGATTAGGTACAATCTCAGTTGTAGAAATGTATACACATATAGTATGGCACTGAGAACAAAGATTGAAGAGATGGAAATTACATATTAACTACTAGACACAGAGACAGAAACATGCTAATTTCTCCAACATGGAGATTTATTTTTTTCTAATTATATCATGAAGCCCAACAACCTTTGCGCCAATCCACAAGCAAACTTGAACATGGCGAAAAGCACAAAGAGGATGAAGCTCAAGCCAAGGACACAATTAGCAACGGAAAGCCGTAGAGAAGGTGCCAACATTGGGGATGTGCCTCTAACAAATGCAACCGTCATTGCTAACATGGAAGCCGGGATGAAACAATGAGCCACATTGACAAGAAACGTCATTTGCCGAAGGGTCTTAGTTGAAGTAAGGAAATGGATAAAAACAGCTGAAAGGGAGAGGACCATGGCCATGGCATTAGCTATAACAAATGCTTGAAAAGCTGCATTTTTTCTGAGAATTGGAGTGCTGGGGATTGGGCCTTCTTGAACCCAGTAACCACCGGGTAATATGAACCCCGCAGCGAAGGTAACTGTTGCTATGAGTGTGGACGCCACAGTTTGTTGCGGTTTTAGATCTTTTACTTCATCATCAAGCGACATTTTTTATTTTTGCGCCTGGATAACATATCAAAAGAATCTCATTTTTATCACCATTTGGATATTTTTAGCATCCCCTATCACGTGGAATTTGTTAAAATGTTAATTAGAAATGTTGGAATGCTACTTTCAATTTCCAGTTGACCTTCTCAAGATCTTGAAGGTGAAAACTGCTGGCTTCTGGTTATCCGGTTTGTAATTATACTGTTGTCCTACATTAGCTGATTTTTAAATTTAGATGCAAGTGTTAATTAGCAGTTGGAATCTGGCTGTACATATGAACTTTGTCAACTTATGTCTAACTGCAGGTCTGCAGCTCTATCCTCTATGCAATTCATAAGTAGACTGTAGACATTGCAAAACTAGAATTTGTTTCGAATTCTATAATTGATTTTGATGGTAGAATATCCAAAAGAAAAAATCTCTTCATAATTTGAAATATCAAATTTGTTTCTCCACTTAATTAGGTTAAGAAGAAACTTTACCCATCCGAACAACTAATACTCATTCCGCCGGTGAAGATTCCTGATTAAAATTAATTTGGAATGCTTATGCAACAACTAATTCTGCATCATAAATTGATGATATACAATCTTGAAGCAATACACCAAATAAGATAAGTGTAATAAATTTCAATTACAACTTAAAACTCCAGATCATAATAGTAGGATGATGCTAACATAATCATAGCATTAGATAGAGGTATACAATAATACTTCTATTGGAACCATAAGCTAGTCTTCATATTCTCCTTTCATTATTTTTGATATAACCTTGTAAAGCAAGAAATTCACCAAGAGGAAGAAGGTCAAGCCAATGATACAAGTAACAATGGCAAGCTTTAAAGAAGGTGTTGCCAACACTGCATATGTGCCTGTAACAAATGCTACTATCATTGCTACCATGGCAATCAAAGTGAACGAAAGAGCGAAAATGAATAAAAAGATGAATTTTTTAAAAAACTTAAGTGACAGAATGAAATGGACAAAGACAGCAGAAAGTGAGAGGACCATGGCTATGGCGTCTGATATAACAAATGCTTGGAAAGCTGCGTTTTTACTGAGAATTGCAGTGCCCCTGTTTGGCCCGTCTTCAGTGTCACTCTTGTAACCACCGGGTAAGGTGAATGCTGCAGCAAAGGTTACTGTTGCTATGAGTGCTGCCACTACCAAATGTGACTCTGATGCTTCTTTCATTCCAATGACATTTTCATCTACAAATTTCCAATGCGAATAAATCAGTCTTTTCTTCTTTTTCTTTGTTCATTTTGATGACACCGTCTGGATATTGTCCACTGCCATCAGCTTTGGACAATTCTTCAATTTCTTTCTGCAATCATATTTGCTAAATTAGAAATGTAACAAGAAGAAAGTAAGTTTAAAAAAGAAAAAAAAAAGGTGGGAGAAGAGGGAGGAAAAATTGACTTGGCAACAACATTAACGCGCTGGACTATACATTTTATTAATTAATATGCTGAAAATTAATTTCATATATGATATGAGAATCAATAATGTTTTGTTTGCGTATCATATAACAAATGCATATAATTGAATCCTAAATAAATAATTGTTATAAAAACACTCTTTACAAAAGATCTAGAAAAAATTAGCATAAATCAAAATCTAATTTCATTGCTCATATCCATATAAAAACTATAACATGGATGAGTTAAAAAAAAAAGGAATTAAGCACCTCGAGTTCAGGAAATCCATAACGATTTATGTGTTCAACACTAATATTTTGCTTGTTGACAGGAAATCCATAGCCGACATTGTATGATTGTCGACTGACAGCAGCAAGCACGTGGAAAGGAGTGTTCCCCTTCACATCCTTCTCAAAAATTGGATTTTTGACCACCGGATATTGGTTCAGCAGACGTTTCAAGTCACGCTCATAAAAACTAACCATAGCAAAGTGAAGAACATTCCATCCTCTGTCATCAACCAATTCACAACATTCCGGACAACGCTTAATAATTGCTTGTGCCATCCAAACATTCCCTTGGCCGGCTGCTAAATGAAGAGCTGTCATCTTCCGATCTTTGTCAGCAATCAACGCAGCAGATTTATCAGCTTCTAATAAACAACTTGAGTCCAACAAGGGACTAACATACGCAGCGTAATGGAGTGGAGTCCAACCGTGTTGGTCTCTTTCTCTGGTCAAACTTTTCTTTCTGTCAAGTAATAGTTCTATCACACCTAAAAAGAAAAGAAAATTAAACAACTAAGCTTATGTTTGATATTATTTTAATCCATTTAAGAATAGTTCCTGTTAGTAAAATTTTTATAAAAAAAAATTAATTTTTTAATTGCCAATAAAAATTTGATTAAAATTATAAAATTATTTTAATGGATAATTTTTTTAAAATTATGTTATAAAATAAATAAAATAAATTGTTAAACAAATAAAAAATATTTTAGATATTTAAATATTTTAAAAAGTTTTCAAACTCTGTTATTAAAAGGTTAAAATTTATATTTTTATTAGAATAAATTATTTAATCTTTAAAAATTTTATTAAAAAACCGAACAATTTAAAAAACAATTATGGTATTAAATATTGTATGAAAGCATGCGCATCCATACCGTAAGAGTAAGAGTAACTGCAGACTGCTGCATGAAGGGCAGTCTTTCCATTGGGGCCTTCATGGGCCGCCAACGGACATTTTTGTAATATTTCAGCTGATATCTCCTCATGTGACCTCGCGGCTGCCAAGTAAAGTGGAGTTTCACCGCTACCGTTAGCAGAATACGGAAAAGCAGGGTCTGCTCCCAATAAAAATTTCACGACATGAAGACTACCACTTTGCACTGCCTCGTGCAATGCCGTGTTTTCTTCATCATTTTTCATCCCTAGTATATACCTTGTTGTACTTTTCACGCCGCTTTCTAGCTCTTGACCGGGCTGTTTTTCCGCAATTTCAATCAGAGCTCTCACAACAGCAGCATGCCCGTATCTGGCCGCAACATGTAGTGGAGCATCACCTTTGGCATTAACTTGTAGTAGCAATGACGGACACGTTTCAAGTACCAGCTCCACGAACTTGGTTGAGACACTTTCTCCTTCTTTATTCTGGGTGTAGGATGCAATTATGTTGACGTGCAGCCGTGCAGGACGGTATTCTTTTTGTGAGTCACTAGGCTTCCAAGTTGACGATCTATCGCCAATTGGTTGAAGGGTTCAATTTCCCCCTTTGCAGCAGCCTCGTACAGATCAGAGTTCATGATATTTGAGTTTTTGAGTACAAGTGGTGGGGAAGAAGCTAGTGGGCTTGTTTGGTTAGCTGTTCAACTAGAGGGAATGCTGTCAGCAGTAATTATAAGATGGCAAACTGAAATTAAAAAATTAGCTCAAGTATTTCTTTCTTTCACTATTGGGCTTCGCTTTTCGCTTTACAACTGGACTTGGGGCCTTTTATCTTTATGCACCAGTCACTGTCTACCACCGTCCTTAGACCAGACGTTTTTCATGACAGAACTGGTTTTTTTTTTTTTGGTTAGGAAAATGTGTCTTCTATTAAAGAACCAATAATAGCTTAAAATATACTGACACATGGATGTAAATATAAAAATATATCAAGTTTAAGAGTAATTATAAGATAATTCATAAGACTCAAGTTAAAGTTAGAGCAATGTATAACAATAATACATAACTTTAAACACTACAAATTTTACTAACACTTTTAAAAATAAATTTTACTAAATATTTAATTTATTCTCTTCACAGTTAATTATTTCTACAGTACGGCTAATAAAAATCATTTTAAAAGCTATAGAATTATCAAATTGACCCTAAATAATTTCACACATTAAGATTTAATGAAGCACTAGAGGAATCCATTTCAACTACTGTTGGTTAAACCCCTTTTCTATCTTTAAAAAAACTCATAGTCTATAGTGGACTTATCCCAATTTTGATTCTATCTTTAAAAAAATTTAATACACAGTTCATAATTGTATATTACTCCAGTTAAATAATAAGTTGCATCGTGATCATCTGACAATTAAATAATGTGTACTTTATCTCTGTTTTATTTAATATACTCTTTGTAAATTAAGATTTTCTCATATACCTAATCATTTAACATATAAATAATTTATACATTTTTTAAAATTTATATTATAATTTACTTTCATTGCATTAAATTTTTATTAAAACCTAAAAATGAGCCATCCCATCTATAAAGAAATATTTATTAAAAAAAACGAATTTACTATCAAAATTCTTCATTATTCCACTTAGATATGTGAACAATTTATTATTTTATTTTGTTAACAATCAATTTGGGTCTCAAATCAATGACAATATGCGTAGAAAAAATCTAAATCAAACAAGCTAATAAAAATTGTGGACTTGAAAATTTTTTGGCGTCACTTATTAATATAAATTGCATGTTTGGCTTCTTAATCACATTACTGAAAATTATATAAATTATATGATAGGTATAATAATATTATTGGAGAAGCTAAACAGTAAACACGAAAAGATCAAGTCCAAAAAATGAAAAAAAGGAAAAATTGCTGTGTGTAGTTTATTTGAACCCACTAATTAATTGTCTTATAAAAAAGACTAAAAAGACTCCACTGAGACTTACCGCTAGTAGAAAAAGTTGTACCTTACCTTAAACAAAGGTAGCAGCTCCCTTTCTTTTCTATAATATTTGATTGTTCTTTATGGATAGTGAAGAATCTTGACGCTAAATTATCGGATTACACTTGGAAATTAGCTATCAAGAATTAGAGCTGGCAAAATGGGTGGGGTCGTGTTCGTGTTGTGTTAATTTTGTGTCATATCAGTTTTGTGTCATGTTAAATTTAGGTCGATTCAAATTCGACCCATTTAATAATCCTGTCAAAATATTGAGACTCAAATCTGACACGGAAAAATAATCGGGTTACCCAATAATCCGCTTAATATCTATATATTAAACAAAAGTTACATTAAATATTTACACTTTGTCGTACATATGTATGCACATACATACATACATCCATACATATATACATAATTTATCAATATTATAAAATATACATATCTACTAAAATATTACACACACTATTGAGGTTTTAATTATATATATGTAAATAATAGTATATATCAATATTATAAAATATACATATCTACTAATATTTTATACATTTACACTATTAAAGCTCTAAATGTATTTAAAATTTTATAAATAAAATATTGTGTCTATATTCATCCTTTTAAAGAATAAAAAAAATCATCCTAATAATTGAGTTTTGATGACAAGAATCTGTAAATTATTTTAAAATAGAAAATATAATCGGGTTATTGATCGGGTAAATGGGTTAAAAATTTTAACCCTAACCCGACACGGAAAAAAATTGTGTTAACCCAGACCCGACTTATTTAATAATCGTGTTAAATTCGATGATCCATACTTATTTATTAGTATCGTGTTCGTGCCGGATAATCAGATCGTGTCAAATTTTGCTAGCTCAATCAAGAATCACACAGATTCGTCTTTTCTTTCTTTTTCAATATTTTTCTCTTTTTGCATTTGGCGTCATTATTACTCAGTCGATGGTCCATTTTTTCAATATCCTTTGCTTTTGCTGTGCTGACACTTTTTTTTTTTTTTTTTTTCAGTCAGAAGGCTATGATGACACTTGTATAGACTAAAGAGTGTACTTTCAAACGCGGGTGGAGATCTAGGGAAACTTGGAGAGACTTGATCTCAAAAAAGACCAAAAATAAGGTGAGGGGATCGTGGTGATTGTCTAACATGCTCAATTGAGTTTGTACTGATTGGAACCTAACTACGACACATATTAAATAAATCTCAATCGGTGCTCATCACGGATCGAGCCAAACATCGAATCCTATCTCATTTTTTTTCCCTATTTTTTATGTCCATAAAATTTCTTGCGAAAGTCCGCACTTGATAATAACTGTGTGTGTGGTCGTTTAAGCGAACCTGTAGGATATGTATAGACTGCAGCATGCAAGGCAGTCTTCCCATCGAGGCCTTCACGAGTAGGTGATGGGCAGTTCTGTAAAATTTTAGTTACTATCTCGACAGATCCATTTGCCTAAGCAATATCGAGCGGAGTTTTGCTGTTGCCATTAGCTGCAGCATCATATAATTTAGGATCCATGTCAATTTGTGACTGCGATGATATTTGAGTTTTCAGCACAGACTGCAGCATGCATACCAAATTACTAATCCTGGATCTTTTAAGTACTGCGGTTTGCTGCTTGATGCTTTTCGTAGTTTGTCCAGTAAAGAATTAAGAAAAATTATTTTCCAATCACATCAAGAATATTAATATATTAAAAGTACAATTAGTAATCGCCGGTACTATTTCAGACTTACCTCGAGTTATAGTTTTATATCAACCAATCACTTTTACGTTAACTTCGTTAGCTACAGTTAAATAATTTAAATTAAAAGACTACAATTAGCAATCCCAAAATATTACTTTACCTTCTTAAAAGAATCCAAAAACAAAATAGTCTTTAATCTTTGATTCTTTAATAGTGATTAATATAATTAAGAGAAAAATAGTTGATATAAAACTAAAAATTAAGGTGATTCTCAGATATTATTAAAAACTTGTAGTAGTTAGATTCACTTTTAACATTCTTATCGTGGTTGGGAGAGAATTTCTCAAAAATTAATTAAAGTGATTAAAGCTATACCTTGAGTGACCATCAAACCATTGTATAATATATATCGAGAATCTTGACCTCTCTTTCATTTAACTACTCGATCGCATCACAAAAATACTATTGAGATTACTGAACTTTAATTGAGATTATTAAGGAGAAGATTAATGTTCTAATATTCATTCGGTTAATAAATTTTATATGCACTATCTTTTTTTTCATTTTTACTAAATATGACTTGCATGGAACTTTGTTCCCCCACCCTTCGCTTCTGTATTCAGCTATGCTCTCGTAATCGGTATTGCAGAGTACTCGGAGAAAATATCTAAAGTCACTAACAATTAATCAATGCATATACATGCACAAAGGCCACTACCATTTCGTTCGGTTCATCAACTGAAGTATGATCCCAATAAACTAAGGGGGGAGTATGCCATGAGTTCTTATAGTTTCATTAATTCTCCAAAAAGGAAAAGTGATCAATCATCCCCTCTTAATCTTTCTCGTTCTTAAATCAGTCCTTCTTAAGTTATAAGATTTTATCTTAAGTAGAGTATCATTCTCCTATTGTAATGATAAAAAATTTAATGATATGCAATTATACCATCATCCAATAGACAATTATACATTTTGTTTTGCGGGAAAACATCAAATTGACTCTTAATTAATTCAGAAGCCAAATGTACCTTGACCATTCAATTAACAATTAATTAATATGCATGAAGACTCGTTGCTTCGGTTTTATTTATAATATGTAATCAATATATTTCTTTGTGGGGTCTAGCTATGTTACCACTATGGTAACATACCACATTCTTTTGTCTTTTTCTAATCCACCGTTAGATTTAACTCAAAACAAGTGCAATGGCTAAGATGTTTATTTTGAGTTATTAACATTATAATCCCTAATGTTTGCTACAAAATTACAAAAGTAACAAAGTTATATTAGTCCATAAATTTACAATTTATTATTCAATAATATTAAAACATTTTAATTAAAAATACAACTAAATAATGTATTACTTAATTATATTATAAAATTTAATAAGTAAAAATTGACTATTATCTAATAAGCTAATATAAATAATAATAACTACTTAAATATTATATAAAAATAAATTTATAACATAATATTACATTATTTAATTATATTATATTAATTAATACATAGAATTGATTATTATTTAACAATTTAATATAACTAATAATAAATACTTAAATAATATATAAAAATAAAAATAAAATATTATGTTATTTAATTATAATATAATAATTAGTAAATGAAAATTAATTATTTTTAAATAGTTAATTAGCAAATGATAAATATTTAAATATTAATAAATTTGAATAATATTAATTGAAAATTAATAGTAATCTAAATAATGATATAGAATATTATTACATATACTACAGTTCATGTTGCACCAAACACGACATTGTATTACAGTTTAATATACCGTAATACAATACAGCTAATGTAATATAATATGTTGTGTCAAATGACCTGTTAATTTCACTGAGAAATTGATTTATTCTTGTATTTGAATTAATATATTTAAATTAATATTATTTCTTATTAATTAATTAATTAATTAATTAATTTAATATATAGTAAAACCATGTATTAATTACAAACCATATTTTATGATAAATATGAGTATGAATTTAATTTCTTGTTCTTAATTTGTAGTTAATATTTTTTTTCATAATACTTATTCAATATTCAGGAAATAATTTCAATATGCAATAAAAATATATTAATATACCAATTTATAATTTTTTTATTATTTAATAAGAAGGTATCAAAAAGTGAGAGGAGGATGGCAACTTGCTTGTCATTTATTCTTACATCTACGAGCTTGATGAATAAGTTAAAAAGTTTTTAATAAGAATTTGGAGGCAAAGCCATTTATGCTCCACACTTATTTGAGAACCTTTTTCACATCTCATGTTCAATAATTTTGAGTTAGTGATAAAATTTAGCTGCTAATTGCTTGATATATAGAATTGAAGCTAGTGGGCATGTAAAGAATTCAATCAATTTTTTTATATCCTTTTAATTAATTTATTTAGTACAAATAACAAATTAGTTTTATCAAGGATATATTTGACATTTAGATAAGTTTATGGAGCAATTTTTCTTTTTAAAATTTGATGATGGGTGTGTGAATTAATAAGTAAAAAATACCCTCACCTTTTGATTTAAGTTTAAAAAAATCAAAATAAGTAGGACTAATGAGTCAAAATTTAGGATTATCTGATTGTTTTCTAATTTTAGAATAAAATAGGGACTGCAGTGTAATTAACCCAAAAGGCCAAAGAAGTGTGGTATGTTACCGTTGTGTCAACATAGCAGGATCCTTCTTTGTGAACCTTTAATTAAATTGCTGAAGCATTACAATACTATTCAGTGAGATTATTAAGGACAATAATGCTCATTAATTAATATTCATTCAGTTAATCAATTTTGGGTTGGCTTATTTTTCACCAAATATGACATGGGGGCATGGGGCTTTGTTTCCCCACGCTTAGTTTTAACCCTAATGCTTTGTGGGGTCAATGGGTCCAATAGACGAGTCATCTTACAGTTCAGAGCTGTATCTTATACAGCCGTTGCCAAAAACTAGAACAACCGGTATTTTACCGGTTGTTCATTAAATAATTTTTAAAATTTGTTTTTAATGTTTAAAAAAATATAGTAAAATGAAAAAAATATGAAAAATTTAAATCTGAAACATAAAAAATCAATTAAATGAGAAAAATATTTTAAATTTTTTTAACATAAATAAATGTTAAGAAATTATAAAAATAATTATATTCCAATTTTTTTGTTAAATACCAATTTAATGGGTGGATGTTTCAAGTTTATTTTGTATGTCTCTAATTTCGGTTAGTCTTTCTCATTTATTGGTTCATTTATTTCAATTTTTCAATCCACTAGTTTTATGTTTAATGTTCCAACTAAATTCATTAAATACCAATAATTTGGGTTAAATTACAAGTAAATTTCAGTTCTCGTAGGATGAGTTCCTAATTTTAGTTAAGCTTTCTCTCTTATTGGTATAAGGGTTTCAGCTAATAATTTCACTAGCTTTGTGTTGAATGTTTCCATTATCTAGGTAAGATTTCAATTATTTGGGTTAAGTACCAAATTACTTTGTGGCGTTTAATTTTTGGTTGGATTTGTATGAAATTTTGGTTAAACTTTCTCAATTTAAGGTTAATATATTTTAACTTTTTAATCCATTAGTTTTGTGTTTATTATTCATACTAAAATCGTTAAAAATCAATATTTTAGGTTAAATTCTAAGTAAATTTTATTTCTCTTCGGAATAGTTCTTTATTTTGGTTAAACTTTCTCCATTATGGGTTCATATATTTCAACTAATAATTCCAGTGATTTTGTGTTGAATCTTCCTATTATCGAGGTAAGATTTCAATAATTTGGGTTAGATACCGATTTTACTTTGTAAAATATTTTTTTTGGTTCTATTGGTTCCTGATTTGGTTAATCTTTCTCAACTATAGCCTTATATGTTTCAACTTTTCAATCCACTAGTTTTGTGTTTAGTATTCCTACTAAAATCGTTAAATACCAATATTTTGGGTTAAATTCCAAGTATATATTATTTCTCATTGGATAATTTTCCTGATTTTGGTTAAATTTTCTCTCATATAGGTTAATTTATTTCAACTAATAATTCCACTAGTTTTATGTTGAGTGTTCCTATTATCTAGTTAAGATTCCAATAATTTGGGTTAAATATTAAATATACTTTGTAAGATTTTATTTTTGGTTGGATTAATCCCTAATTTTGGTTAATCTTTCTCAATTATAGGTTAATATATTTCAACTTTTCAATCCATGAGTTTTGTGTTTAATATTTCTATTAAATTCGTTAAGTAACAATATTTTGGGTTAAATTATAAGTAAATTTCATTTCTCGTTGGACTAATCCCTACTTTTGGTTAAACTTTCTCCTTTATTGGTACATGAGTTTCAACTAATAATTTCACTAGTATTGTGTTGAATATTCCGATTATTTATGTAAGATTTTAATAAATTGGGTTAGATACCAAATTTACTTTTTAGATTTTATATATGGTTAGATAAGTTTCATATTTTGGTTAAACTTTCTCACTTATGGGTTCAATTACTTCAATTAATTAGTTCACCACTTTTGTGTTTCAAGTTCTCAGTGCCTACGTTATGTTTCAACATTATTAGTTAAATTCCAAGTTGATATTATAAAATTCAAAGGTATCTTTATTACGAAAAACAAATAATATTATTAAGGTGAATCTCATTTTACTCCTCTTATTTCAGTAAATATCAACTTACAACAATATATTAAAATTTCACTCTTTAACCTCTATTCAATTTTCTATAAACTACAATCAACATTGTAAGTTAAAAGATTAGGAACTTACCTAATCTAATTATGTTGGAACATTTTGTTTTTCTTTTTAATCTTCTTGACTTCATGAGATTTCTTGAACTCAACTTATTTATACTTGAGCTTTTGATCATTATAGATATGCCTATTTTATTAATTCAAATTAATTGTACTCATTTTCTTTCCAAAATAAATTCTTTGATATCTCATCACTTCAACCAAAATTTCATTTTTAACAATTGCATATGCAATTTGTACAGCTCAAATTTTTATTTTTCAAATGTTTAAGATAAAACAAATTATTTATTAATTAATTTATTATATGATTATCACAGGAATAGTGAAAATTAATTTTTATATTGAAATTTTAAGATTTGCAAATTAGCATTTACTTTGAATCCAATTCAACTAAGTCACCATTTATTTATCTTTAATTAATGCTTTAAGCACAGTAAATGCATTTCAAATTAAACAATATTTTGTATAAAAAAAACACATTAGGAAATTAATGCAATCAAGAAAAAAGAAAATATATTAAAACATTAATTTTGCTTCCTCAATTAAGTATTAAAAGGAAAATTTTCTCTTACATATAAATTCAACCTTATAATTTAACAATAATGTTGACTACAATTTTAAAACTATTTATTTATTGCTCCAAATTGCAATAGTTTTTTATGAGTCATAAAAATTAAATTTATTTAACATTATACTTATATAGTTGGATACGTAATTTATACCTTAATTGATGTTGCCTTATTTTAAATTATTATATTTTAGTGATAATTTATTTCATTGTATACTAATAGTGTTATAAATTTGTAATAATTGATTATACATCATATTTTTCATTGATTACTACTCGAATTATATAATATCTATTTTATAAGTGAGTATTACTCAAATTAATATATTATACTTTAAAATTTTAATTATTATACTTAAATCATATAATCACATATGCAATTAAGCGTAAATAATGAAAAGGTCACTTCCCAAGGTTTGGGAAAATGATCATGTAGATCCCTGAGTTTTCACTAAGAGACACTAAAACCCCTTTTAACTATAATGCTTTTTGACTTTATTAATTCAAAAAAATTGACTCTAAAGTTTTATAATAAGTAGAAATATAATATTAAAATAAATGTAACAATATATACATTTTAAACTAATTAATATATAAAAAATATTTTAGTACTTTACAATCTTATATTATATTAAACTAAAATTTTTTAATAAATAGGAACATAATATTAAAATAAATATTTAAAAATTTAAATTATTTTCAATATTGTATACAAAATTTGAATACTATTAATACATGAGATATATTTTATTAATTATAAAATCTATTTAACCTAAAGATTTATTTAAAATTTTTCTAACAAATACAAATATATAATTAAAATAAATATCATAATTTACATTTTAAAAATTATTTTATATATTAAAAAATATTTTAATATTATTAATTTATTAGACAAATTAAACTATTTGAATTATATTTGTACTTATTAAAAATCTAAAAGTCAATTTTTTTGAATCAATAAATCCAAATTGTATTATAGTCAAAGGGGTCTTAGGGTCACTCGGTGAAAACATGGGGTTTTATATGATCATTTTTTCAAATCTCGGGGGTGTAGGTATATTTTTCCCTAAATTATTTAATTCTCAGTGTTGCACTAAAATTATAGTTTTCTAGTTACATTGTTAATTTAGTTAAGGGTACAATACAATGTCAATAACAATTATTGTAATAATACCTAAAAAATTATGCTTGATATTATTAAAATTTTAATTTTTAACAAATTGTACCTTGTTGACTTGATTGAGTGGTTTTCAAGCGGGGTTAAAAAATAAAATCAAATTATACACACTTTAGAAAAATACATTCAATTGGACTATATATATATACATTATTAAAACTTTTATTATTATAGAAAATAAAATCATATAGACTATACAAGACATTTCATTAAAAATATATAATATCGTAAAAAATATCATAAGCTGAATTTAGTTTAATCATAATAATAATTACTATAATGACAGTTATTAACAATATAAAAAAACAAAGATTATCCTTGTTGTTTAGAAAAACAAAAAACCCTCTCATGTTTTAAAATAAGTTCAAATTCTCCTGCAACTCTAACTATGTTAGCTTTATATATCATTGTACTATTTGACACATAGTTTTGATGTTAGCCATAAAATTTAAATATTTTTAGAGTATAAATAAAGTGAAATGACTTATATAACCCTAATGATTAAATAAATTTAATAATAAATTATCGAGAAAATTTACTTCACACACACACACATATTGTGGATATATATAACCAAATGTTATTCCAATTTAAATGGATAATTTACAACTATTAGGGATATTTTCCCCACTTGTAATTTTTCTCTATAATTTACAATTTATTATAAAATAAAATTTGATCATTAAGGATATATAAGTTATTTTACTTAATTTGTATTTTCAAAATATTTAAATTTTATAGCTAACAGTAAGATTATGGGTAGAATAGTAAAATGATATATAAAGCTAACGTTATTATAACTTTGGGGGGGCAGTAGGAGGTAATTCTCATTTTCTCTTAACTATCATTAATGATAGTACTAGTAATAACTCAAGATCAAATATGTTACATGCGATAATTTAATAATGTAGCAAAATAAAAAAAAATTAAACAAAGTATGCAATAATAAGAGAAACTTTGTGAGTATAATCCAAATATCAAATATATGGTACATTATATATGCCTTGTATACAGTACAAATTTAAACCATTAATATTAGTCACTATTTCAACTAATATTGAGAATAACAATATTTGATGATTAATAAGGATATTTCGTACTATGAATAATTATAATTATTTGAAAACTATCCAATCAATAGTTGAATGGAAAATAAGAAAAAAAATACTTAGTTTACACTAATATAAATATTATTCTCACTAATATAGACATTACATGTTTGAAAGTAATTTTTTCAGCCATAAGAAAATGCAAATTTTTCATGCTGAGGAGGGTGCCTTTGAAATTTTCCTAATTAAAATTGATAATTGTGATATTTAGATAAAATTGGTTGTAGCTATGTGATAATTGCTACTGATATTTGCCAGTTCCCACTTCCAATTCTTTCGTTCGGTAGCAGGTTTCATGCGTAAAAAATAAAAGCCGTTGGATTGCTTTTATAAGCAATCCAACGGGGAATAGGTTTCAAAATAAAAAATAAAAACGGCTGTATGGCATGCAGTGGCTGTATTATAAGCGGACCCCAATAGATATTTATATAAAAGAAAACATCAGAGTGATTCTTAATTTAATTTACAAAGATTATTATTTTTTTATCGACCAACGTTACAACAGTTGTACTACACCATACTTTTTGTTTATTTGGCAGAGCTGATGCATGCTTTTGTTTAATCTAACAGCTGCATATAATTTTTTTTAAAAAAATCAAATAGCCACCGGTTAACGGTTTAGGCGGCTGTTTAATACAATAGGGCTCTCGTCTTGCTGCCATCTTGGAGATGTGTGAATTAATGGCCACTAGGCACCAAATTCATGACCAATCAATGGCCAACAGGCACCAAATTATTGCCAAGTACACCATGGCAAGTTTAGTGTTCTCAAGTTTAGAATTTTGTAGACTGCTCGTTTCGTTCGCCGTCAATTAATCACCATCACCGATTTGGTTGAGAAAAATTACAAGTTAAAAGTGTAATTAATTAACATTATAAAAAAATTAGAAGTGTGGTCTTTTTTTTATATTATAATGTAGAAAATAGTTAAATCTATAAATTTTCATTAAAATTAAATAAAAATATATAATTAAACTATTATACAAATTTATTAAATTTTCAACTGAAGTCTACTAACCCACATAATTAATTAAATAAAAAAAATTATTTAGAGAAGCATTTGCTGCCGCATCCAGGTATTAAATCATCAAAAACCAATTTGGTTTGAACTCTTCAATTTCAATTTGACTCCTCTACTAAAGCCACCGAAAACAAACTCAAACTGAATCACTCATCCAACTAGCATAAAAATTTGCCTGCACGTGACAGGCCATTTTCTTATTTATGATTGGAATTCTTGAATTAATTTTACAATTTTTTTTGTACTAATTTTCATCTACTATGCTGCCTCAAGAAGTGAAGATTGATGTCGGAATCACTTTCACTCTTTCAGTTTCAATTAGATGATATTTGTGATCTTCTTTATACCAATTTCGGTCTACAGCTGCCTCAAGTATCCATGTCCGTCAATTCTTACCTGTATGAAAGCAACTGCCTAAATCGTAGAGCAGTGGTTGTTTGATTTTTCAAAAAATTATTTTCAGCCGATTAGATTGAACAATAAATCATCCAATAGCTCTGCCGAATAAATACAAAAAAATATGGCGTGGTGTAACTGTTGTAACCTAGTTAGATCCCTTTTTCAATACATCAAATATCGCGAAATAACAAATCACTACATAAATTATTGAGAGATAAGACTTCATTTTATAAACTCTTTAAAAAATTATAATGTACTACATTTCTATCACTTCTATAGTTAATATGTTAAAATATCAATTTTACCGTTAATGTATAACTCTTGAAATAAAAAGAAAATGTTAAAGCAATGCCATGTGAATTTGTAATTTTGCCTTGCTCTTAGTGCAAAACAATATTTCATTGCCGCTTAAATATATAATTTTAGTTGAATAACAATATTGCCTCTACAATTGATTTGTTGCATAATTAATTGTAAATTGATATAAATGTAATAAACTATTATTTTTAAAAGTTAATGTAGTGAAGTGTTACCTTTTATCCATGTTGTAATTTGTCATTTTGTAATTCTTGTCATAGTAAAAAATGATAACTGTGAGACTTAATTACAAATATTTGGGTTTCATTTGATGAATATACAATTTTGCCCATATGAAGTCAATGCAACATCATCAATAGACTAATGGCGGATGGAAATGTAGTAAATTATTACTTTTAAAATGTTAATGTAGTTAAAGTTTGCCTTTCAATATTTTGAGTAGTGGTCTGTTATTTTACAATACTTGACATAATAAAAAGATAATAACCCATTTAAAAATTATAGCTTGACCATCCAACAATTAAATAATATATATGAAGATTCATTACTATCTTTTTAAAGGGATTATTCCTTGCCTTATACTGTACATGTTCTTTACTCCATCATGAAACTTTAATTAAGTTACAACAGCATTTGTAACAGTTCAAATGGGGCAGCCACATATAAGTTATGATCGATGGTCAAGAATCCAAAAAAGCTCTCACAATTCAATGAATCAAATTTGATTTATGACTTCTTTTCTTCAAATTATATTTTAAAAAATCAATTGTTTATACATAGTCAAAAGTACTGTTAAGTTCAAATTGTTACAGTGGGATAAGTATATGTCTAAAGAAAAGTACGAAATGCAAAACAAATTAAATTGATGAAAAATTAATAACACGACATCTCTTTTAGAATGTGGAATATCTTACTTAGTATCACAAATAAAAGAAAAAATTGTGTAGGACTGTCCTATTAGGACTCTGCCATGCGACATAGTAGTCGGTCCTAAATTAGGCATTAGTTAATTCTACCTTGGGATCTATTAAATTTAATATTAAAAAAGTTTACAGATTTCATAGTAGAACCCATTACTTTGTCATGTGACAAAACACTAGTTTACTGATCTCACCACCTTAGTAAGTTATCAACTTATCATGATAAATGACGTAGGATGTTACTTTAGGTATTTCAAGATTCTAGAACTTTTATTATTTTAGAACTTTTTGTTTTAATTGGAGTCTATTATGGTATATGTCTCGTCTTTATTTTTATTATAATTGTAATTTATTTTCTGTTTTTAAGTTAACTTAGGGAAGTAGATTTACTTTGTCTTAATATTGTTTTCATAAGTCATATGCAATTATTCAATCAAATTTTCCTTTTATAATTTCCTCTAGGATTATCTATAAGAATCTCTCTTGTATAGTTGTTTGAATTAGAGCATCATATAATCTCACTTCATGAGTTATTAAAAATCTCATTGAGTCATTCGAATTAAAATAAGATCTAATTATTCTTCGATTAGAGCGTAATATAATCGCGCTGTCTTAGTCTGATATTAGAATGATATCTAATTTTCCTATCCTATTAATTTCTGCTTTTGCTACGACCGCTACATTAATTAATATCAGAGCCGTTCTTGACAATTACACAACCTTCCTGGTAGGGGTGGGCAAAATCGGGTTCGGGTCAACCCGATTGGGTTTCGGGTTGTTCGGGTTGGATCGGGTCACTAATTCGGGTTAAGTTCGGGTTGGATCGGGTTGGATCGGGTTGAATTGAAATAACTAATAATTTAGCATATATAACTATTAAACTATATATATATATACCATGAAATACTGAATTTGAAATTATGAAACTTTAAATCTTTAAAAACAAGTTCGGGTCACAAAGCCACAACACAAAGGAGAAAGCTCGGGTTGGGTCGAGTTGGAGGCTTCAGCCACGGCAGCAGATGACAGCAGCTCACGGCAGCACTCACGAGATCGCGGCGATGGCAATGGCAGATCGCGAGATGGTGTTGGGTGTCGGTTTTGGCAACAAATTTGGTTTCGACAGAGTCAGACTTCAGGCCTTTGGTTTCGGCAGCACTCACAGCAGATTGGTTCTATTCTGTGTTTTTTGTGTGTTTCACAGTGTGTGACTGTGTGTGAATTGTTGTGAGCTGTGAGGTTTGCCCTTTGCTGTCTGCGTCTGGTGTGCAGTGTGCGTGTGTGTTGTAAAGTGTAAAGTGTAGTGTAAAGTGTAATGGGTGAGTGATTTTTTTTTTTTTTTGGGGGAAGACCCGATCGGGTATTCGGATCGGGTCGGGTTTAAACCGACCCGATCACAACCCGATCGGGTTGGCACTTCCTCATCCGATCGGGTTGTCATAACAACCCGATCCGACCCGAACCCGATCTTTTTCGAGTCGGATCGGGTCGGTTATTTTGCCCACCCCTACTTCCTGGTTACCCAAATCTATCCCCACCAAATCCATCACTATTTATTCTAAAGAAAACCAAAAATAGCAAAACACGAAAAGTCCAAAAAAAAAACAGAATTTGAAACCCTAGCCGCCAACCACACTGTTGCCCACCACCGCTATCACCACCGTCTGGCCACATCACGAACAATCGCTGCCACCATCGGACTCGTTGTAATCCGGTGACCAAAGGCCAGCGCAGCACTCTCTCAACGCCGCTGCAACCACTGCGAAACCCAAATCCACGAGCCCTTCACCATCCGCTGATGCGAAATAACCTTTTCTTTCAGTCAATTGTCACCACCGTTGTGATCCCTAGCCTCCGCCCAACAAAACCTGATCGACCACTGTCCTTGAACACCACTAGAACCGCTGCACACAAAACCTTAAAACTCTCGGCTTTCCACCTCCAAATTTTCCACCGTCAGACCTTATCACCATCGACCAATGCGCCACCACACTCCCCTTAAGCCACACATCTAAAATCCATCACCAATTGCCACCAAGCACTGGCCAAAAAACCGCCACGAACCACCATAAGCTGCCGCCACCTTAATTCAGTTTTCCGAACAAATCGCTGCAGATCCGGCCAATCCACTGCCACCAACATGTTCCTCACCACCAACTCTACCAGATCCCACCTTCACCGCACCAACTCACGGCCACCAGCCACCGGCCACACCAAACCCGAGAGTTCTGCGTTATTTATAGTTTTGCCATTGTGTGCAAACTTGGCAATAAATGGCAAAGTAGTTTTGTCCTCCTATTTATAATGTGTCGGAATTATTTGTATACACTCGTCCAAACAAATTTCTTGATTAGTTGGACAAGGTTGAGCATTAATTTCCATTTTGGTGCTCTCCTAAAGAAGAGCAAGTACGATTTGTTATTAGTACATTAAACACAAGTGTTTCAAAATGGTGGGATAAGTTGCAAATTTCTCGACTTAACCTAGACAAACGCAAAATTCGATCATGGAACCGTATAAAGCGTATTTTGTGATATGAATTATTCCTCTTGATTATTGTTTGGTACAACAAGGTACAGGATCCGTTTCTGCTTGTGCTTATGAGTTTGAACAACTTTATGGATGCAATTATTTTTTCCTTGCCCTCTCCTCTCATCATCATCATCATCACCATCACCATCACCAACGTAACCAAATTTCTTCAGTTTCTCCACAATCTTCCCCATTGTACTACCACCATCATCAACACCACCAACACCATTACCATCACTATCAGTCCTAGCAAAACCTAGAGCTGACAAATCCACATTATTTTTTCTGTAATTCACGCTTGCCTGAGGCGGTTTCAGGCGGTTATATTTATTGGGTTTGTTCCATTTAACTAACCAACTGCTACTAGAACATAAGTTAGCATTATCATCTTTATCATGGTGAGAAAAAAATTTATTTGTGGAAAAAGAACAAATTTTTCTTGGAGGGTTTTTTTCATGGGCAGAATTTGAAGAGAAATTTTGATAAAAGAAGCGATTTTCAAGAGGAATTGAGTGACCGCACCTGAAGAAATGAAAATGGGTACCGTGGAACTTTGAAAAGGATGATTGAAACGAATCGAAAATGGCTGTTGCTGGGCAGAAGTGGCGACTAGGGACTAGAGCCATATCATTAATTACCTAAATATTTTCCGCGCATAAACTAAATTTAGTGAAAAGCAAGCATCGATTGCAACTGTTTTGAGGCTACAAATTTGAGGTTTTGGGTTTTGGAAGTTCGGCAGCAATTAGACGCTGACATATTTCTCGAGACTGTATTTTGCCATCGCTATGTTATCTGCGGCGAGGAAAAATATCTAAGGTAATAATATTTGGATTATAAAAAATAATATGAAATAAAAAAATAAAATTATAAAAAACAGAGAAATTAGATATATAAATATTATCTGCTTCTTAACTGAAAAGAAAATAGAAATCAAAATAAATATCTACATTTTGAAGATATTAATATGATTGGAAAATCTTTTAAAAGTAAAATATTAACACAAGACTTGTCCAACCCTATTACTTACTAATATTAATTACTCCTAAACTAACAAAAATATTACATGTAAAAATCCTATATTACTTACTAATATTAATTAAAGTATGAATTTTAAAAAACTACTTTGAGCTGCACCAAGTAAAGGCGTCCTTCTATTCTAATATAAAAGTATATTATTCGTTCTATCGAATGGAAATTTTTTATTTATGTAACAAAGGTTTTTTTTTTCTTCTTTATTTCACTTTTTTAAGAGAAATTTTAGAATAACTAAGATGTATTACAATTAATTGATGCATATATGACATGTGTAGTTGAATTTAATATAACTACCACTTGCATGATGAGTTTTCAAAATAAATACACACATATCATGATTTATTTATTTATTATATGACTGATATGATATCTCATATGTATTCTAAAATTTCTTCTTTTTTAAAAAACAAGTTTTTAGTTTTATGTTATAAACACTGCAATTTGAAAATTACCACGAGTAAAATCCTAAACAACAGTCATGAAGCCGCATATTACTTCATGTGAAATCACATTCTGATACTAATTATTCGTGAAAATATGGGTAAAACTCAATTAATTTAAAAATCCACTTTCCATGTGGGGCTCTAGATCTTAATATATTTTTGCAAGTGAATTAATACTAAGACATTAAAATGTTAACGTAAAAACTGTGCAGGACTTGAGTGATATGACAACATGAAAAATACAGATACCATATCATTGCCTCCAAAACGGTAAACATGAGTGCGTTTGCAGAGTGTTTCCAACATATTAACTTTGTCCCACTCAAAGTCAACGAAGAAGAAACACAGGTCAAGTTTTTCATCATTACAATTCGAATCCGGACTAACTAACACGCTATATATAATGTGAAGATACCATTATATCATCATCTGATGTCAGAACATTCTGTTTTTTTTTTTTTTTCTATTTAAACCAACCCCATCACTTGATCTCTTCATCTCAGTTCAATTCTACTTCTGTGTGCATTTGCATGTTCTAATTTCTCTTTAAACCATGAAGGTTATTTAAGTTCTTTGCTCATTGCATGAATATTCTCTGTCATTGTTTTTTTTTTGGTATTGGATATTAGGACAATGGCCTTTTATAGTGAATGTTGTGAAATGAGATCTTTAAATGGTTATTACACTTTGTAGTGATTGAATCTGCTTATAACCTTTGCAAGACTCAACCACTTCCCTGGATCTTTAACCAGATTTATTCAAGTTGCACAATGAGAAGATTAAATCCAGAAAGAATTAGTTTAATGCAAGAACTCTCTACTAGATCAATGAATCAAGAAACTAAAAACAGAAACAATCACAGCCAACACAGAACAATTACGTGGTTCGGCTGTACCAAGAATGGCACAACTTACGTCTACAGGAGAAGCTTTCTGGGGAGTTTTATTGAATAACAATGGAGAATCTTTTACACAGCTTGCACAAGAGGTTACAAAGAGAAAGCTTAACCACTCTCTCTCTCTATATTGTTTACAAGGATGAATCAAAACTGTTATACCAGCCAGCTTTTATAGCTATAACAGCAACAAACCGGCAAACCGAGAATGTGCAGCTCGTTGACATGTGGGATAACGGCTTAACCGAACCGGCTTAAGCAAACTCACATGACCATCACGTGTGTCACTAAAACGACACAAAGTTACTGCCGTTTTGAAGCTTAAGGGATATTAAGTGAAAACACGTGCTTTTCCTCGTGACTTCTTAATGCTTGTAACACACCAAAACGTTGCCGTTTAAGCCTGACGAGTTTGATTCGCCAACAAGCCTCGTACACTTGTTTATACCCCATCCAAATTTTGAAATTTTAGCTGATGATATTGAGTTCTTTTTTCATGTTAACTGGAGAGAGTATTAGTGCTTTTTTCTTCTTTGGTGTTAGTGAAGAGCTAGGTAGCATAAATTACTTTAGATATTTAACATGAGTTAGTACGCAGGAGAAGGTATATATACAACCAAATAGATTACTGATGAGTAATGATCCGAAACACTGATGTGTTGATAGGAACAAATTATTATGTTCAAAATGTATCTGAAAATGCTCCTTTAGTCATTGATCTCATTTTGGTACAACCTTTTATTGGTTTGTTCTTCGATTTTTGTGGATCGTACTATGGATACAATACTAATTTTAAAATTTTGATTAGTTTTCAAATTAACCTCCAAGTCATGGCGTAGTTGGGGTTGCATACAGTGGTATCAGCATCATTGTATTCTTGTTCATTTTTTCTATTAGATTTCTTAGCAGCATTATACTGCAATGGCTAACGATACAACATTTCACAAGTATTGTATTTGGGAAGATTTGCAATAATTAATGCTGTACGACTGCATAGAATCTGGAAGATTTTTGGTTGATTAATTGTGTAATAATCCTACTTATTTTAGTTGTTTTTATATAGATGACAAATGTTTTTCAAATTGGAATTGCTGAGGGATGTAGCGGTGCCTGCTAAAAGTTTGGACACCAAACGGGCTGCAGGTTCCTCAGCGATATATTTTAAGTTTGTAACCAACTTGAAGGGCTTGATAAATGAGAAGGCTTGCAAGGGTCATGGTTACTTTCTTTCAGTAACCAACTTGAAGAGAATTGGCAAAGAGGGGCCGTCTGTGAATGGTTAGGGGTTGTGTACTTCCGTTAGCATTTATGTGTCGCACTTTCTTGCCCGTCAAGGGAGAAGTCTTGCATGGAGTTTTTTATGCAACATTTAGCTTTGAGTCATATTGTGGTATGGTCCTGTGAAATATACTTTAATGTCACCTCGACGGGTGCCAACTTACCGCCATGTTTCCAGGAAAAAGCCATTCTTCTCATACGACCAACAACCAAAGATAGGGAATGGCGTGGTGGTCCAATTCTTAGTGATTGCAGTGCGATGGATCAGGAAGCTAAGGGAGAAATCTAAAACAGAAGTACTTAGTATTTGGCAGAGTAGAAGGTGAATCAATTGGACCAATTTTATTATCTGGTGGGACTGGTCCTGGTGATATTGACTTGTAAATGCTTGTACATATTATGCAGGAATAATGAATAGACCTGCATTTCCTTGCAGTATATACAAGAGGGGTTTATGCAATTACTTGAAAAAGAGGAAAAAAAAAAGAACTTATGGATATGTAGCTGCTACTTACATAGAAGCCTAGAAGGCTTGTTTCTCAGCACACTAGAATTAGAAATGATTGATGCTTTCTTCTGTTTTGGGGCATATTAATTTGCACAAGCTATATTCTACTGTCTCAGCATTGCAATTTATAGTTCCCCAATCTGAAAATTGTACATTTCATTATTGTTTCTTATATATTTTCTCAACCATTTTGTTAAGAAACAATTTGTATCAAAATACAATGAAAATGTATCATTATTTTATATAAGCTTTATTTTTTTAACACAATTTTTGTGATAAAAAAAATTAGAAAAAGAAATGATTTGAGGCTTGTAATTGAGTCTATATTAGTATGTTTATTCCGTTTTGATATAATGTAAGCCTGCCCAAGTTCAAGAATCCAACAAGTGGAATTGGAGAAGGAAAAGTTTATGAGAACATAATAACATTAGACTTACTGAATAGTGAATACCTTTATTTCTCATATTATTTGTCAATTTATCAGCTCCTAACACCTGATAAAATTGATTATATTATCCTTATATTTCAGAGTTTTCACCAACATTTTAGTCGTTTCGTATTGGTTAATGACTTTTTGATACTGAATGTACAAACTATGTCCTTATTTGAGGAAATACAAAAAAGGAGACCCACGTGTTATTATCTCTTACAATTTTTTATTTTTTTTTTGGGGTGGGAATATTTCCACTCCACTAGTTTCATAAATCTATCTCGTTTTAGAAAATAATTGTAATAAATTTATGCAATTTTTAAAATATATAAATCAACAAAATTTTTGACAATTAATCAATTAAGTCATTCTTATAATTTTTTTTTATATTTATATATCTTTAACTATTAATATTGTTTTAAGATAAGTTTTATTTATTTATTTTGTCCTGATAATATAAAATAACAAAATAACTTCAAGAAACATGTGCTCTTATATTTAATAATTAGTTATTCAATTTTATTCCATTAAATCTCCAAAATTTCTTCTTTATTTATATTTTTTTAAAAATAATGTGGGTTTATGGCAATTAGTTTTTGGGAGAGGGGTGGGTTCATAAAAATCATTGGAAATTCACCACCTTATTTTTGACGCGGCTGGCAACTATTGACCTCAGTTTAGCCATTTTGACCACAGCTGTGCCTGTGAGAGCTCCACTCCGACAGAGAACGTAAGTTGAAGGATCACGAGAGAACGAGTTACAGACTCAGTGAGTCAGAAAGTGCTTCATCACTCTTACTGCTGGGTAAGGTTTTAATCATTAAGCTCTAATTGTCATTTCATTTTATTTTAAAAAAATTCTTTCCTATTTGATACCCAAATGCTTTGTTTTTTTTTTTCCTGAAATTTTCTTGTTGGGACACTTTGATGATCGAATGAAATGATTGTTATTGACTGTTTGTTTTGTACATTTAGCATTTAAAATGTATTTCATTTCTTGGTAATACGTCGAGTCTTTTATATATCTCTCTTTTATTTTTATTTTTTGGAGGGTTTGGTGATTTTGATTTTTGATATGGTTTGCTTTGAATTAGTTTGAAGATAAAGGGACATCCAGGGAAAAAAAAGCTTAAAATGTATGACTTTCAGATGCTAAAAATGTATGGCTTTCAGAGACAATGTGCTAGTTATAGAAATTGGGTTTTCATGTGGCAAAATGGATGTACAGATTATAGTGTATGAATGAAATGCTAGATACAAATCATGATGATCCTTGCTTAGTGAAATGCTAGATACGGATCATGATGATCCTTGTTTAGGCCTTAAGTAGCTTTTGATTTTCGATGGTGAGATTATGAGGTGCAAAATTTCAGATTTTTGACTCTTATGCTTTTTTACACTCTTGAGAATGGAGCAATGTTAATAAAAATTATGTTAAATTCATTGTTTTTCGTAGATTTGGAAAAATTTATTCTTTAAACGATTTAGCCTGGTGGTGTGAAGGGTAGTGTTTGGTATACCAGCCTGGAACTTTTTACAGTTCCCACTTGACGCATATTTAGAAACTATCTAAGATCTTTTCATGCAACAAGAGAGGCTCACCTGGAGAAGGTTGTTTTCTTGCTTTAGAACTTTCTTTCATTGAACATTCCAGTTTAATAGATTCATATGTTCTTTATTTGATGTGCATATTTGCATCAATTAGTTTGTTTTCTTCATCTTTTTCAAGCTATTTAGTAGCAATTCAAATAAGTGCAACCTTGGCTTGTGGACTGCATTCTACAAATTGTCGCTTAATGATGGCAGCACTCTGAATTATGATTGCGCATTTGAGTTCCACTATCTAAATGTTATGCTATTGGTTTTCGCTGCCTGCTACTCACCGCCACTGCCAACTTGTTTCCCTATGTGCTCTGTTGCTTAAAGAAAACAAATTTCTCATTTTCAATTATATATTTTGTGGTTTTCTTTCGAACAAATCTGCCAAATCCTGTCAAGTGTCAACAAATATTGATGATTTCATCAGACATGGAAAGACAGAGTCTGTGAAAACTTTAGGAATCGAAACTTGGAATAGATTATTATTTATCTCACTCATTGGTATTTGGTTTATGATTACATGTGGAACCCAATGTTTGTCAAAGTGAAGTTGCGCTGGAATGTTGTAGACCCTGCTGAAAATCTGGTCACTATTGTTATCTGTTTGTTGGATGACTTTGCTGGCAGAAAGTCCACCAAAGATCTTGGATGCTATCTTGCTGTCACAACTCTGGAGAGCACAGGGGAGGGAAAAGTTAGAGAGAACGCAGGGGAGATGCTCTTTCCTGTTGTTTTCATTGGCAAGATTTTTCAGGATTGTACACAAGATGCTGAAGCATGGGGTTCTTTTCAACTGTGTGTCAATCGATATGTCTTACTTGCACGAAAATGCCTAATTACGGTTATGTGCTAGCTGAGAATCCGGTCTTCCTGGGTGAAAAGAACTTGAAGATTTGAGAAAGATGTTGTGGGTAGAGGTTGAAAGGGAATTTCATGCGTTAGTCAGTTTAAAGGGTGATTTTCTTCGTGAAGCTGCTGTGCACTAACCTCTATGTTTTCTTCAGCACTTGAAAATCACCTCTACATGACCCTGTTGTAGGTAGAGTTTGTTAGTTAGAAATGTTGGAATGCTAATATGCTACTTTCAATTTCCCGTTGACCTTGTATTTGTACGTAATCCTCTTTTGATGATAATAGCTCAACACAATCGAGTACAATCCCAGTTGAAGTAATGTATAGAGATTTATTTTTCCAACATATGTATAAAATAGCTCGAGCCAAGGACACAAGTAAGTAATAGCTCAACGTTCCAGGACAACTACACAGAATCATGCTAATTTCTCCAACATAGAGATATTTTTTCTAATTATATCATGAAAAAGGGGTACATATACAAATACTTTTAGTTATTGCCGAACATTCTTTGGTAGAGTCCACGAGCTAGCATGAACGTGTTGGCAAAGGCAAAGAGAATGAAGCTCGAGCCAAGGACACAAGTAGCAACGGAAAGCCCAGTAGAAGGTGCCAACACTGCGTATGTGCCTGTAATAAATGCAACCACCATTGCTAACAAGGAAACCATGATGAAATTATGGGGCATATCTGAAAGAAACTTGGTTTGCCGAAGGGTCTTAGATGGAGTAAGGAAATAAATAAAGATAGCTGAAACGGAGAGGACCATGGCTATGACATCAGATACAATAAATGCTCGGAAACCTGCATTTTTTATGAGGATTGGAGTGCCGGGAATTGGGCCTTCTTTACCCCAGTAACCACCCGGTAATGTGAACCCTGCAGCGAAGGTAACTGTTGCAATAAGTGCAGCCACTACCGTATGCAGCGATTGCATTTCTTTTAATGCTTCTTCATCGACTGGCTCTTTTTCTGTTTGCACCCGGAGAATACCATTTGGATATTGTCCACGGCCAACATTTTTGGACAACTCTTGGATTTCTTGCTGCGATATGTTGATCATATTAGGTAAATTAAATATTGATCAAAGAAAATTTATGAAACAATTTTTTAAAAAAGAGGACCAATTTCAAGGCCAGGACAAAAGATACCTTTATTTTATAAGATTTAGTTATATACAATACAGTATGTATATATATAGAGAGGGAGAGGGGGTGTGGTATGCTTCACTAACATTTGATACAAATAACGTGGCATACACACGAATACCTCACCCCATTCACTATAAAACAATTAAGATGATAATGTAAGTAATTATTTAGCACACATAATAATTTATGATAATATTATATCGTGTGTACCACATTCAAGACCGATGAAACCCATTCTTCACATTAAACTAATTTAGACTTTGTAAATATAAAATGAATTAAGTGACCCACCAAAAAAAAAAAAAATGTATGATCCGATATGCCATATGCAGTTCGTGAGAAGCACAAAACACAAGAAATATATGTATAAAATATTTGTACAAATAGCATTTTCCTCTATATTAATGTTATGACGAGCTTAAACTTTTTTTTTTTTTGGGGTTAAACTCATAACAACATTGTTAATTTTTACTCACAAATGTTCGATATTGCAGTGCAATGCGATGAAAAAGTTGTTCCCATTTAAGAAAAATAAAAACAAAGTATGAATTGATTAACATTACTTGGAATAGCTGCGCCCGCATAAACAATTAGTAGCCGTGAGGAGCAGGTAGCAATAAATAAATAAAAAAAGGTAGCAATGAGTAAACAGTAAAAAAGAATTTACCTCGAGCTCAGGAAATCCATGACCTTTTACATCTTGAACACTAATACCATGATTGTTGACGGCATCATTACCGCCTACAACTTTGAGAAGGAACGGAAGGACAGCCACACGGGGTGAAAGTCGACAGACAGCAGCAACCACGTGGACAGGAGTGTTTCCATCTACGTCCTTACTTAACAAACAGCTGCTTCTGACGATCGGATGTTTTATTAGGAGACGGCTCAATTGGAAGATATCTAAACTGACCATAGCAAAGTGAAGAAAATTCCACCCTCTTTCATCGACCTTTACTAGAAGATGAGATCGACAAGAGGAAATAATTTCATTTACTATCCCTATATGCCCTCTGGCGGCTGCTAAATGAAGAGCTGTCATATTTCGATCTTTGTCACCGATGAACGCAGCTGATTTATCACGTGCTAATAACAGTTTTGAAGTCAATTCGCGACCACTATATGCAGCATGATGGAGTGGAGTCCAACCGTATTTGTCTCGTACTGCTGTCAAACTCCTCTGTTTCTCAAGTAATTGCTTTATCACTTCTGAAAGAAGATAATAAATAACGAACTAAACACATTAAATTTATAAAGCAAAAGCTTTAATTTTCTTGACGGTGAAAATAATGATTTATTTATTTATTTATTTTTGGTGGATGACAACTCAACAAATACAGATCATCATACGGACAGACATATTTAGCTGACAATTTCTTGGAACCCGACTTGGACACATATTAAACAAATTTCACCGTTGATTCGCTGATCATCACAAATCCAACTGAATATCGAATTCTATCTCATTTTATTTTTATGTCCACCAAATTTCGAGCGGATATCCACACTTTGAGTATAACTGTGTATGTGCATGTGTGTGCACACATATATATATATATATATATAGTCGTTTAAGCAAACCAATAAAGTGTTGGCTCCATTGATAATGGAGTCTTCTTAAGTGGTTTGATTGTGTTTGCTTCTCAGTTCGAGTAGCAGGAAAGTCATCTTTGTTAGAAGAACCTGTGCTTTTCGATTAGAGCGAAGATTTTTAATCTAAATTGTGGTACGGATTTAAAGGTGCCTCCCACAGTTAAGACCCTCTCTAAAATACCTCATAATTAAGAAAAAAAAAAGAAAAAAAAAGTCGTTTAAGCGTACTTGTGGGATATGTGTAGACTGCAGCATGCAAGGCAGTCTTCCCATCGGGACCTTCATGAGCAGGTGATGGGCATTTTTGTAAAATTTCAGCTACTATCTTGACAGATCCATTCGCCGCAGCCATATAAAGTGGAGTTTCGCTGTTGCGATTAGCAGAATACCGAACATGAGGGTCTGCTTCGATTAAAATTTTCACAACATCGACTCTACGAAGTCGCACTGCCTCGTGCAACGGTGTGTTCTGCTCCTCATTTGTCATCTTTAGTATCTGCCTCGCTGCGCTTTCGACACCGGTTTCTAGGTCTATAGGCTGTCTACTCGCGAATACAATCAGAAATTTCACAATAGCAGTATGCCCCTTTTTGGCCGCAAGATGGAGTGGAGAATCACCTTTGGCATTGGCTTGAAATAGTAACGATGGACACAAATCAAGTATCTGTTCCACGAACTCGGTTGATTCACTACTAATCTCTCCTTCTTCAGTCTGCAGGGTCAGATGGGATCGCATTATGTTCACATGCAAGACTGTATTTTTCATGACATCAGTTACTATGCTTTCTAGTTCATCTCTTGCTATTTCCCTGAAGGGTTCAATGTCACCCTTAGCTGCAGCCTCAAACAATTTACGATCCATGTCAACTTGTGAATGCAATGATATTTGAGTTTTGTGTAGGATGCATACCAAATTATTAATCCTGGATCGTTAAATACTGCAGTTTGCCGCTTGATATTTCTGCCCTATAAATTTTATAAACCCACCCCATTTTAAGAAAATTATTATAAAAAGTTCATATTATGTTTTAAAATCTTACATAATGAAAGATTTTGCAAAATTAGTCAATTAAATCCAGCTTCATTTATTTTTCTTAAAACCCCTTATTTTTTTTGTTTTATATCAACTAGACAGGTTTTTGTTAACTCCATTAGCCACTATTAAATAATTGAAGATAAAATAATATTTTATTTTATTTCTTTAAATAAATTCAAGAATAAAATAATATTTTATTTTATATTTTTCAATATTGGTTACGTAATTAAGGAAAAAGAAACTAATTGATATGAAATAAAAATTTGAAAAGGTTCTGAAATATTATCAAAAACTTGTGGTGTTAAATGCACTTTTAACATTCTCATCATAGTTGGAAGATAATTTTTCGAGAATTATTTAAAGTGAGTAAAGCAATACTTTGGGTTACTCTCCAACCATTGGATAATATGTATTGAGAATCTTTACCTCTATTTATGAATCTCTCATTTATCCATTCGATCCAGCCTGTTATTGAGGTTATTAAAGAGGACATTAACGTTTATTCATTCAGTTAATTAATTTTGTGTGCACCGTCATTTTTTTTTTGTAAGTAAATATGACTTTGTTTAGCACCCTTGGCTTTGTTTTTAGCTATGCTCTTGTTATTGGTATTGCATAATACTCGGAGATAACAAACTAAAGTTGGCCATAATTGATTATTGCATATCCATGCACAAAGGCCACTACCATTTTCATTCGGTTAACTAATTGAACTATGATCCCTGTAAATTAACAGGGGAGCATGCTATGAGTTCGGAGAATTTCATTGTTCCCCAAAAAAGGAAATCTTTCTCGTTCTTAAATCAGTTCTTCTTAAGTTACAACACACAAGATTTTTATCATAAGACTTTAACTTTGATTCCGAAAAACAATTCAATGGAACAGCCTCCCATCTCAGCCGTTGGTAGGATCGATGACTTATGCTGCGCAGGTAGCGTTATTCTGTCGATCTCATCATATCAATAAATTTGTGGTGGACTACCATACACATGACTTTCTCATATTTAATTAATCATGCATTCTCTATTTTGTTTTTTTTTTTTTAAATTTTTTGGGTGTCTCTTTATTTTATTTGATAATTATTACACTCTTTAAGGTTTAAGATTTCTTTTAAGCCAGTTATCTATAATATTATAGATGGTTTATCGAAAATTTGTATTTCATTTTCGTAGTTGTTTTGTTACAATGGAAGATTTTTGACATCACTCAACTTGTTAGCATTGAGATGGAAATTAAAAGTAAGTTAAAGATATCAAAACACACAGGTTTGCTTTCACTTTCGTTTTCAATCTTTCCTCTCTTTTTGTTGTATTATGCGTCAATGCCCAAGTCTAGCCATGAGCCATCCGAGATATTTTCATTACCGATAACGTCAATCAACAATGGCCCTTTTCTTCAGACTTTCACCATCGGACTTCGCTTTCCAACTACATACTACTCTTATTTCCACCACAATAATAGATCACACGTTTTTCACGAGATAACTTGACTTCAATGGACTTATCCCACTATACTTTGCCACGTTACATCACTTTCTAATTTTATCTTCAAAGATTTCTAATCTAAGAGGGTGGTTACTTGTGGGAAAAAATTTCCGTTGGCCGCCCTGTCAACTCAACGGAAGGTAGGACCGACGGCTTAAATTATTATGTTTGCTATAACATTTATTTTTTGCTTTCGTTATAACATGATTATATATTAATCGTTGGTTTTTTTATTATTATATAGTAGTAGTTGGTTTTTTATCTAATAGTTATAGAAATAATTTAATTTTATTATTTTATATTTTTATAATCGCTACATCATCATGTATATTACAATACACAATAATAGATCATACGTTTTTCACGAGATAACTTGACTTCAATGGACTTATCCCACTATACTTTGCCACGTTACGTCACTTTCTAATTTTATCTTCAAAGATTTCTAATCTAAGAGGGTTTCTACTTGTGGCAACATTTTGTCCGCTGCCCTGTCACCTCAGCAAAAGGTGAGATTGACGGCTTAAATTATTATGATTGCTATAGATTTTTTTTTGGGAATTTTTTATGTTACATAATTACGTAACATATATGATTATAGTAGTAGTTAAATTTTTATTTATGAAAATAATATTATTTTATATTTTTATAACCGTTAAATTTTCATTCAGCGGCTGCTACATAATTACGTATGTTACATAATTATATAACATAACAATCTCTTTTATTTTTTAATATTAAAATTTATGAATTCTAAAATACTATGTACTTTTAAGATTGTCTCCTAAGCTAATTATAATAAAGCTGCATGTGTTTTAGCTAAAGGGTGAATTTGCAATTTATTCTCGTAGCTGTTTTATAAGGATGGAAGATTGTTCACAACTCTTAACTTGTTATTTTTTAGATGTTATTTATTTATTTATTGAGAATTCTTTTATTAAAAGAAAAAGACCTTCTCATAAGCCTAACCATTTGATACTTAAATAATACAAACGTTCTTTTTTTTTTATTAATCTATATTACAGTCACTCTCATTTAAATTACTATCGGAGCACCCAATACAGTTGCACTTGACACTTACAGAAATGTATTAACAAAATATATGAGGTTTCTAATAAAGTTCAAAGTAATTATATCCATGAAGAAAGAAGATTATGAACCATCAGGCAAATGGTCTAACTAGTAAATAGCTATTAGATAAGGGCAATGTGGTAAGCGGCTTGTTGGAAAAGAAGTGTGAATCTAATGGAACTTAGTTACAAAATTAATCTAAGGGAAATGTATAAAACCACTTTTTAATTTGGTAAATACAGCAAAAATTGCCTAATATTTCAAAATTCAACAAAACCTTCCGTCATTGACAAATTTTAAAGTCAAAAGTCTAGTATAATAAGTCAATTATATTATGATGTATATGTATTTATTTTGAAAAATCATCATTCAAGTACGGTATATCAAATCTAAATACATAAATCATACGTGTATTAATTAATTATATTATCTTTTATGTATTCTAAAATTTTTCTCCCTCGTGAATATTATTAACGTTTGAAATTTAGAGTTATAATTTAAAATGAGCCCACATCTTAATATTTTCAACCTCCTCTATGCTGTCACATGTACACCTCTAAATTAGATTAACACGTTTGATTTATTCAATAATTAACGATAGAGTAGCTTATATGATTTGGTATTGGTCTTGTATGTGATCTCATTTTTACCCCTTCAATTAGTAACAATAAAGGACATCAAACGAAATGTAGTAAAATGGAAATTTCTTTTTAATATAGTAATAAAATAATAAATTGACATACTTATTAAATATTTTATGAATTAGTCAAATGACAATACGAAATGGTCGCGTCCATAAAGACAAGCAAATGTGAAAGCAATAAAAAGTGCGTGGACTAGTAGTATTGTTTGGATCCCATGATATTCTCGAAATTATTTTTTTTACTTTTCTCTATGGTTGGTGAAGAGTATGGATGCCAACTAATTCGAGTACGACTATATTTAGAATTAAGTTCGAACAGTTGTAAGTTGTAACTTAAAAATTATAACATTATAATAATTAATAAAAATTAATTATTATAGTATAAAAATTAAATTAATTATTAAAAATTAATTATATTTTTTTTAAATTAATATTTAAAAATTATAATTATTACATATTATAAAATTTTATTTAAAAAATGGGTGGGGAAAGGTTTATTTGGACCCCGCTAGTCAATAATGTCTCGTATAAAACTGTAATTATTATTTTTCTGTGAACTTTCGCTTGTTCTATCCTTACCAATTATTTTCTTCTTTTTTCGTCTTCGGCGCCAAGACGTCAACGGCCAAGTCTAGGCATTCAATATTATTTTATATTATTATCGATAGCGTCAATCATTTTTTACCTTCAGCAATTCTAGATGAATAAAAGTATGACGACATAATGATAAAAGCTTTTATAATTTAATTAATTTTGAGAATTTTTTAAAAAGAAAAATGTTAAATTACGAAAGAAAATTTTAAAAATTCATAAAAAAAAGATTTTTGTCATGATTTTATCATACTTTTGTTCCATCATTATTTTCCTTTTTCTTTTCCAGCTAAATAAAAAAGATCCAAACTGGCACAATAGGTTCACAAATTTGTTTTGATGTCCGATCCCCCTATAACTCTTTCTTTTGAGTCTATCCTTAAAGAATTTTATTTGTTAGCTCATTATTGTACGGTGTATTACTCAGCTAACTGATAAGTTTGACCTAGAGTATTTTTACAATTATATTAAAGTAAGGCTGGCAAAATTTGATACGGTATTCGATTATTCGATACGAACACGACATGAATAAATATATATAAATTATTAAATTTGACACGATTATCAATGAATCAGGTCTAAGTCAACATGCTTTTTTCTTTGTCGGATTAAGATTAAAGTTCTTAACGTATTTATCCAACTAATAATACAATTATATTTTTTATTTTAAATTAATTTCTAAGTTTTTGCCATTAAAATTGAAATATTGAACATAATTCTCTTTTTTTAAAAGATAAATAAATACACAACATTTCATTTATAAAATTTTATATTGATTTAAAATTTTAGTAGTGTAAATGTGAAAAATGTCGGTAGATTTGCATATTTTATAATATTGATATATAATATTATTTACATATATATAATTAAAACTTCAATATTAAAAATGTATAATATTTTTGGTGCGTGTGTCTATATATATGAAAGTAAATATTTAATATAAATTTTATTAAACATATAAATATTAAGTGTGTTATTAGATAATTCGTTTATTTTTCATATAGAATTTGAGTCTTAATATTTTAACATGATTTTTAAATGAGATGTATTTGAGTCGACCTAAATTTAACACAATAAGAATACGACCCGATTATTTATTTTTTTAAATATAAATTTTGTATGGTATCACTTAAAATTTATCATTTAAATAGGAAATGATGATGTTCAATAATTACGGATCACATGGTGCGTTGTATGTAATGATATCACTTTTTATCCTATCTTCAAAGAATTCTAATCTAATAATAGACAATTCAGAAACAATTCTATGGACCAGCCTGCCGCCATCTTGGTCAATGAAAAGATTGACAACTCATTTTATGCCGTTGTTTTGCCGATCTCATCATATCAGTGTAGTTGTGGTGGACTACCACACACAGCGCTTCCTTAATTAATCATCATGTATTCAAAGATTCTCCGTCTCTATTTTATTTTTTATTTTTTTGGGTTGTTTATTTGTTTTATTTAATAATTATAATGCTCTTTAAGGTATAAGATCTTCTCTTAAGCCATTTATAATAATATTATAGATACTTTATTAATCTAAGTTTGTACTTCATCTTCGTAATTGTTTTGTGATAACGGAACATCACTTAAACTTGTTATCATTGAGATGGAGATTAAAGATATTTTACCTTCGTTTTCAATCTTTTCTCTCTTTTCATTGTAATCGGCGTCAACGCCCAAGTCTAGCCATCCAGGATTATTTTATTCCCGATATCGTCAATCAACAATGGTCCTTTTCTTCAGACTTTCACCGTCGGACTTCGCTTTACAACTAGACACTTCTCATTTTCCACGACAATACATAATAATAGATCACGCGTTGTTCACGAGATCACCACTTTCCAATTTTGGACTTATCCCATTATACTTTGCCACATTTGTGCCAAACATTATAATTACACCACTTTCTAATTTTGTCTTTAAAGATTTCGAATCTAAGATATTATGTCGTTACTTATGGGAGAAAATTCTATCGGCCGCCCTATCACCTCAGCTGAAGGTAGGACCAACGACTTAAATTATGATGTCGTTTAGCATAACATTTATTTTTTAAATATTAGAATTTATGAATTCTAAAGTAGGATCTACTTGTAAGATTTTCTCCAAAACTAATTATAATAAATCTGTATATGTTTTAGCAAAATTTCCAATTCATTCTCGTAATTTTTTTTTTGAAGGATGGAAGATTTTTCATAACACTTTACTTGTTATTTTTGAGATGTTATTTACTTATTTATATGAGAATTCTTGTATTTAAAAAAAAAAATGAACACCTTCTCTTAGGCCTAAACATTTGATAATTAAATAATATAAATATTTTTTCCATAATTTAAATTAAAATTTACTCTCATTTAAATTCCTATCGGAGCACCCGATACAGGTGCACTTCACACTTACATAAATATATTAAGAAAATATATGAGGTTTCTAATAAAATTCAAAGTCATTCTATTTACCAAGAAAGAAGATTATTAACCATCAGGTAAATGCTCTAAATAATAAATAGCTATTAGCTAAGGGCAATGTGGTAAGCGGGTTTGTTGCCAAAGTAATATGGATCTAAGAACCTTAGTTTACAAAATTAAATTAAGGGAAATGAGTAAAACTTCCTTCTTATTTATTAAAATATAGCGAAAAAAAACCTCTTAATATTTTAAAATTCAACAAAACCTTCTGTTGTCAAGAAATTTTAAAATACATTGGAGATACCATGTTAATCATACAATAAGTAAATCATATTATGACATGTATGCATTTATTTCGAACTATCATCATTCAAGTGAGATTATATTAAATTCAAATACACATGTCATATATATATATTAGTTGATTGTATTATCTCTAATATATTTTAAAATGTTTCGTTGTTGTGAATATTATCAACGTTTGAAATTCGGAGTTATAATTTAAAATTGGCCCACATCTTAACATTTTCAACCTTCTCTATGTTCGCACGTGTACACCACCAAATTGGATTAACATGTTTGATTTATTCAATAATTAACGATAATAGCTTACAGGATTTGATCTTGGTTTTATATGTGAACTCATTTTTACCCCTTCAATGTTGGTACGACATCGACGTTGAACGACTTTCTATTAGGATTGGCTTCATTAGCCGTCACCTTACAATTAGTAACAGTAAAGGACCAACAATATTAAGTGAAATGTAGTAAAATAATGGAACTTTTTATAAATAAAAATAAATAAATTATGGTACTTATTAAATAATTTATGAATTCATCAAAGATAATAACCTTGGTGTTTATTATTTTTTAAAGCATATTTTAATTAATGAATAGTAACACGTGCATTAATATAAATATAAACTATATGATAAGTGTATATATATATATAAATGTTGACAAACTAAATACGAAATTGTCACCTATAAAAAAGACAAACAAATGAGAAAAAGTGCGTGGACTTGTTTGACCAATTGAACCCCCATTGATATTCTCACAATTATTTTTTATGACGTTCCTCTCTAGTTGGAGAAGAATCTCGATGCCAACTAATTCGATTAAGGTGCTGTTCGAAATTAAGGTCGAATAATTGTAACATAAAAATTATAATATTAAAATATTATTCTTCAGATCGTTGAGAAGCCACTGTCGAAGGCAGAAGGAAGTGGCAGAGGAGAATTTTGTTACCTTCTGTACGTAATAACTAAGAGCGTTGCCTATTTTCTATTTAGGTTGTATCTCATTAGTTGATCCAAGAACTGAATGTGCCCACATTGCGATAATATTGATTTTTAAACCCGCTACAAGGAAAGGGGAGAGAAAATAGATTTTGATTGAATGTTTCAAACTTTAAATAAAAAAATTAATATAAAAATAATTTTACTACCGATCAAATTTAAAATTAAATAATATTTAACTAAATAAATTATTTAAATAAAGTTAGAAAATACATTCAAAATTTTAAAATATAACATACCAAAAAGAAAAAAAATCTCATTTGTTTAGATCAATACATAAAAATTAATTGCTTGGGAAGCTATGTTTTTTTTATTTAATTATTTTTATTTTATATTATTATCATATAAGACTTAATATGGTGTTAATGTATATTTTAACTTATTTATTTATTAGTAAGTATAATTCCATATTTACAAGTTTAATTTTTGCGAATTCACAGAAGTAAATCCATATCCAATATAATGACTATGGATTTTCAAATTTTCAAATCTAATCCAATCCACCAATCCAGAGATCGGATTTTTATGGATCGGATTTCTGCGGACCATATGGATTTAATGGATCGGATTGGGTTCTAAACACCCCTAGTACTACTCATTGCTTAAATTCTCAAACAATTAAAGATAAAGTTAGTTTATGATTTCATCACAAATTTCAGATTTTATCTTTTTATTTTTCTCTTAATTAGTTGTGTTATTTAATTGTTCTTATTTCTTTTTAATTTATTATTTTGTTCATCTACTATTATTATTATTATTTGTGTGCTTATTTTATCCATTTTGAAATAAAATTGTGTCGAAAAACTTTAAAAAATAGAAAATAGGAAAATTAGTTTAATCTAAAAAAAGAGTGGTAAAAAAGATGTAATTTGAGTAAAGAAACAATGAGCGAAAATAATATAATTGAATTAAAATTTCATAGATTAGCAATAGTAGAATAGAATTTTATTTAATAATTTGACATTTTAGAACGTTATAAGAATTGATTTTAAATAAATAAATTTTATAATATAACTAATATTTTTTTTTATTTATGATTCATAATAAGGTTCCTGCTCTACATATGACAAAGTATAACCTAGGGGTGGGCATATTTTAACCGAACCGATCCAAACCGATCCAAACCGACAATTTGGATCGGTTTGGATCGGTTTCATTAGTAAAAAAACTGGTTTCGGTTTATTGGATTGCAAACCGACATCACTCGGTTTGGATTTCGGTTTGGAAGGATTTCAAACCGATTCAAACCGATCCAATCCAAAAATATTATATAATTACATTATATTTTAAGTTAAACAATCTAACTAATTATATTTATCATTTTATGTAGATTTTGACAAATCAAAACTAATTAGGCCATAAGTTTTGACAGACAAGATGCACAATATTTTAATTGTCAAATGTTGTTCAAATTTATTTTTATTTTGTGAGTTTGTTTTGAATGAATATGTTAAGAACTTATTTATTAGGATGTATTATGCTGTAAACTTATATGAATGTATCTTTAAATTGTTATGTAGATGTCAAAGTAGATATGAATAATATAAAAGAGGTATCAATTTGAATTACGGACAAAAAAAAATAATAATAATTTAGATAAAATAATAAAAAAATCAGCTTTTAGCTAATAAAACTCAAACCGAGAATCCAAACCGATCCAAACCGATCCAGTCGGTTTGGATCGGTTCGGTTTGAAAAATTTTTAAGTTGATATCGGTTTGAAAATTTTTCAAACCGATAAGTTTGGATCGGTTTGAGAATATGTCTCAAACCGATCCAAACCGACTTTGCCCACCCCTACTATAACCTATTTAGAGATTTTATCTTTATTTTATTTATTTTTATTTTTAACGGTGTTTCTGTTTATTTGATAATTAATATACTCTCTAGAGATCAAAATTTTCTCCTAAGCTAATTGTGATGAAGTTGCTTTAGCTAACTTTATAGTTCGTTCCCGTAGTTGTTTTGTAATGATGGAAGATTTTTTGCGACACTTATCTTGTCATTTTTTAAATTTTGTTCTATTTAATAAGACTTTTTTTGTCCCCCCCCCCAAAAAAAACACTCTAAAGCCTAGCCATTTGATAATTAAGTAATATAAACTTTTTTTAAAAATTTTATATTACAGTTTACTCTCATTACATTAAGTCATTATTGGAGCTACTTAACCCTTACAAAAATATATTTACAAAAAAAAATATATGAGGTTTCTAATAAAAAAAAATATTAGCTTGTCATTCTATCTATAAAGGAAGAAGAGTTTTGACCACTAGCAAATGGTCTAATAAGTAAATAGCCATTTGCTAAGGGGCCTAAGGTAATGTAGTAAGCGGCTTTGTTGCAAAAGAAATGTGGATCTAATGGACCTCAGACACATCCCTTGGGTAAAGATTAGAGCAAATCCGTTGTTTATGAGAATTAGGTTACAAATAACCCACAGAGCATAGAAGTGAGAAGGGAGGAGTGGCTACTTTACCGTTAATTATTGGGGTCTAGCTATGTTGTAATAGTAGTATGGTACCACTGTTGCTTTCAGTCATTGAATCTTGCTAATGCAACTGTACAGTGTACAACTATAAATTCAATGGATAAACGTAACAATGGTACCGTACCACTGTTGCAACATAATTTTCCCCTAATTATTGAATAAATCAAACGCGTTAATCCAATTTAGACACCCGATTTGGTGGTGTACATGTGACAACATTGACGGGGTTAAAAATAATAATGTGTGGGCCGAATTTAAATGATAACTCCGAATTTTAAACTTTAATAATATCGACGACAGAAGGTTTTGCTAGATTTTGAAATATTTAGGGGTTTTTGCTATATTTTAACAAACAAGAAGGGGGATAGCACTTAATATTTTATCGTGTTTTTGTGTGTAACTCATTTTCACTGCTTTAATGTCAGTTATGACATTAACATTGAACTGATCTCTATTAAGACTAGCTTCAAGAGTCGCCGTACTACAACTAGAAACAATAAAGGATAATTAATGAAAGTATAGTAAAATGAAAGATTTTTTTTTTTGGAAAATATAATAATGGAATGATAGATTGTAGTATTCATTTAATATTTTGTAATTAAATATTACAAAATATTAATCACCTTTGTCATTAACTTGTAGTAGCAATGATGGACACATTTCAAGTATCCGTTGCACGAACTCCGTTGGATACCCTTGCTATAAATATCAAGACCACAATCTTGGTCTTGATATTCAAAGTTTGAATATCAAAATCAAACTTCTAGATATTCAAACTTTGAATATCAAATTCAAAATTCTAGATATTCAAAGTTTGAATATCAAACTTTGAATTTTAAATTTTGAACAATAATAAATAATTAAAAAAATACGTGAATAGTAGCCAAGATTTTGGCTATAAATAGAGGGACTCATTCCCTCATTTGATCATCCAATTTTGAGAAGATTTCTCTTGTATTTAGAGAAAATTTAGAGAGCTTGCATTTATAAGCTCTTGTTACAGTGATTGAGAGAGTTTGGGTGTTTTGGGGTTTTGGGAAGTGAGCTAAAATACTACAATACTTGTAACTCCTTTTCACTAGTAAAATATTTCCTTCTGTCTTCGCCCGTGGATGTAGGCTAAAAGCCGAACCACGTAATTTTCTGGTGTCTTCTAGTGTGCTTGTTCTTTATTTTCTTCCAATTTTATTTTAGCTACGTGTCTGCTTCACCCACCAATTTCCTAACAGTGGTATCAGAGCTATTGGTTGTATTTTTTGGAGTCGGGTACTATTCACGTAAGGGGTTCTATTCACGTATACGGTACTGTACACGTATACGACACTATTCACGTATACGATACTATTCACGTATACGATTTTTGTTACATATACGGTACTATTCACGTATACAGTACTATTCACGTATACGATACTATTCACGTGAAACAGTGAAAGCGATCTAAGAATTTTGCGGTGCAAAGCAGGAAATAATGGTGTGAGTAAAGCAACTGTGTGATTTTGTACATGCAGAAAGTTACATGGCGATAAGAGCTTAAGGAGTCTGGGTTTTAAGTGGGATCATTGTGACCCCTCCAGTCTTTCCTGGGAACTTTCCTGGTGTGCATTCTCACACATACTCACAACTATTCAAGGTAGTACACTAGCTTGTGTGCGGTATTTATCAACAAAATGGCGGCAAAGTATGAAATTGAGAAGTTTAACGGAAATAATTTTTCGTTGTGGAAAATGAAGATGAAAGCTCTATTGAGGAAAAATAATTGCTTGGCAGCAATTGGAGAAAGGCCCATAGAGATAACTGATGACAAGTGGAACGAGGTAGACGGCAACGCCATTTATGATCTACACTTGGCACTTACAGACGGAGTATTATCCAGTGTGGCAGAGAAAAACACAGCGAAGGAAATATGAGATACTCTTACAAAATTGTACGAGGCCAAGTCACTACACAACAAAATCTTCTTGAAGTGGAAACTCTATACTCTTCGAATGACGGAATCTACAATGGTGACCGACCACATCAACACCTTGAAGACTCTATTTTCACAACTCACAACGTTGGGTCATAATATAGAGGAGAATGAACGCGTGCGACTTCAAAGTCTATTCGATCAACTCATCATCAACCGACAACAATCCGGTGGAGAGTCTAGTTTTCGATGTTGCGACCTCCGTATTAAATGAGGAGAGCGAGACGGAAAAATAAGGAAAGCAGACAAGCAAGTTCGCAGCGAAGCGAGAGGGAGATCAACGGAATGTGGCCCCAGTAGGAGTCAAAATCATGGTAGATCAAAATCCAGTAGTAAGAAGAATGTTAAATGCTACAACTGTGGTAAGAAATGGCACGTCAAGAAAGAGTGTTGGAGTAACCAGAAGAGAAAAGAGGGCAAAGAACCTGAGTCATCAAATGCTCAAGGGTGTGTAGCAAGTACCTCAGATGATGGCGAAATTCTCTACAGCGAGGCAACAACTGTTTCAGAATGCAGAAAATGACTATATGATGTCTGGCTTATAGACTCAGGAGCTACCTGGCACATGACCTCTCGAAGAGAATGGTTCCACACATATGAACCTATCTCAGGAGGATCTGTATAAATGGGAGATGATCATGCCTTGGAGATCGCTGGTATTGGTACTATCAAAATAAAAATATTTGATGGTATAATTCGCACAATTTGGGAGGTACGACATGTCAACGGCCTGAAGAAAAATCTATTGTCTTTGGGACAAATGGATAGTCATGGGTACAAAACTCATGTGGAGAATGGAATAATGAAGATCGTTAAAGGTGCGCTTGTATTGATGAAGGCAGAAAAGATCGGTGCTAATTTATTCATGCTAAAAGGAGAAACACTATAGGAGGCTGATGCGTGTGTCGCGTCAAATGGAGAAGAATCAACGATGATGTGGCATCTCAAACTTGGCCACATGTCAAAAAAAGGCTTGAAGATTCTCTCTGAGCGAAAATTGCTTCCGGGGCTCAAATCGGTAGGTTTACCATTTTGCAAGCATTGTGTTACAAGTAAGCAGCATAGATTAAAATTCAGTAGATCTATTGCTAGAAGTAAATACATTTTAGACTTGATTCATTCTGATGTTTGGGAATCACCGGATATATCTATGGGAGGTGCAAAGTACATGACGACTTTCATTGATGATTATTCTAGAAGATGTTGGGTGTATCCAATTAAGAAAAAGTAAGATGTATTTCCAGTGTTTAAAGAATACAAAGCGCAGGTGGAACTTGAATCTGGTAAAAAGATCAAGTGCTTGAGGACGGATAATGGTGGAGAGTATACAGACGGCGAGTTTCTTTCTTTCGTAGCAAGGTATTGAGGCGATTCACGGTAGCATGCACTCCTCAACAAAACGTAGTGGCGGGCGGATGAGCGAACTCTTACGAAAGAATAAGAGCTATGTTGAGGACTGCGTGCATTATATAGTAAATCGATCGCCATCTACATTGATGGAGATGTGAAAAGCCGGTGATTATTCCTACCTGCATTTGGATGTCTGTGCGTGATGTACAATGCCCAAAAGAACAAAGTGGATCAAAATCTAGAAGATGTATCTTGGGGTATGCTGATGGAGTAAAGGGGTATCGTCTGTGGGACCCCACTGCCCACAAGATCGTCATCAGTAGAGATGTTATCTTTGTAGAAGATCAACTGCAAAAGAGAGATAAGAATGATAGCACTGCAAAAGAAAAATCAGAGACTGTGCCGGTATATGTCGAAAATAATCTAGAAGATTTAGATTCTTCAAGCACGAGGAACAAGAACCGAGTCGAGGCTCAGGAAGTTCGTCGGTCAACTCGTGAGAGACGACGTGGCACTCGGAATATGAGAGATCAACGTTGCATCCTTCTAGAGGATGGAGAGCCTTCAACTTTTCATGAAGCTTTAAACAGTTCAGATGTTGCTTTGTGGATGACAAAAATACAAGAAGAAATTGAAGCTCTACACAAGAACAAGACATGGGAACTTGTACCACTACCACATGGAAGAAAAGCCATTGGAAACAAATGGGTCTACAAGATCAAGCGTGATGGTAATGACCAAGTGGAGCGGTATCGTGCAAGATTGGTGGTGAAAGGATATGCTCAGAAAGAAGGTATTGACTTCAACGAGATATTTTCGCCCGTGGTTCGACTCACAACAGTCAGAATAGTCTTGACAATGTGTGCTACATTTGACCTACATCTAGAGCAGTTAGATGTGAAAACTGCATTTCTTCATGGAGAACTTGAAGAAGAAATATTTATGCTCCAACCAGAAGGTTTTGCAGAAACAGGAAAGGAAAACTTGGTTTGCAAGTTGAACAAATCTCTTTACGGTCTCAAACAGGCCCCGAGGTGTTGGTATAAGAGATTTGATTCATTCATCATGAGCCTTAGATACAACAGACTCAGTTCAGACCATTGTGCATATTACAAGAGGTTTGAAGATAATGATTTCATTATGTTACTGTTGTATGTGGATGACATGTTGGTAGCAAGTCCCAACAAAGATCGAATCCAAGAATTAAAGGCACAGTTGGCTAGGGAGTTTGAAATGAAGGACTTGGGACCAGCAAACAAGATTTTAGGGATGCAAATTCACCGAGACAGAAATAACAGGAAAATTTAGCTTTCGCAGAAGAATTACTTGAAGAAAATCTTGCGACGCTTCAACATGCAAGATTGTAAGCCAATTTCTACCCCACTTCCTGTTAATTTCAAATTATCCTCAAGTATGTGTCCTAGTAATAAAGGAGATGTCTCGAGTACCGTATGTATCAGCAGTGGGAAGTTTAATGTTCGCTATGATATGTACAAGACCGGACATTGCACAAGCAGTAGGAGCAGTCAGTCGATACATGGCGAATCCTGGTGGAGAGCATTGGATAGCTGTGAAGAGGATTCTGAGATACATCAGAGGAACCTTAGATGTTGCATTATTTTATGGAGGATCAGAGTTTACTGTCAGGGGCTATGTGGATTCAGATTTTGCAAGAGACCTTGATAAAAGGAAATCCACTACTAGTTATGTGTTTACATTTGCGGGAGCATTATGGCTTTATCTACAAGCACATGGCTTTGCAAGGAAGCTATTTGGATACAAAGGTTATTGAAGGAGCTCGGGCACGGACAAGAGAAAATTTCTGTATTTTGTGACAGTCAGAGTGCCTTGCACATTGCAAGGAATCCAGCCTTTCATTCCAGGACAAAGCACATAAGAGTCCAGTATCACTTCGTTCGTGAAGTAGTGGAAGATGGAAGTGTGGATTTACAGAAAATCCATACCAAAGAGAACCTAGCAGATGTTTTGACCAAGCCGATAAATGCTAACAAGTTTATCTGGAGTAGATCCTCTTGTGGCCTCGTAGATACGTAGGCAACATGACAATGGCGAAGCAGAAAGGTTGGTGTGGAGATTGATTGGTTCTCAATCAAATCTCCAAGTAGGAGAATGTCAAGATTGGGTGTCTTGATATTCAAAGTTTGAATATCAAAATCAAACTTCTAGATATTCAAACTTTGGATATCAAATTCAAAATTCTAGATATTCAAAGTTTGAATATCAAACTTTGAATTTTGAATTTTGAACAATCATAAATAATTAAAAAAAATACGTGAATAGTAGCCCTACATCCACCGGCGAAGACAGAAAGAAATATTTTACTGGTAAAAAGGAGTTACAAGTATTGTAGTATTTTAGCTTACTTCCCAAAACCCCAATACACCCAAACTCTCTCAATTACTGTAACAAGAGCTTATAAATGCAAGCTCTTTAAACTCTCTCTCAACTGCTAACTTGCTCTCTAAAATGGAATTAGATGCAAGCTCTAGATTGAGAGCTTGCATTTATAGGCAAAACTTTGCCTCAAATGTCAAACACGTGGCCAAAACCTCAAGCCATACAACTTAAAAATTTCAAACTTTGAATTTTTCTTTTCTAATACCAAACATTACGGCATCTAGAATTCAAAACCAAATGCCAACTATTCTTGTCAAAGCTTCTAGATGCAGCCATGCCAACCATTCTTGTCAAAGCTTCTAGATGCAGCCAATTTTGACATTCTCCCACTTGGAGATTAAATTGAAAAACAATCAATCTCCACACCATCCTTTCTGCTTCGCCATAATCATGTTGCCTACATTTCTGCTAGGCCACAAGAGGATCTACTCCAGATAAACTTGTCAACATTTATCGGCTTGGTCAAAACATCTGCTAGGTTCTCCTTGGTATGGATTTTCTGCAAATCCACACTTCCATCTTCCACTACTTTTTGAACGAAGTGATACTGAACTCCTATGTGCTTTGTCCTTGAATGAAAGGCTGGATTTCTTGCAATGTGCAAGGCACTTTGACTGTCACAAAACACAGAAATTTTCTGTTGTTTGTGCCCGAGCTCCTCAAATAACCTTTGTATCCAAATAGCTTCCTTGCAAGCTTGTGTAGCTGCCATGTATTCTGCTTCTGTTGTAGATAAAGCCACAACGCTTCAAGTGCAAACACATAACCAGTAGTGGATTTCCTTTTATCAATGTCTCCTGCAAAATCTGAATCCACATAGCCCCTGACAGTAAACTCTGATTCTCCATAACATAATGCAACATTTGAGGTCCCTCTGATGTATCTCAGAATCCTCTTCACAGCTATCCAATGCTCTCCACCAGGATTCACCATGTATCGAATGACTGTTCCCACTGCTTGTGCAATGTCCGGTCTTGTACATATCATAGCGAACATCAAACTTCCCACTGCTGAAGTATACGGTACTCGAGACATCTCCTTCCTCTCCGCTTCATTGCTAGGACACATACTTGAGGATAATTTGAAATTAACAGGAAGTGGGGTAGAAATTGACTTACAATCTTGCATGTTGAAGCGTCGCAAGATTTTCTTCAAGTAGTTCTTCTGAGAAAGCCAAATTTTCCTGTTATTTCTGTCTCGGTGAATTTGCATCCCTAGAATCTTGTTTGCTGGTCCTAAGTCCTTTATTTCAAACTCCCTAGCCAACTGTGCCTTTAATTCTTGGACTCGATCTTTGTTGGGGCTTGCTACCAACATGTCATCCACGTCACAAAAATGATGAAATCATTATCTTCAAACCTCTTGTAATATGCACAATGAGTAAGGCTCTAATGAATGAATCAAATCTCTTATACCAACACCTCGGCTGTTTGAGATAGAGATTTGTTCAACCTACAAACCAAGTTCTCCTTTCTGCTTTGCAAAACCTTCTTGGAGCATATATATTTCTTCTTCTCCATGAAGAAATGCAGTTTTCATATCTAACTGCTCTAGATGTAGGTCAAATGTAGCACACATTGCCAAGACTATTCTGACTGTTGTGAGTCGAACCACGGGCGAAAATATCTCGTTGAAGTCAATACCTTCTTTCTGAGCATATCCTTTCACCACCAATCTTGCACGATACCGCTCCACTTGGTCATTGCCATCACGCTTGATCTTGTAGACCCATTTGTTTCCAATGGCTTTTCTTCCACGTGGTAGTGGTACAAGTTCCCATGTCTTGTTCTTGTGTAGAGCTTCAATTTCTTCCTGTATTGCTGTCATCCACAAAGTAACATTTGAACTGTTTAAAGTTTCATGAAAAGTTGAAGGCTCTCCATCCTCTGTTGATCTCTGTGACATATTCCGAGTGCCATGCCGGCGGTCGTCTCTCACGAGTTGACCGAAGAACTTCTGGAGCCTCGGACTCGACTGGTTTTTGTTTCTCGTGCTCTGGTGCTGCTTCAGAAGAATCTAAATTTTCTGGATTATTTTCGACATATACCGGTACAGTCTCTGACTTTTCTTTTACAGTGCCATCATCTCCATTTTTTCTTTGCAGTTGATCTTCTACAAAAATAACATCTCTGCTGATGACGATCTTGTGGCGGTGGGGTCCGATACCCTTTACTCCATCAGCATATCCCAAGAAGATACATCTTCTAGATTTTGCATCCAACTTTGTTCTTTCTTGGGCATTGTACATCACGTACACAGGACATCCAAATGCATGTAGGTATGAATAATCAGCTGGCTTTCCAGTCCACATCTCCATCGCCGTCTTCAACCCAATAGCTGTAGATGGCGATCGATTTACTATATAGTTTTGTCAATGAATGGGTAGACTCCTCAACATAGCTCTTATTCTTTCGTTCATCCGCTCTGCCACTCCGCTTTTGTTGAGGAGTGTATGCTCAATACCTTCTTGCTTACAGAAAGCAAGAAACTCGCCGTCTGTATACTCTCCACCATTATTCGTCCTCAAGCACTTAATCTTTTTACTAGATTCAAGTTCCACCTGCGCTTTGTATTCTTTAAACGAAGGAAATACATCTGATTTTTTCTTAATTGGATACACCCAACATATTCTGGAATAATCATCAATGAAAGTCATCATGTACTTTGCACCTCCCATGGATATATCCGGTGATTCCCAAATATCAGAATGAATCAAGTCTAGAATGCATTTACTTCTAGAATCTGAATTTTAATCTATGCTGCTTACTTGTAACACAATGCTCGTAAAATGGTAAACTTACCGATTTGAGCCCCGAAAGTAATTTTCGCTCAGAGAGAATCTTCAAGCCTTTTTCTGACATGTGGCCAAGTTTGAGATGCCACATCATTGTTGATTCTTCTCCATTTGACACGACACATGCATCAGCCTCCTGTAGTGTTTCTCCTTTCAGCATGAATAAATTAGCACCGATCTTTTCTGCCTTCATCAATACAAGCGCACCTTTAACGATCTTCATAATTTCATTCTCCACATGCGTTTTGTACCCATGACTATCCATTTGTCCCAAAGACAATAGATTTTTCTTCAGGCCGTTGACATGTCGTACCTCTCCAATTGTGCGAATTGTACCATCAAATATTTTTATTTTGATAGTACCAATACCAGCGATCTCTAAGGCATGATCATTACCCATATATACAGATCCTCATGAGATAGGTTCATATGTGTGGAACCATTCTCTCCGAGAGGTCATGTGCCAGGTAGCTCCTGAGTCTATAAGCCAGACATCAGACAGTCGTTTTCTGCCTTCTGAAACAGTTGTTGCCTCGCTATAGAGAATTTCGCCATCATCTGAGGTACTTGCCACACACCCCTGAGCATTTGATGACTCAGGTTCTTTACCCTCTCTTCTCTTCTGGTTACTCCAACACTCTTTCTTGACGTGCCCTTTCTTTCCACATTTGTAGCATTTAACATTCTTTTTACTTCTGGATTTTGATCTACCATGATTTTGACTCCCACTGGGGCCACGTTCTGTTGATCTCCCTCTCGTCATCGATAGCGCTTCTGCTTGCTGCGAACTTGCTTGTCCGTTTTCCTTATTTTTCCGTCTGCTCTCCTCATTTAATACGGAGGCTGCAACATCGTCGAAAACTAGACTCTCCACTGGATTGTTGTTCGTCAGGTTGATGATGAGTTGATCATACGAATCTGGTAGACTTTGAAGTAGAAGCTCTGCACGTTCATTTTCCTCTATATTATGACCCAACGTTGTGAGTTGTGAAAATAGAGTCTTCAATGTGTTGATGTGGTCAGTCACCATTGTAGATTCCGCCATTCGAAGAGTATAGAGTTTTCTCTTCAAGAAGATTTTGTTGTGTAGTGACTTGGCCTCATACAATTTTGTGAGAGTATCCCATATTTCCTTTGCCGTATTTTTCTCTGCCACACTGGATAATACTCCATCCGCAAGTGCCAAGTGTAGATCAGAAATGGCGTTGCCGTCTACCTCGTTCCACTTGTCATCAGTTATTTCCATAGGCCTTTCTCCAATTGCTGCCAAGCAATTATTTTTCCTCAATACAACTTTCATCTTCATTTTCTACAACGAAAAATTATTTCCGTTAAATTTCTCAATTTCATACTTTGCCGCCATTTTATTGATAAATATCGCACACAAGTTAGTGTACCACCTTGAATAGTTGTGAGTATATGTGAGAATGCACACTAGGAAAGTTCCCAAAAACCTGCACTCCTTAAGCTCTTATCGCTTTTGTGATAGAACTTTCCTAGACATGTACAAAACCACAATTGTTTTACTCACCACTATTCCCTGCTTTGCACCGCAAAATTCTTGGATCGCTTCCACCGTTTCTTGTGAATAGTACCGTATACGTAAACAGTACCGTATACATGAATAGTATCTCTTACGTGAACAGTACCCGACTCCAAAAAATACAACCAATAGCTCTGATACCACTGTTAGGAAATTAGTGGGTGAAGCAGACACGTAGCTAAAATAAAATTGGAAGAAAATTAAAAACAAGCACACTAGAGGACACCAGAAAATTACGTGGTTCGGCTTTTAGCCTACATCCACGGGCGACGACAGAAGGAAATAATTTACTAGTGAAAAGGAGTTACAAGTATTGTAGTATTTTATTTCACTTCCCAAAACCCCAATACACCCAAACTCTCTCAATCAAATAAAATGCAAAAATTCTCTCTAAATACAAGAGAAATCTTCTCAAAATTGGATGATCAAATGAGGGAATGAGTCCCTCTATTTATAGCCAAAATCTTGGCTACTATTCACGTATTTTTTGTTAATTATTTATTATTGTTCAAAATTCAAAATTCAAAGTTTGATATTCAAACTTTGATATTCAAACTTTGAATACCTAGAATTTTGAATTTGATATTCAAAGTTTGAATATCTAGAAGTTTGATTTTGATATTGAAACTTTGAATATCAAGACACCCAATCTTGACAGCCTGAGCCGGTTTCAGGCGGTTATACTTATTGGGTTTGTTCCATTTATCTAACCAACTGCTACTAGAACATAAGTTGGCATTCTCATCTTTATCATGTTGAGAAAAAAAAAATTATTCCTGGATAAAGAACAAATTTTTCTTGGCGGGTTTTTTTCATGGGCAGAGTTTGAAGAGGAATTTTTATAAAATAAATTATTTTTAAGAGGAATTGTGTAACCGCACCTGAAGAAATGAAAATGGGTACCGTGGAACTTTGAAAAGGATGATTGAAACGAATCGAAAATGGCTGTTGCTGGGCAGAACTGGCGACTAGGGACTAGAGCCATATCATTAATTAGCTAAAGATCTTCTGCGCATAAACTAAATTTAGTGAAAACGCAGGCATCGATTGCCACTGTTTTGAGGCTACGAATTTGAGGCTTTGGGTTTCCGAAGCTCAGCAGCGATTAGACACTGACATATTTCTCAAGACTGTATTTTGCCATGGCTACGTTATCTGTGGCGGGGAAAAATATCTAAGTAATAGTATTTGGATTATAAAAAATGAATAAAAAAATAAAATTATAAAAAACAGGGAAATTAGATATATAAATATTATCTGCCTCCTAACTGAAAAGAAAATAGAAATCAAAATATTTTGAAGATATTAATATGCATTGGAAAATCTTTTAAAAGTAAAATAAAAAAGAATAAAATATTAACACAAGACTTGTCCAGTCCTATTGTGACCAAGTTTTACTCCTAAACTTACAAAAATATTACATGTAAAAATCCTATATTACTTACTGACATTAATTAAAGTATGAATTTTATGAACTACATGGAGTAGCGCCAAGGAAAAGTGTCCTTCTATTCTAATATAAAAGTATAATATTCGTTCTATAGAATGGAAATTTCTTTTTTCATGTAACAGAGGTCTTTTCTTTTTCTTTTTTCTTAAAAATAAATTTTTTGTTTTATGTTATAGAACATTGACAATTTGAAAATTACCACAAGTAGAGAATCCTAAACTGCCCAAAGTTGTTCAGTTCTGAACAAGACAGCTGTTGGGAAAATATACTCTTTCAAAGCATATGTGTTTATTTAATTGTAATAAATAATTTTTCTGATTAATAAAATAAATGAGGTATTTTATTCAAATATCTTAATTGCATTAATATTTGTATTAAAGTCCATTTAGTCATATTATATGTATTTATGTGATCACCATGTGGATTCACATAAATACAAGTTATCTTATGATTAAATAAATTTAGTTATTGATAAATAAAGTTGGACACTTTATTTAGGTATAGACTGTAATAAATTCATTGAATGATTTGTCTTAATTATGTATGAATTTATTGATGTAGTACGACTACATTGAACAGGATCACATATGAGATTTAATTAACTTTGTAATAACTGTGAGACTTATTAAATCTCATAGGCGTTGATTTTACTGTAATCTTAATCTTGAGTTAATTATGATTTCATGATTGTAATTGTTATTCCATTTGAATTACCAATGGGCACAACACATCCTTGTGGTCAAGATTACCCGGTATCTTGGTGGGAGCAATTATGAGTATTAGAGTTATGGATTAACAATATAGAATTTGTACAACACATCTCTTGATGGGTTTTGACTGATCATAATAAGTGTGTCAACATATTTAGTATGTTGAAAATGATCATTAGAGAAAACCAAGGATCAAGGAATAAAATGTTATTAAATTGATTGCATTGAGATATCAATTTAATTAACGATGTGGTTGTGCGATAAAGAAATCAATGTGGCTTATTAATCGAGCATACAATTATGGAAGTCGGTTCCCAATCTTTTAGTGGAGTAGATTTGGAATTAAATAATTGGGCTAGTTTAATTACAGAATTATTGTATTGTATGTTCCCAAATGATCCCCGAGTTAGCTCATTTAATTGATTGCACCACTACTGGACTAATAAGTAAGATAACTATCTATTTGGGTCAAAAGCCTAAATATATCATTTAGTGGGAGGTTCCATTTAATTAGCTTTTGTGTAAGGGGCCTTATGTTATTTTATAAGGTGGGTCCCCTATTGAAAAAGCAAATAAAGTGAGTTTTGTTTTTTGATTTTTTGGAGTCTAGGGTTTTCACTAAAGGGTGATATAAAAGGCTTATTTTTCTCTAAAGAAAAAAAGAGAAGCCACTTTATACAGATCAGAGAATAAGATTTTTCTCTCTATTGTTCAGAGAAAAAATTTTCTCGTGCTAGTTGCTTTGGTAGTGATAAAGGCGCCCACACGTCAAGTGCAGATCGAACCTGAGTCATAACCTGGAAGATCATTGGTGACAGTTCGTGATCTAACAAGCGTGGTGGTGACAAATCGTGATCTAACAGGAGTGGTGGTGGCAGATCGTGATCTAGGAGCCTAAATCACTTCAGCGGAAAAAGCCAACTCGGATTTTCAAAGTACGATTTCTAGATTACAAATTCTTATATATTATATGAGAGCGGTCCTTAAAAGGTTTTATAAAAATTTAAAAATCTGATTTTTCCCCAACAACAGCAACAGTCATAAAGCCGCATATTAATGCTAATTGATGAGCATAATTTATATACATATTTTACCCTTTATTATATATTTGCTAGTTAATTTTATTTGTTATTTTTAATTAATTAAATTATTTTATTGAATAGGGGATTAATTGGAGATTATGGATAAAAAAGGATATAAGGGAGCTCAATTTTGGAAGCGTTAATTAAATGATTTCAGAAGCAATTAGACATACATGCATGTGGAAGTGAAGCCGAGGAAACCGAAGCTAGTAAATTAATTGATTTAGCACATGAAGAAGAATTTAAGCATAACATTGGCTTTAGCTTAGTTAAGTCACACGTGCATGGCTTTGTAATATTTGGAAAGCAACTTAAAGGGGCCCACACTTGGCTTTTACAATTGGAAAAAGGAATCCTAGTGCAAGCTTAATTGGTGAACACGTGAGTGAGAGCACAGAAAATTAAAAGGCCAAGCCTTTTGGCTTAAGGAAATAACAAAGTCGGTGGGGCCCATTTAAAGAGTAATATAAAAGCAAGCTTTTGGCTTTTGGGAGAGAGGAGCCGCGGGAGTGCAGACGCAAGAGAGAGCAATCAGCAATATTTCGCCCATGGCTGATTTTATTTCTTGTGTTGCTCTCAATTCAAGTATGTCTACTAATTTTCTTATACTGAGGTTAAGGATGAAACCCTATTCAATAAAATAATTATCTTTTTATTTAATTAATTCCCTATATATGTTCTTTGATGATTATGGTTTTTATTTCACATGATTAATTGGATGTTAATAAAATCTTTTCATCAATTCTGTCATGCATTATTGATTGTTAGGATTAATATTCGATTAATTCTATGCTTGGATCTATAAAGTTTATACATGATTATCTTTGATTTTATGTCTTTCATTAAATTGTTTACATGGAGTGCTTAGGAAACTTTGACTCTTTGTTATTCAATATGTTTACATGAGATTCTTAGATGTCATATTATTAAGCAGAAAAAGAACCTACATTAGATTTAATTACGTGGACTTAATTGTTATATCCATGAGATGACATAGATTGATTTCGAGTTGTCACTCTAAAATTGGGGATTAATTAATAATTAGATAATTACTAGTTGAATAGTGGTGGATTTCGAAACCTTGGTAATTTTTATCTCATTGAATTCTCATTTGCTTTAATTGTTTTCTTAGTTTAATTAGTTTAATTTCTCTTAAAACTCAATTTGGTCAACTAGGTTAGAATTAATATTAATTTTAGATTTAAATTAGACTTTTCAATTTATAACAATCCCTGTGGGATCGACCTCGTTACCACTATTCTATTTCTAGATTCGTGCGCTTGCGAGTATATTAAAATTTTCACAACAAGTTTTTGGCGCCGTTGCCGGGGATTGTGCTAGAAAGTCAGTTTAATCTAGGTTGATTTGATTCTTCCACTAATTATAATTTAGGTTGTCTTTTATTTTTTTATTAAAAAAAATACACACAAAAAAAATTTTATTTGTCTTTAAATTCATTGTTTGGTTGTTTGATTTCTTTTATTTTTAAATTTCGTTTATTCTCATTTTTGTTGGTTTATTTTATTTTATTTTTCCTTCTTTCCTTGTCTAGTTAGTTTATGAGTGTTTGGGAATGTGATTCAACAAATCGTTTGGTTAAAAGAGAGTTGAAAATTGATAGTAGTCAAGTTCTTTAGAAGTGATGGATGACCCAAATAGACTATTGCCAATACTTCCACCAGTGCAAGCAGAGAAAACCCTTAGAGAATATTTTTCACCACTTGCAGCCAACCAACCATCTTGTATTGTGTTGCCACAAACTACAGCAACACACTTTGAACTTAAGCCCTCAGTCATTCAACTTTTGCCATCCTTCCATGGGTTAGAGAGAGAGGACCCATATTTGCACATTAAGGAATTTCTTGACATATGCTCTACATTCCGTTTTCAAAATTTTAATGATGAGTCAATTAGGCTTCGTATGTTCCCTTTCTCATTAAAAGACAAAGCGAAAGCTTGGTTGAATTCACTTCCTGCTGGGTCTATTAGTACATGGGATGAATTGAGTAATAAGTTTCTCACCAAGTTTTTCCCTATGTCTAAAACAAATGCCCTTAGGAGAGAGATAAGTGATTTTTATCAAAGAGAGGGTGAGCAATTTTACGAGTGTTGGGAAAGATTCAATGATTTACTCCTCAAGTGTCCCCACCATGGTTTTGAAAAATGGAGACTTATACAATGCTTTTATAACGGTTTAACTATGTCAAATCGTCATATGGTAGAGTCTATGAATGGTGGGAGATTTTTGAACTTACATGAAGGGGCTGCATGGGATTTCTTTAATTCACTTTCTGAAAATTCTCAACAGTGGGATTTTTCAAATCAAAGGGAAAAATTGTCTCAAGTTTCTAGAAAGGGGTTATATGAAGTTAAGGATGATTTTGATGTGAAATCCACTCTAGCTACACTTTCTAGGAAAGTAGATGCCTTAGCGCTGAACCAATCAATGAATCATCATCCTAGTGTAGCTAATGAGGTTTGTGCTCTTTGTTCTAACTTGTCTCATACAGCACAGAATTGTCCATCATTACCAGCCTATCAAGAGGCTTATTCTGAGCAGGTACATGCCTTACAATCATATGAGAAAACCTCCAATAATCCATATTCACCCACATATAATCCTAATTGGAGGAATCACCCTAATTTTTCTTGGAAACAAAATCAACCTTTGTCAAACCAAGGAGGACAACAGTTTAACATGCCCAATCAACAATTTGTCCCTTCTAACCAAGTATATCCTCCTGCCCAACAACCTATGTCTCAATTTGTTGCACCCCAACAAAGAAAGCCTTCTTTAGAGGATACACTTCAAAGTTTCATTCAGTCAACCCAACAAGTTTTTCAGTCAAACACTCAAGCTATTTTAAAGCTTGAACATCAATTGGGTCAATTAGCAACTACTGTAGCTGAGAGAGAAAAAGGAAAATTTCCAAGTCAACCAATTCCTAATCCTAAAGGAGTGCACGAAGTTGGATCGAGTTCAAGCCATCAACGTGAAGAAGCAAAATCTGTTATGACCTTGAGAAGAGGAAAATTATTTGACAACAAAGTAGAGGTTCCAACAAGGAAGACATCTGAGCCTACTTCTTCAGATCCAGTTCCATCCCAAGACTCATCAACAAATGATCCGGAAGAGAGTGGCTCGCCAGCTTACATTCCCAAGGCTCCTTTTCCTCAAAGGTTGGCAAAGGTAAAGAAAGGGACTTCAACAGGTGAGATTATGGAAATCTTCAAGCAGGTAAGTATAAACATCCCTTTACTCGATGCTATTAAGCAAGTTCCTTCATATGCCAAGTTTTTGAAAGATTTATGCACTAAAAAGAGAAATTTACATGTCACTAAAAAGGCGTTTTTAACTGAACAAACTAGCAATTTACTTCAATGTAAAATGCCACCAAAATTTAAGGATCCAGGTTCCCCTACTATCTCATGTGTTATAGGGAACCAATGTTTTGATAAAGCATTATTGGATTTGGGTGCTAGTGTTAATCTCTTGCCTTATTCTGTTTACATGCAACTTGGACTAGGGGAATTAAAGCCAACGTCCATTGTTTTGCAACTTGCTGATAGGTCAATGAAAATACCTCGTGGTATTATAGAGGATGTGTTGATAAATTTTATTATCCTGTTGATTTTATTGTTATTGATACTCAGCATGTACCGGATCCGAAGAAACACACCCCAGTTATTCTAGGTCGTCCTTTCTTAGCTACAGCTGATGCTCATATTAGTTGCAGGACTGGAAACATGCAATTGTCTTTTGGTAACATGACCATGGAATTAAACATTTTTAATGTTCCCAAGCAGGCACAAGAAGATGATGAAGTTGTTGAAGTAGATATGATAGAAGCATCAATTGATGACTCACTTATTTCTAACCACTGTGACAATCCATTAATACCATGCACAACTAACTCTGATTTCTCTGTTGATGTTGATAGTGGTATTGAAGAAGTTAATGCTTTACTTGATTCGACTCTTATCATAGATCTAATTAAGTGGAAAGAAAAGATTGAGCCACTTCCTCCTGAAGAGAAAATTGAAACATTCAAGTTGGAGTTACTTCCTAAAAAAGTGCAACATAGGTCACATTCTGACATAAAAAATGTGGTAAGATCTAAAGGGCTTAAATTATTAGATTTTTATACTACTTCAGATAACTCTCAGGAAAGCATGGAACAGAAGAGATCAAGGCAGTGCGATATTGAGGAGTTTCATTACCATCATCCTTTTATGGATAAAATGCTCCAGTGCTTAATCAATTATGCTTTCTGGTATTTTCTGTATAATTGCTTTGATTTTCACCAAATTCTTATTGATCCTGGTTGATTTGTTGTTTACATTCATTAGTTAGTTAGTAGGTAGGATTTATTTTATTTATTTATATTTCTTCTAACGTTTTCTTTTAGTTGTCATTTTTTTTAAGCTTTCCCAGCCCATCCAGGTGTGTTCTCTCCAACTTTCTTTTTATTATTTATGTTTTGTTATTATTTTTTCTTCTCTCATTTGCATATCTTTTGTTTGTGAAACATTGAGGACAATGTTCCGAATAAGTTTGGGGGTGGGAATAGTGTGTGCTTTGTTTGTTAAAAAAAAAAATTGTTTGTTAAAAAATAAAAAAAAAATAAAAAATTTGTGTTGTCTTTTTGTTTTTATGTGAAAAGCCAATGATAAGAATTTGATTGACAATGAATATAGTTTTTAGAAAGGGTTGAATATTGTCTTAGTTTATACTTGATTCTTGTGTTAGTTCCTCTTGATTGAGATTCTTTAAACCATGAGCACTAATATCAATTCTTTCGTAATTTTGACTTGAAATTTGATATTGACCCAGCCTGAGTTGAGAATTTTAGATAGGGTAAATGACTGTTTGTCTTGATTCTTATCTGCACAATACAAAATAGTATACACGGGCACCAAAGTCAGAAATAGCTACCTATAACCCTTAAGAGTGAAGCTATCCTTGAGTAATTTGGGCCTATGTACCACAAGTATGTAGAGGATAATCTACCATGAGAAGAAGGCTACCTTAAGGGGTAGAGTGAAAGCTCCTGACTATGGTTTAAAAAAAAAAAAAGAAAAAAAAAATCAAGTGCATGTGCTGAAAAAAAAAATCAAAAGAAAATGCACATAAAAGCCTGTGAGAGAAAAAAAAAATTGGAGATTAAGATGATAAGATTAGTTTGACCTACTCTGTTCTTTGTTTGAGGCGAAGGCTGTTGATGTTGAGGATTTTGGGAATGGATTTGATTGAATTGATTTCACACACACACTACAAGAATCGAAAGAGAGGTGGGACTGACTATTGAATTAAAGTTAGAACTTTGCTAATATTTGAAATTTTCTTTGAGCTATATAATTTTTGCAATCTTTGAGGCTATTTTTCATGGTTTATTTAAAGTTTTTCGTTCTTTTGATTTAATTTAATTTATTATTATTATTATTTTTAAATGATGTTTGTGGGTATCATCACTGAAGCCCTCACGAGACTACAACTCGTCCACTAGGGCCGCCTAGGGGTTTAAAGGCTTGTTGCATACGCTAAATGCAATCGCGATTACCTGCGAAAGTGGTTTAGTTAGGATTTACTTTTTGTTTTTGTTTTTTTGTTTTAGTTTTACTCGAGGACTAGCAAAATCTAAGTTTGGGGGTATTTGATGAGCATAATTTATATACATATTTTACCCTTTATTATATATTTGCTAGTTAATTTTATTTGTTATTTTTAATTAATTAAATTATTTTATTGAATAGGGGATTAATTGGAGATTATGGATAAAAAAGGATATAAGGGAGCTCAATTTTGGAAGCGTTAATTAAATGATTTCAGAAGCAATTAGACATACATGCATGTGGAAGTGAAGCCGAGGAAACCGAAGCTAGTAAATTAATTGATTTAGCACATGAAGAAGAATTTAAGCATAACATTGGCTTTAGCTTAGTTAAGTCACACGTGCATGGCTTTGTAATATTTGGAAAGCAACTTAAAGGGGCCCACACTTGGCTTTTACAATTGGAAAAAGGAATCCTAGTGCAAGCTTAATTGGTGAACACGTGAGTGAGAGCAAAGAAAATTAAAAGGCCAAGCCTTTTGGCTTAAGGAAATAACAAAGTCGGTGGGGCCCATTTAAAGAGTAATATAAAAGCAAGCTTTTGGCTTTTGGGAGAGAGGAGCCGCCAGAAGGGAGTGCAGACGCAAGGCAGAAGAGAGAGCAATCGGCAGTAGCAATATTTCGGCTTCCATGGCTGATTTTATTTCTTGTGTTGCTCTCAATTCAAGTATGTCTAGCTAATTTTCTTATACTGAGGTTAAGGATGAAACCCTATTCAATAAAATAATTATCTTTTTATTTAATTAATTCCCTATATATGTTCTTTGATGATTATGGTTTTTATTTCACATGATTAATTGGATGTTAATAAAATCTTTTCATCAATTCTGTCATGCATTATTGATTGTTAGGATTAATATTCGATTAATTCTATGCTTGGATCTATAAAGTTTATACATGATTATCTTTGATTTTATGTCTTTCATTAAATTGTTTACATGGAGTGCTTAGGAAACTTTGACTCTTTGTTATTCAATATGTTTACATGAGATTCTTAGATGTCATATTATTGCGAAAAAGAACCTACATTAGATTTAATTACGTGGACTTAATTGTTATATCCATGAGATGACATAGATTGATTTCGAGTTGTCACTCTAAAATTGGGGATTAATTAATAATTAGATAATTACTAGTTGAATAGTGGTGGATTTCGAAACCTTGGTAATTTTTATCTCATTGAATTCTCATTTGCTTTAATTGTTTTCTTAGTTTAATTAGTTTAATTTCTCTTAAAACTCAATTTGGTCAACTAGGTTAGAATTAATATTAATTTTAGATTTAAATTAGACTTTTCAATTTATAACAATCCCATCGACTCATTACTATTTCTGATTGCAGTATATTAAAATTTTCACAACAAGTTTTTCTAATCCCATTAGTTCATGTGAAATTATATTCTGATACTAACTATTTGTGAAATTACGGGCAAAACTTAATTAGTTTAAAAATCAACTTTCCATGTGGGGCTTTAGATCTTAATATATTTTTGCAAGTGAATTAATTTTAAGACATTAAAATGTTAAAAACTTTGCAGGACTTGAGTGATATGACAACATGAAAGTACAAGATAGCATAGCATTGCCTCCAAAATGTTAAACATAAGTGCGTTTGCAGTGTTTCGAACATTTCAATTTTGTCCGACTCAAGCTCAGTGAAGAACAAACACAGGTCAAGCTTTTCATCATTACAATTCGAATCCAGCATACGCTATATACAATATAAAGATGCCAGAATATTCTTTTATTTATTTATTTAAACCCACCCATCACTTGATCTCTTCATCTCAGTTCAGTTCTAGTTCTGTGTGCATTTGCAGGTTCTAATTTCTCTTTAAACCCTGAAGGTTATTTAAGTTCTTTGCGCATTGCATAAATATTCTGTGTTTTTTGTATTGGGTATTAGGACTATGGCCTTTATAGTGAATGTTGTGAAATGGGATCTTTAGAAATGGTTATGACACTTGTTTACATTCCTCCAAATTTTGAAATTTTTGTTGGTAATGTTGAGTTCTTTTTCATGTTAGCTGCAGAGAGTACTGGTACTTTTGGCTGTTTTTGGTGTTACTGAAGAGCTAGCTAGCATAAATTGCTTTAGATATTTAACATGAGTCAATACGCAAGAGAAGGTATCTATACAACCAAATAGATTACTGATGTGGAATGATCAGAAACACTGATGTGTTGATGGGAATAAATTAGTCTGTTCAAAATGTATACCAGTCGCAATGTAACTGAAAATGATCCTTTAGTGATTTATCAGATTTCTTAACAGCATTTTACTGCAATGGCTAATGATCTGCACAGAATCTGGAAGAATTCTGGTTGGTTAATCTGTAATAGTACTACTTATTTTAGTTGTTTTGATGTAGAGGAGAAATGTTTTTCGAAGTGGAATTGCTCAGGATACATCAGTGCCTGCTAAAAGTTTGGACAGAAACGGGCTGCAGGTTCCTCAGCGATATTTGTAACACGCCTGTTGAAGGGCTTGATAAACGAGAAGGCTTGCAAGGATCACTGTCACTTTCTTTCAGTAACCAACTTGAAGAGCATCGGCAGAGAGCGGGGATCTGTGAATGAGTCAGGGGTTGTGTTCTTCCCTGTAACATTTCTGTGTCGCACTTTCTTTCCTGTCAAGGGAGAAATCATGCATGGAGTCGTGTATGCAACATTTAGCTTTGGGGTCATATAGCGGTGTGGTCCTGCGAAGTATGCTTTAATGTCACCTCGACGGATGCCAACTTACCGCTATGTTTCTAGGGAACAACCATTCTTCTCAAATGAACAACAAGCAAAGATAGGGAATGGCTTAGTGGTTCAGTTCTTGGTGACTGCAGTGCAATGGATTGACGAAGGGAGAAATCTAAAAAGGAAGTATTTGGTATTTGGTAGAGTAGAGGGTGAATCACTTGGACCAGTTTCATTATCTGGTCGGACTGGAACTGGAGATATTAACTTCCAAATGCTTGTACATATTATGCAGGTATAGTGAATGGACTTGCATTTGCTTGCAGTATAAGCAAGAGGAGGTTTATATAAATTATTATTTTTTTAAAAAAAAATCTTATGGATATGTAGCTGCTACTTTTTTATAAGCCTAGAAGGCTAGTTTCCCACTATATTTTCTCAATCATTTTGTTAAGAAATAATTTGTATCTAGTTGCAATGAAAAGGTATGATTATTTTATATAAGATTTATTTTTTTTACAAAATTTTGGTTATACAAATTAGAAAAAGAAATGACTTGAGACTTGCAATTTGAGTCTATATTACTAAGTTTATTCAATTTCGATAGCATAAGCCAGCTCAAGTTCAAGAATCCAAAAAAGTGGAATCAGAGAAGAAAAAGTTTATGAGAACAGATTACTAAAACTAGACTCACTGCATATCTTTTAGATATTATTTATCTATTTATAAATAAGCTTCTAACACATTAGCAGCTGGTTATCCGGTTTATAATTAGCTGATTTTTAAATTTAGATGCAAGTGTAAATTAGCAGTTGGAATCTGGCTGTACGTTCGTACGAACTTTGTCAACTTATGTCTAACTGCAGGTCTGCAGCTCTATCCTTTATGCAATTCATAAGTAGACTGTAGACATTGCAAAACTAGAATTTGTTTCGAATTCTATAATTGATTTTGATGGTAGAATATCCAAAAGAAAAAAGCTCTTCAGCAGGTATTTCAGTTGTCTAATACTAAAACTAACCATAGCAAAGTGAAGAACATTCCATCCTCTGTCATCAACCAATTCACAACATTCTGGACAAAGGTCAATAATTTCATGTACCGCCCAAACATTCCCTTGGCCGGCTGCTAAATGAAGAGCTGTCATCTTCTGATCTTCATTAGGAATCAACGCATGATATTTATCAGCTTCTAATAAATCCCCTGAGGTGAAACAACAATCAAAATACGCAGTGTAATGGAGTGGAGTCCAACCGTGTCGGTCTATTTCTCTGGTCAAACTTTTCTTTTCGTCAACGTCAAGTAATATTTTCGGCACATCTGAAAAGAAAATAATAATTAAACAGCTCGTTTAATTTTTCAAACAAAATTTATTTAAGAACAGTTTTTGTTAGTAGAATTTTTATCAAAAAATTTTAGTTCTTTGATTACCAATGAAAATTTTATTAAAAATTAAAAAATTATTTAATAAGTAGTTTTTTTTAAAATTATGTTATGAAATAAATTGTCAAACAAATAAAAAAGATTTTAGATATTTAATTTTTTTTAAATTCAACTTCTTTTCTTAAAATATTAAAATTTAAAATTTTTATTAGTAAAAATAAAATAATTTATTTAATCTTTAAAAATCTTATTAAAAGAACCGAACGAAATTTATTTAATTTATGTATGTATGTATGTATGTGTGTGTGTGTGTGTGTGTGTGTGTGTGTGTGTGTATGTATGTATGTATGTATGTTTGTATGTATGTATGTATGTATAGAGAGAGAGAGAGAGAAAGAGAAAGGGAGAAGGAGTATGTATGCATCAAGCTCTTTCACTAATATGTCGCTGTATGCATGCATCAAGCTCTACTAAAATTTGATACAAATAACGTAGCATACCATACGCATGAATATCTTATACAATTCACAATATAATAATTAAGATGATAATGTGAGTAATCATTTAGAAGGTGATTTTCTAGGACCAGTTTGTTTATGAAGCTTTTGCGCAGTAACCTTTAACCTTATGTTTGTTCAGTTCTTGAAAAGCATGTCTAGATGGAAAATTTTAAAATGCTAATTAGAAATGCTGGACTGCTACTTTCAATTTCCCGTTAGTCTTGTTAACCTCTTGAAAGTAGAAACTGTTAGCATCTGCTTATCCGGTTTGTAATTATTTTGTTGTTCTACTTTAGCTGATTTTTAAATTTAGTAAGTGTTAGGAGTTGGAATTTGGTTGTACAAAATAACTTTATCAACTTCGACCGTAGAATTGCAAAACTAGAATTTGTTTTATCGTTCTATAATTGATTTTGATGTTAGAGTATGCTCTTGGCAATGTGAAATATCAAATTTGTTTCTCTACTTAATTAGGTTAAAAAGATTGCTCATTGGAATTAATTTGGAATGCTTATGCAACAAATAATTCTACATCATAAATAGATGAGATCATTTCTTTCAAGCTCTCAGTATTTGATACATCCTTGAAACAATAAACCAAATAAGATAATGTAATAAATTTCAATCACAACTTATAACTCCAGATCATAATAGTAGGATGATGGTAACACAATCATAGATTTGAAAGAGGTTTACAATAATACTTCTGCTGCAACCATAAGCTAATCTTCGAATTCCTTTTCCTCTGCTCTTGAAAAAACCATGTAAAACATGAAAATCACCAAGAGGAAGAAGGTCAAGCCAATGATACAAGTAACAATGGCAAGCCCTAAAGAAGGTGTTGCCAGCATTGCATATGTGCCCGTAACAAATGCTACTATCATTGCCGCCATGGCAACTAAGGTGAAGGAAAGAGCAAAAACGAATAAAAAGATGAATTTTTTAAAAAACTTAAGTGACAGAATGAAATGGACAAAAACAGCAGAAAGTGAGAGGACCATGGCTATGGCGTCTGATATAACGAATGCTTGGAAAGCTACGTTTTTATTGAGAATTGCAGTGCCCCTGTTTGGGCCATCATCAGTATCACTCTTGTAACCACCGGGTAAGGTGAATGCCGCAGCAAAGGTTACTGTTGCTATGAGTGCTGCCACTACCAAATGATATTCTGATGCGTCTTTCATTCCAATGAGATCTTCATCTAAATCTTTCCAATGCGAATAAATCACACGCTTTTTGTGATTGTTAATTTTGACAACATAGTCTGGATAGTTTCCACTCCCATCAGCTTTGGACAATTTTTCGATTTCTTTCTGCAATCATATTTGCCAAATTATGAATGTAACTAAAAGAAAACAAGCTTAAAAAAGAAAAAAAAAAGGAAAGGGAAGGAAAAATTGACTTGTCTTTGACATCTACGCGCTGGACAATACAATTTATTAATTAAAATATTAAAATTTTATTTCATATATGATGTTAGAATCAATAATGTTTATTTATACATGGCAAAAGAAATGCATATAATTGAATCCTAAATAAATAATTGTTATAAAAACACCCTTTACAAAAGATCTAGAAAAAATTAGCATAAATCAAAATCTAATTTCATTGCTCATATCCATATAAAAACTATAACATTGATGAGTGAAAAAAAAAAAAAGGAATTAAGTACCTCGAGTTCAGGAAATCCGTAACGATTAATGTGTTCAACACTAATATTTTGCTTGCTGACAGTTTTGGACAATTCTTCAATTTCTTTCTGCAGTCATATTTGCTAAATTATAAATGTAACTAGAAGAAAATGAGTTTAATGAAAGGGAAGGAAAAATTGACTTGGCATCAACATCTATGCACCGGAGTATATATTTTATTAATTCGCATACTAAAATTAATTTCTTATATGATATCTGAAGTAATAATGTTTTATTTACACATCATATGAGAAATGTGTATAATTAAATCCTAAATAAATAATTACTATAAATATACGGGTGAAAAAAGATCAATAAAAAAAACAAAAATTTAAATTTTAAATTTAATTTCATTAGTCGTATTCATGTATAAATTATAACATTGATGAGTTAAAAAAGGAATTAAGTACCTCGAGTTCAGGAAATCCATAACGATTAATGTGTTCAACACTAATATTTTGCTTGTTGACAGCTTGATAATAACCTTTAGCAATTTTCCAAGGGACGATGCCATAGCCGGCATTGCCTGGATGTGGACAGACAGCAGCAAGCACATGGAAAGGGGTGTTCCCTTTTACATACTTCTCAAAAATTAGATTTTTGATCACCGGATATTCGTTCAGCAGACGTTTCAAGTCACTTTTATAAAAACTAACCATAGCAAAGTGAAGAACATTCCATCCTCTGCCATCAACCAATTCACAACATTCCGGACAACGCTCAATAATTTGTTGTACTATCCAAACATTCCCTTGGCCGGCTGCTAAATGAAGAGCTGTCATCTTCCGATCTTTGTCAGGAATCAACGCAACAGATTTATCAGCTTCTAATAAGAAGCCGAAGAAGCCGAAGCGACCAATATACGCAGCGTAATGGAGTGGAGTCCATCCGTGCTGGTCACTTTCTCTAGTCAAACCTTCCTTTTTGCCGAGTAATAGTTTTATCACACCTAAAAATTTATATTTTTATTAGAATAAATTATTTAATCTTTAAAAATTTTATTAAAAAACCGAAGAATTTAAAAAACAATTATGGTATTAAATTTTGTACGAAACCATGCGCATCCATACCGCGAGAGCCACTGCAGACCGCTGCATGAAGGGCAGTCTTTCCATTGGGGCCTTCATGGGCCGCCAACGGACAATTTTGTAATATTTCGGCTGATATCTTCTTATGTCCCCTCGCGGCTGCCAAGTAAAGTGGAGTTTCACCGCTACCGTTAGCAGAATACGGAAAAGCAGGGTCTGCTCCCAATAAAATTTCCACGACATCAAGGCTACCACTTTGCACTGCCTCGTGCAACGCTGTGTCTTCTTCGTCATTTTTCATCCCTAACATATACCTTGTTGTACTTTTCACGCCGCTTTCTAGCTCTTGACCGGGCTGTTTTTTCGCAAATTCAATCAGAGCTTCCACAACAGCAGCATGCCCGCATTTGGCCGCAGCATGGAGTGGGGCATCACCTTTGGCATTAACTTGTAGTAGCAATGATGGACACATTTCAAGTATCCGTTCCACGAACTCGGTGGAGACACTTTCTCCTTCTTTATTCTGGGTGTAGGATGCAATTATGTTGACGTGCAGGACGGTATTCTTTTTGTGAGTCACTATGCTTGCAAGTTGACGATCTATAGCCAATTGGTTGAAGGGTTCAATTTCCCCCTTTGCAGCAGCCTCGTACAGATCAGAGTTCATGATATTTGAGTTTTTGAGTACAAGTGGTGGGGAAGAAGCTAGTGCGCTTGTTTGGTTAGCTCTTAGCTGTTCAACTAGAGGGAATGCTGTCAGCAGTAATTATAAGATAGCAAACTGAAATTAAAAAATTAGCTCAAGTATTTCTTTCTTTCACTATTGGGCTTCGCTTTTCGCTTTACAACTGGACTTGGGGCCTTTTATCTTTATGTACACTTCACTGTCTACCACAGTCCGTAGACCAGACGTTTTTCATGACAGAACTGGTTTTTTTTTTTTTTTTTGTTAGGAAAATGTGTCTTCTATTAAAGAACCAATAATAGCTTAAAAAATATATCAAGTTTAAGAGTAATTATAAGATAATTCATAAGACTCAAGTTAAAGTTAGAGCAATGTATAACAATAATACATAACTTTAAACACTACAAATTTTACTAACACTTTTAAAAATAAATTTTACTAAATATTTAATTTATTCTCTTCACAGTTAATTATTTCTATAGTACGGCTAATAAAAATCATTTTAAAAGCGATAGAATTACCAAATTAAGATCTAATAAAGCACTAGAGGAACCCATTTCAACTACTGTTGGTTAAACCCATTTCCTATCTTTAAAAAAACTCATAGTCTATAGTGGACTTACCCCAATTTTGATTCTATCTTTAAAAAAATTTAATACACAGTTCATAATTGTATATTACTCCAGTTAAATAATAAGTTGCACCGTGATCATCTGACAATTAAATAATGTATACTTTATCTCTGTTTTATTTAATATACTCTTTGTAAATTAAGATTTTCTCATATACCTAATCATTTAACATATAAATAATTTATACATTTTTTAAAATTTATATTATAATTTACTTTCATTACATTAAGTTTTTATTAAAACCTAAAAATGAGCCATCCCATTTATAAAGAAATATTTATAAAAAAAAACGAATTTACTATCAAAATTCTTCCTTATTCCACTTAGATATGTGAACAATTTATTATTTTATTTTGTTAACAATCAATTTGGGTCTCAAATCAATGACAATATGCGTAGAAAAAATCTAAATCAAACAAGCTAATAAAAATTGTGGACTTGAAAAATTTTTGGCGTCACTTATTAATATAAATTACATGTTAAGCTTCTTAATCACATTACTGAAAATTATATAAATTATATGATAGGTATAATAATATTATTGGAGAAGCTAAACAGTAAACATGAAAAGATCAAGTCCAACAAAAAATGAAAAAAAAAAAGGAAAAATTGCTGTGTGTAGTTTATTTGAACCCACTAGTTAATTGTCTTATAAAAAAGACTAAAAGACTCCATTGAGGCCCATTGCTGGTAGAAAAAGTTGTACATTACCTTAAACCAAAGGTAGCAGCTCCTTTTCTTTTCTATAATATTTGACTGTTCTTTATGGATGGTGAAGAATCTTGACGCTAAATTATCGGATTACACTTGGAAATTAGCTATCAAGAATCACACAGATTCGTCTTTTCTTTCTTTTTCAATATTTTTCTCTTTTTGCATTTGGCGTCATTATTACTCAGTCGATGGTCCCTTTTTTCAATATCCTTTGCTTTTGCTGTGCTGACACTTTTTTTTTTTTTTTTTCAGTCAGAAGGCTATGATGACACTTGTATAGACTAAAGAGTGTACTTTCAAACGCGGGTGGAGATCTAGGGAAACTTGGAGAGACTTGATCTCAAAAAAGACCAAAAATAAGGTGAGGGGATCGTGGTGATTGTCTAACATGCTCAATTGAGTTTGTACTGATTGGAACCTAACTACGACACATATTAAATAAATCTCAATCGGTGCTCATCACGGATCGAGCCAAACATCGAATCCTATCTCATTTTTTTTCCCTATTTTTTATGTCCATAAAATTTCTTGCGAAAGTCCGCACTTGATAATAACTGTGTGTGTGGTCGTTTAAGCGAACCTGTAGGATATGTATAGACTGCAGCATGCAAGGCAGTCTTCCCATCGAGGCCTTCACGAGTAGGTGATGGGCAGTTCTGTAAAATTTTAGTTACTATCTCGACAGATCCATTTGCCTAAGCAATATCGAGCGGAGTTTTGCTGTTGCCATTAGCTGCAGCATCATATAATTTAGGATCCATGTCAATTTGTGACTGCGATGATATTTGAGTTTTCAGCACAGACTGCAGCATGCATACCAAATTACTAATCCTGGATCTTTTAAGTACTGCGGTTTGCTGCTTGATGCTTTTCGTAGTTTGTCCAGTAAAGAATTAAGAAAAATTATTTTCCAATCACATCAAGAATATTAATATATTAAAAGTACAATTAGTAATCGCCGGTACTATTTCAAATTTACCTCAAGTTATAGTTTTATATCAACCAATCACTTTTACGTTAACTTCGTTAGCTACAGTTAAATAATTTAAATTAAAAGACTACAATTAGCAATCCCAAAATATTACTTTACCTTCTTAAAAGAATCCAAAAACAAAATAGTCTTTAATCTTTGATTCTTTAATAGTGATTAATATAATTAAGAGAAAAATAATTGATATAAAACTAAAAATTAAGGTGATTCTCAGATATTATTAAAAACTTGTAGTAGTTAGATTCACTTTTAACATTCTTATCGTGGTTGGGAGAGAATTTCTCAAAAATTAATTAAAGTGATTAAAGTTATACCTTGAGTGACCATCAAACTATTGTATAATATATATCGAGAATCTTGACCTCTCTTTCATTTAACTACTCGATCGCATCACAAAAATACTATTGAGATTACTGAACTTTAATTGAGATTATTAAGGAGAAGATTAATGTTCTAATATTCATTCGGTTAATAAATTTTATATGCACTATCTTTTTTTTCATTTTTACTAAATATGACTTGCATGGAACTTTGTTCCCCCACCCTTCGCTTCTGTATTCAGCTATGCTCTCGTAATCGGTAATGCAGAGTACTCGGAGAAAATATCTAAAGTCACTAACAATTAATCAATGCATATACATGCACAAAGGCCACTACCATTTCGTTCGGTTCATCAACTGAAGTATGATCCCAATAAACTAAGGGGGGAGTATGCCATGAGTTCTTATAGTTTCATTAATTCTCCAAAAAGGAAAAGTGATCAATCATCCCCTCTTAATCTTTCTCGTTCTTAAATCAGTCCTTCTTAAGTTATAAGATTTTATCTTAAGTAGAGTATCATTCTCCTATTGTAATGATAAAAAATTTAATGATATGCAATTATACCATCATCCAATAGACAATTATACATTTTGTTTTGCGGGAAAACATCAAATTGACTCTTAATTAATTCAGAAGCCAAATGTACCTTGACCATTCAATTAACAATTAATTAATATGCATGAAGACTCATTGCTTCGGTTTTATTTATAATATGTAATCAATATATTTCTTTGTGGGGTCTAGCTATGTTACCACTATGGTAACATACCACATTCTTTTGTCTTTTTCTAATCCACCGTTAGATTTAACTCAAAACAAGTGCAATGGCTAAGATGTTTATTTTGAGTTATTAACATTATAATCCCTAATGTTTGCTACAAAATTACAAAAGTAACAAAGTTATATTAGTCCATAAATTTACAATTTATTATTCAATAATATTAAAACATTTTAATTAAAAATACAACTAAATAATGTATTACTTAATTATATTATAAAATTTAATAAGTAAAAATTGACTATTATCTAATAAGCTAATATAAATAATAATAAATACTTAAATATTATATAAAAATAAATTTATAACATAATATTACATTATTTAATTATATTATATTAATTAATACATAGAATTGATTATTATTTAACAATTTAATATAACTAATAATAAATAATTAAATAAAATATAAAAATAAAAATAAAATATTATGTTATTTAATTATAATATAATAATTAGTAAATGAAAATTAATTATTTTTAAATAGTTAATTAGCAAATGATAAATATTTAAATATTAATAAATTTGAATAATATTAATTGAAAATTAATAGTAATCTAAATAATGATATAGAATATTATTACATATACTACAGTTCATGTTGCACAAAAAACGACATTGTATTACTTTAATATACCGTAATACAATACAATAATGTAATATAATATGTTGTGTCAAATGACCGTTAATTTCACTGATAAATTGATTTATTCTTGTATTTGAATTAATATATTTAAATTAATATTATTTCTTATTAATTAATTAATTAATTAATTAATATATAGTAAAACCATGTATTAATTACAAACCATATTTTATGATAAATATGAGTATGAATTTAATTTATTGTTCTTAATTTGTTGTTAATATTTTTTTTCATAATACTTATTCAATATTCAGGAAATAATTTCAATATGCAATAAAAATATATTAATATACCAATTTATAATTTTTTTATTATTTAATAAGAATGTATCAAAAAGTGGGGGGGGGGGGTGGCAACTTGCTTGTCATTTATTTTTACATCTACGAGCTTGATGAATAAGTTCAGAAGCTTTTAATAAGAATTTGGAGGTAAAGTCATTTTATGCTCCACACTTATTTGAGAACCTTTTTCACATCTCATGTTCGATAATTTTGAGTTAGTGATAGAAATTAGTTGCTAATTGCTGGAGATAGAGATATGAAACTAATGGGCATGTAAAGAATTCAATCAGTTTTTTTTATATCATTTTAATTTATTTATTTAGTACAAATAAAAAATTAGTTTTATCAAGGATATATTTGACATTTAGGTAAGTGTATGGAGTAAAATTTCTTTTTAAAACTTTGATGATGGGTGTGTGAATTAATAATTAAAAAATACCCTCATCTTTTGATTTAAGTTTTAAAAAATCAAAATAAGTAGGACCAATGAGTCAAAATTTAGGATTATCTAATTGTTTTCTAATTTTAGAATAAAATAGGGACTGCAGTGTAATTAACCCAAAAGGACAAAGAAGTGTGGTATGTTACCGTTGTGTCAACATAGCAGGATCCTTCTTTGTGAACCTTTAATTAAATTGCTGAAGCATTACAATACTATTCAGTGAGATTATTAAGGACAATAATGCTCATTAATTAATATTCATTCAGTTAATCAATTTTGGGTTGGCTTCTTTTTCACCAAATATGACATGGGGGCATGGGGCTTTGTTTCCCCACGCTTAGTTTTAACCCTAATGCTTTGTGGGGTCAATGGGTCCAATAGACGAGTCATCTTACAGTGCAGAGCTGTATCTTATACAGCCGCTACCAAAAACTAGAACAACCGGTATTTTACCGGTTGTTCATTAAATAATTTTTAAAATTTGTTTTTAATGCTTAAAAAAATATAGTCAAATGAAAAAAATATGAAAAATTTAAATCTGAAACAAAACATTTTCTTTCTCGGGCTATATAACCCAAAACAGACTTTCCTTTTGTCTAAAACAGGGTACCAAACCAGATAAGAAGTTGTTTCAAAAGTTTTCTGATGCACAGGATCCTTACTGGAAGGCAAGTGCAGAGCATACTTCCTTAGGTTTCAAAATGAACAAATTTAATCTTTATTCTTTTCTGTCGTGTAGAACTTCATTTGCAGAGAGAGAGAGGAGAGTTTAGAAATTCATGGTTATGAAACACACGAGTTTATTTCTGTTAACTTCTATATCTTACATGAGAGGAGTGGATTCCTTATATAGGAATCTCAGGAAGATAGGACAGGACCCCTATCTTTTACAAAAGCAAAAGTAAAAGTTACATCATGACACATCGTTAATTATTACAAAAGGACAAAAGATGCTTTAATAATTAAAGCATGACTTTGACAAAAGCAAAAGCTTAAAGTAAAGCAAAGCAATAATTATACAAGACAAAAGCATAAAGCAAAACACAATTATTAGAAGACAAACTACTTTATGTAGAGTAGAGATTAATGTAGTCATCTTCTGTTGCGTCAGTGTCACCAGAGTGCTTTTGGAAAAAGGTTTGGAGAGCTTTGGATGCTTGCGGGGAGGGACCATGGAGGGGCAATGATAATCCCTGGGGGTATTCTTGGGAGTATACTGTGGGGAGGTTTGGGTGGCTTTGTCGACTTTGGGGGGTCGGACTGGGGTCTTGGAAGGTTGGGTTGATGGGCCTGGGTCAGAAGGGCCAGGTTCATCCATTGTTGGTTGGGGAAACTGGTTAAGGTGTTGGCTTAGAGGAAGGAATGCATCCCATGGGTCTTGAGAATCCTGGAACAGGAAGTCAGTGTAGTCTGGTTTTTCTTCCTTGATAATGATACCAGTGGATTTAGGTTTAGATGTGGCTGAAGGAGTCGGGATCATAAGGATTTCATGTTGAGGTCCTAAGGAGGTGTGTGAGATATTTTTCAATGGGGGAGGTTTGTGGTTTAATTGACAAAGGTAATTGTGCAGAACATCTTGGAGGTCATTGTCAATGATAGCTATATGTGGTGCAGTGAACCATTCATATGCTTGATCTTGAGTCCAAAAGAGGTTGGTGGCTGGATGTTAAAAGTAGGGCCTGTGAATGATGAAAACTGTTGTCCATAATTTTGCTTCAGAGGCAGGCATACGATCAAGGTTGTGAATTTCTGAGAGTTGTTGGAGCTTCTTTCTCCACCATGGTATTGGGGAGAACCATTCAAGGAGTGTCCAAGTAAGGGAGGTAGCATTGTCGGGATGAAGGAGATGTTCCAATGTGGGAGTAACTGGGAGGATTAACTTGGTGGCATAAAGGACTGTGAGGCACCAGATGTACCATAACACGTCTTCAGTGGTGTCTCTGGATGGATCAAGAGTTAAACCTGTAGAAAACATATTCTCTGGGTGGAAAGAGGAGAAAGGGAAAGGGTCTGTGACAAGATAGGCTTTCATGAAAAACCGAAAGAGAGCTTTTCTTGCAAATTCTTGGATGTCAAAAACAGAAGAGAAGGTTTTGTTGAAGGGAAAAGTTTTCTTGGTTAGAGCTTCTGGGGGAAGGGAGGTAGCCATGAGGATGATTGGAAAATGGTAGGTGGAGGAAATTAAGGCTAGAGAGTGTTCTGGCTTTGAGAGTCTGGAGAGCATATCAGGGATGAGGTTCTGGGATCCCTTTATATGCTTGACAGAGAAGTCATATTTGGAAAACCAATCTTTTAACCGGAGTAACATTTTTTCGGGAACAGTTTTTCCTTTGAAATTGAAGATGTTGGGGAAGGCTGAACTGTCCATTCGGATTAGGAAATGGTGTCCAATCAGATGGTACTCAAATTTCTTGATGCCATTCTTTACCGCTAAGATTTCTTTGAATACGCTATGGTAATGCTTTTGTGTGTCAGAAAAATGTCCACTAGCGTAAGCGATAAAGTGTTCTTGTCCATCAAGTGCTTCAAGGAGGATGGCACCCCAAGATTCGTCACTAGCGTCTGTCTGTAATATGCGCTTTCCATCTGTAATCAGCTTTAAAGGAGGTGGATTTTATCTGTTTGAGTAGTAATGTGTATGATCATTATTCCACTATGGGGGCTTCTTTTTCAATAAAGCCGAGAGATGATGAGTGTAGTGGTCCACATGTGGGATAAAGTCTCGGATGTAATTGATGATGCCGAGAAACTGTTGAACTTGCTTTTTGGATAGCTGCTGATCTGGAAAATGGAGCAATTCTTGAGCAATGTGTTTTCCTGGCTGGTAATGACCATCTTTTATGATCATACCAAGAAACTCGATGTTGTCTGTGGCAATGGTACTTTTCTTAGCTGATAACATAATTCCATGACTTTGAACAATATCATAGAACTGGCTTAACAGCTGACGATGCTCATCATGTGATCCTGAAAAAAGCAAAATATCGTCAATGTAAATTAATGCATGATGCAGGATTGGCTGAAAGATTTTGATCATGGATTTTTGGAAAATGGATGGGGCAGTTTTGAGGCCGAAGGGTAGGACAGTCCATTGGAAATGGGCATTGGGAATGCAAAAAGCAGTTTTGTATCTTTCTGAGGGTTCAATGCCTAATTGCCAAAAACCTGATTTTAAATCAAATTTGGAAAAGATCTGGGCATTTTTGAGAAAAGTAAACATGCTTTGTCGACGGGGTAAAGGAAATTTGTCGTCTTGCAAAAACATGTTTAGGGGCTGATAGTCTATGACTAGGCGTTTTTTTCCTCGAACAATTTCAGAATGCTTTTCAACATAAAAGGCTTGGCAAGCCCATTGAGAATTTGTGGGCTCGATGAGACCTTGGGCTAACAATTGTGAACATTCTTGTTGGGCTAGGAGTAAGTCAGATGGACTCATTCCTGGATGGGTAGCCTTGGTGGGATTAATGTCTTCATTGAGTTTGAAGGGCAACTGAATGAAGAAAGACTTATTTTTCCATAAAGGGTTCGGATGGGTGAACTCAGAATGAGATTCAGGACAGAAACTCAAAAGCTTGGTGGAAATATCCTGATAGGACTGAGGAGTTTCAGACAGATTGTAAAGTTTCAGGATGTTTGTGAATGGTTTGAACATGGACTTGACTCGAATGCCATTGGGAATGATTTGGAGGTGTTTGATCTGGTGAAGAATGTCAAAACCTAACAAGATATCCTTATTAGGAAGGGTGGAACCAATAACTTTGGTCCAAATGACACAATTTGGAAAGATTTGGATACCAATGGGTTTCTTGGTAATCAAAGAAGTGGTAAAGAGTTTTCCATTGACAGCTTTGAAATGTTCTTCAGATTGTACCCAGTAGTCTGATGGAAGGATATGGGGGTTAAGCATACTGCGTTGAGCGCCAGTATCAATAAGACCAATGGCTGGAATGGGCCTTTGGAATTTGGAGGGTAAGATCTGGAGTGTAATGGAGGGTATAGGAACTGAAGTGTCAAGGGACAGTAGCTGTTGATGGAATATTATTTGGGACTGATCACTATCTGAGTCAGCAGAGGATTGTCGGAGTGCAAACACTGTTTCATCATTGGGGTCATCTTGTTCAGAGAAATAGAATTCCAGTTCATCCTTGTCTGGAGAGTAATCTGTAGTAGCTTGAAGATGTTCAACAAGGCGAATAGACTTGTCTCTTTTGTTGGGACAATCTTTGGCAAAATGACCTTTTTTCTTGCAGATAAAACATCTGCTGGATTTTCTTCGTTGGAGGTCTCTGGAAGAAGAAGACTTCTTTCTGAAGAATCTGTAAGGTTTTCTGGACCTACGGGGTTTGGAGGAGAATTCTGGGGTTTTGAATTTTCGAAAATGCCTTTTCTTTTTGGAACTGCAATCACAATCCTTCTTTGGTTTGCATTTGATCTGCAGATAAGGTTTTTTGCAGGCACTTCTGAATGGTTCTTTGTCTTTCAACAGTTCTTTGAAAAACTGCTTCTGTTCACAGAGTTTGTCAAGACAGGTTTTGGCAAGCTGGAAGATTTTGCCAAGAGAAATGTTGTCAATAACAAGGTTGGAGGCAGTGAGCTGCCGCTGTATGTCTGGTTGGAGTTCCTCTGGGAGGGAGGCTAAGAAAACATGCTTTAGTGTAGGCTCGTTGAATCCATTAAGCTTATAGAAAAGCAGAGACATGCGCTTGTAATGGAAATCAAGATCCTTAGCATTGAGTGAGCAGCATTTCATACTGAGATAATCTCGTCGTGCAGCTTCAAAGAGTGCAGCTGGGTCTCCGAGAAATTGATCATGAAGAATTACTAGAGCACTGGAGATGTCTGGTAATTGGACAAATTGCAATTGTCTGTATTGACCAAGAGAGTCAAACCAATCTCTTAGAGCACCCGTAAAACGAGTAGCAAATTCTCTAAGGACTGTTTCAGTGGTGGCTCCAGGTCTGAGCATTTGGAGGTCAATCCAGGCAGACATTTCGTTTAGGCGATCACGCCATTTATGAGACGGAATGTCATCGAAGGTGAACCATGGACCATTTGATGATTTTTGGCTAGATGAACCAGTCTGGGTTGGAGGAGGCTGGTTGATTCAGGCATCTCTTCTTCGACATCAGAAGGAATGTCAACATATGGTTCATTTCGGGATGTTTGGCCTTGGGTTTGTTGATCAGGTTGAGCCATCAGAATCCTGGTGATATCAGCATAAGATTTTTCAGAGTCACTGGTGGTTGCTGAAGATTCTGTGTCAGTCTCAGTTTGATTATCGGAGACGGCTAGATTTGAATCAGAAGTTTGATCTTCCGAACTGGAGGAATGGTCAACTGTGTGGGCACTAAACTGGTGCATAGGTTCTTTATCCTTGGATTTGGTAAGAGGTTGGGATAAGGAGGGTTCCGGTGGTGATGGTGAGGCTGGGGTATAGCCTGGTGATTGCTGGCCAGAGGATGGATGGATTGTAACGGGTCGTGGTTGAGGTTTAGGCTTGGGTTTTGTCTTTGGTGGTGGCAATAGATGGTCTCTAAAAAGGGTATGAGTCATTCCAAACAACTTGGAAGGTTCAGATTGGCGAATAGGGGAAAGCATAGAGGCAAAAGGATGATAAGTAGGGCCAATGGAAGGAATTGGAGGTGAAGAGGTAAAAAGAGAAGGGCGTTGTTTATCAGATTCAATTTGAGAAAGCTCAGCTTTCAAGCGCCTGATCTCCCTTTCTTTTTGGTCAAATTCTGGGCCATAGTATCTTTGGGTAAGCATGGTTCGTAACTCAGAATCAAGTTGAGCAATTCGGGACTGAAGATTTTGGTGGATCTGCTGTAGTTGGGTAGAAATGGAGTCAACTTTCGTCTCAAGTTTTTCAGTTTGTAAACTGATGTCTTCAATTTTTGAATTAATATGCAACAGAGTATCATTCTGGGCTCTGGCATTTTGAGTTTGCCAGTTGAGGACTGATTCAAAAGGTTTAGGTGGTTCAAGATGGCCAGTTGAGGTTATTGGAGAAGGGACAAAAGGTTTGGACACAACATTTCGTTGGGAATCGGTGTGGGTGTCTAAAGGAGGGAAAGTGGAAGAATAATCTGAAGAAGTAGATGAAAACATCATACAACTCAGTGGAGGAATTGGGTCTGGGACAGGTGGAGGAGTCTCAGATTTGCAATACTTTGCAATCCATTTAAGTTCCTTTTTGTAGATAGGTAAAGGAGCTGGTGGAGGTGGAGGATCTTTTGGTTGTTTAGGGTGACTGTGATGACAAGAAACAAGGGGTTTTTTCTTTTTGGATTTCTTTTTCCTTGGATAATCATCATCTTCTTCCAAATCATCCCAGCAGGGACAATCTGGGTCACAGTTGCCTGATCCGGGGACATCCCATAAGAAATGTCCATTGTGTTTGGCTGGATAAACAGGGTAGCCTTCAGAATTGAATCCTGTAATAGGCAGATCTTCTTGAGCGGTTTGAACAGCAGTGATCATGGAAGAATAAGTAAAGGAGAGCCGAGGGGGCTCTTGTGGAGCACTAGGAGGTGGTTTGAATGTCATTCTGACCGTTCCATCTGGTCGTCTTTCAAACATGCTTTCAGATGTCTGAACTGGGGCTGTATTGTTATGGAACTGTTCATAGTTGGAGATCCATGTCTGATTGGGAAGAAGATGATGATTATCCAAGGAAAAAGAAATCCAAAAAGAAAAGGCATTTTCGAAAATTCAAAACCCCAGAATTCTCCTCCAAACCCCGTAGGTCCAGAAAACCTTACAGATTCTTCGAGAAGTCTTCTTCCTCAACGAAGAAAATCCAGCAGATGTTTTATCTGCAAGAAAAAAGGTCATTTTGCCAAAGATTGTCCCAACAAAAGAGACAAGTCTATTCGCCTTGTTGAACATCTTCAAGCTACTACAGATTACTCTCCAGACAAGGATGAACTGGAATTCTATTTCTCTGAACAAGATGACCCCAATGATGAAACAGTGTTTGCACTCCGACAATCCTCTGCTGACTCAGATAGTGATCAGTCCCAAATAATATTCCATCAACAGCTACTGTCCCTTGACACTTCAGTTCCTATACCCTCCATTAAACTCCAGATCTTACCCTCCAAATTCCAAAGGCCCATTCCAGCCATTGGTCTTATTGATACTGGCGCTCAACGCAGTATGCTTAACCCCCATATCCTTCCATCAGACTACTGGGTACAATCTGAAGAACATTTCAAAGCTGTCAATGGAAAACTCTTTACCACTTCTTTGATTACCAAGAAACCCATTGGTATCCAAATCTTTCCAAATTGTGTCATTTGGACCAAAGTTATTGGTTCCACCCTTCCTAATAAGGATATCGTGTTAGGTTTTGACATTCTTCACCAGATCAAACACCTCCAAATCATTCCCAATGGCATTCGAGTCAAGTCCATGTTCAAACCATTCACAAACATCCTGAAACTTTACAATCTATCTGAAACTCCTCAGTCCTATCAGGATATTTCCACCAAGCTTTTGAGTTTCTGTCCTGACTCCCATTCTGAGTTCACCCATCCGCACCCTTTATGGAAAAATAAGTCTTTCTTCATTCAGTTGCCCTTCAAACTCAATGAAGACATTAATCCCACCAAGGCTACCCATCCAGGAATGAGTCCATCTGACTTGCTCCTCGCCCAACAAGAATGTTCACAATTGTTAGCCCAAGGTCTCATCGAGCCCACAAATTCTCAATGGGCTTGCCAAGCCTTTTATGTTGAAAAGCATTCTGAAATTGTTCGAGGAAAAAAACGCCTAGTCATAGATTATCAGCCACTAAACATGTTTTTGCAAGACGACAAATTTCCTTTACCCCGCCGACAAAGCATGTTTACTTTTCTAAAAAATGCCCAGATCTTTTCAAAATTTGATTTAAAATCAGGTTTTTGGCAATTAGGCATTGAACCCTCGGAACGATACAAAACAGCCTTTTGCATTCCCAATGCCCATTTCCAATGGACTGTTCTTCCCTTCGGCCTCAAAACTGCCCCATCCATTTTTCAAAAATCCATGATCAAAATCTTTCAGCCAATCCTGCATCATGCATTAATTTACATTGATGATATTTTGCTTTTTTCAGGATCACATGATGAGCATCGTCAGCTGTTAAGCCAGTTCTATGATATTGTTCAAAGTCATGGAATTATGTTATCAGCTAAGAAAAGTACCATTGCCACAGACAACATCGAGTTTCTTGGTATGATCATAAAAGATGGTCATTACCAGCCAGGAAAACACATTGCTCAAGAATTGCTCCATTTTCCAGATCAGCAGCTATCCAAAAAGCAAGTTCAGGTTTCATCATCAATTACATCCGAGACTTTATCCCACATGTGGACCACTACACTCATCATCTCTCGGCTTTATTGAAAAAGAAGCCCCCATAGTGGAATAATGATCATACACGTGCTGTCACTACTCTCAAACAGATAGCGCAAAATCCACCTCCTTTAAAGCTGATTACAGATGGAAAGCGCATATTACAGACAGACGCTAGTGACGAATCTTGGGGTGCCATCCTCCTTGAAGCACTTGATGGACAAGAACACTTTATCGCTTACGCTAGTGGACATTTTTCTGACACACAAAAGCATTACCATAGCGTATTCAAAGAAATCTTAGCGGTAAAGAATGGCATCAAGAAATTTGAGTACCATCTGATTGGACACCATTTCCTAATCCGAATGACCTTCCCAACATCTTCAATTTCAAAGGAAAAACTGTTCCCGAAAAAATGTTACTCCGGTTAAAAGATTGGTTTTCCAAATATGACTTCTCTGTCAAGCATATAAAGGGATCCCAGAACCTCATCCCTGATATGCTCTCCAGACTCTCAAAGCCAGAACACTCTCTAGCCTTAATTTCCTCCACCTACCATTTTCCAATCATCCTCATGGCTACCTCCCTTCCCCCAGAAGCTCTAACCAAGAAAACTTTTCCCTTCAACAAAACCTTCTCTTCTGTTTTTGACATCCAAGAATTTGCAAGAAAAGCTCTCTTTCGGTTTTTCATGAAAGCCTATCTTGTCACAGACCCTTTCCCTTTCTCCTCTTTCCACCCAGAGAATATGTTTTCTACAGGTTTAACTCTTGATCCATCCAGAGACACCACTGAAGACGTGTTATGGTACATCTGGTGCCTCACAGTCCTTTATGCCACCAAGTTAATCCTCCCAGTTACTCCCACATTGGAACATCTCCTTCATCCCGACAATGCTACCTCCCTTACTTGGACACTCCTTGAATGGTTCTCCCCAATACCATGGTGGAGAAAGAAGCTCAACTCTCGAAATTCACAACTTGATCGTATGCCCTCAAGCAAAATTATGGACAACGGTTTTCATCATTCACCCTACTTTCAACATCCACCACCAACCTCTTTTGGACTCAAGATCAAGCATATGAATGGTTCACACCACATATAGCTATCATTGACAATGACCTCCAAGATGTTCTGCACAATTACCTTTGTCAATTAAACCACAAACCTCCCCCATTGAAAAATATCTCACACACCTCCTTAGGACCTCAACATGAAATCCTTATGATCCCGACTCCTTCAGCCACATCTAAACCTAAATCCACTGGTATCATTATCAAGGAAGAAAAACCAGACTACACCGACTTCCTTCTCAAGACCCATGGGATGCATTCCTTCCTCTAAGCCAACACCTTAACTTTCCCAACAATGGATGAACTGGCCCTTCTGACCCAGGCCCATCAACCCAACCTTCCAAGACCCCAGTCCGACCCCCCAAAGTCGACAAAGCCACCCAAACCTCCCCACAGTATACTCCCAAGAATACCCCCAGGGATTATCATTGCCCTCGGCCTCCATGCCGTGGTCCCTCCTGCAAGCATCCAAAGCTCTCCAAACCTTTTTTCCAAAAGCACTCTGGTGACACGGACTTCCTCGAAGATGACTACATCTCTACTCATAAAGTAGTTTGTCTTCTTAATAATTGTGTTTTGCTTTATGCTTTTGTCTTGTATAATTATTGCTTTTACTTTAAGCTTTTCTTTTGCTTTTCAAAGTATGCTTTAATTATTAAAGCATATTTTTTCCTTTTGAAATAATTAACGATGTGTCATGATGTAACTTTTACTTTTGCTTTTGTAAAAGATATGGGTCCGTTCCTATCTTCCTGAGATTCCTATATAAGGAATCCACTCCTCTCATGTAAGATATAGAAGTTAACAGAAATAAACTCGTGTGTTTCATAACCATGAATTTCTAAACTCTCCTCTCTCTCTCTGCAAATGAAGTTCTACACGACAGAAAAGAATAAAGATTAAATTTGTTCATTTTGAAACCTAAGGAAGTATGCTCTGCACTTGCCTTCCAGTAAGGATCCTGTGCATCAGAAAACTTTTGAAACAACTTCTTATCTGGTTTGGTACCCTGTTTTAGACAAAAGGAAAGTCTGTTTTGGGTTATATAGCCCGAGAAAGAAAATGTTTTGAATGTTTTCACCTTAATTGGTATCATTTAACATAAATAAATGTTAAGAAATTATAAAAATAATTATATTCCAATTTTTTTGTTAAATACCAATTTAATGGGTGGATGTTTCAAGTTTATTTTGTATGTCTCTAATTTCGGTTAGTCTTTCTCATTTATTGGTTCATTTATTTCAAATTTTCAATCCACTAGTTTTGTGTTTAATGTTCCAACTAAATTCATTAAATACCAATCATTTGGGTTAAATTACAAGTAAATTTCAGTTCTCGTAGGATGAGTTCCTAATTTTAGTTAAGCTTTCTCTCTTATTGGTATAAGGGTTTCAGCTAATAATTTCACTAGCTTTGTGTTGAATGTTTCTATTATCTAGGTAAGATTTCAATTATTTGGGTTAAGTACCAAATTACTTTGTGGCGTTTAATTTTTGGTTGGATTTGTATGAAATTTTGGTTAAACTTTCTCAATTTAAGGTTAATATATTTTAACTTTTCAATCCATTAGTTTTGTGTTTATTATTCATACTAAAATCGTTAAAAATCAATATTTTAGGTTAAATTCTAAGTAAATTTTATTTCTCGTCGGAATAGTTCTTTATTTTGGTTAAACTTTCTCCATTATGGGTTCATATATTTCAACTAATAATTCCAGTGATTTTGTGTTGAATCTTCCTATTATCGAGGTAAGATTTCAATAATTTGGGTTAGATACCGATTTTACTTTGTAAAATTTTATTTTTGGTTCTATTGGTTCCTGATTTGGTTAATCTTTCTCAACTATAGCCTTATATGTTTCAACTTTTCAATCCACTAGTTTTGTGTTTAGTATTCCTACTAAAATCGTTAAATACTAATATTTTGGGTAAAATTCCAAGTATATATTATTTCTCATTGGATAATTTTCCTGATTTTGGTTAAATTTTCTCTCATATAGGTTAATTTATTTCAACTAATAATTCCACTAGTTTTATGTTGAGTGTTCCTATTATCTAGTTAAGATTCCAATAATTTGGGTTAAATATTAAATATACTTTGTAAGATTTTATTTTTGGTTGGATTAATCCCTAATTTTGGTTAATCTTTCTCAATTATAGGTTAATATATTTCAACTTTTCAATCCATGAGTTTTGTGTTTAATATTTCTATTAAATTCGTTAAATAACAATATTTTGGGTTAAATTATAAGTAAATTTCATTTCTCGTTGGACTAATCCCTACTTTTGGTTAAACTTTCTTCTTTATTGGTACATGAGTTTCAACTAATAATTTCACTAGTATTGTGTTGAATATTCCGATTATTTATGTAAGATTTTAATAAATTGGGTTAGATACCAAATTTACTTTTTAGATTTTATATATGGTTAGATAAGTTTCATATTTTGGTTAAACTTTCTCACTTATGGGTTCAATTACTTCAATTAATTAGTTCACCACTTTTGTGTTTCAAGTTTTCAGTGCCTACGTTATGTTTCAACATTATTAGTTAAATTCCAAGTTGATATTATAAAATTCAAAGGTATCTTTATTACGAAAAACAAATAATATTATTAAGGTGAATCTCATTTTACTCCTCTTATTTCAATAAATATCAACTTACAACAATATATTAAAATTTCACTCTTTAACCCCTATTCAATTTTCTATAAACTACAATCAACATTGTAAGTTAAAAGATTAGGAACTTACCTAATCTAATTATGTTGGAACATTTTGTTTTTCTTTTTAATCTTCTTGACTTCATGAGATTTCTTGAACTCAACTTATTTATACTTGAGTTTTTGATCATTATAGATATGCCTATTTTATTAATTCAAATTAATTGTACTCATTTTCTTTCCAAAATAAATTCTTTGATATCTCATCACTTCAACCAAAATTTCATTTTTAACAATTGCATATGCAATTTGTACAGCTCAAATTTTTATTTTTCAAATGTTTAAGATAAAACAAATTATTTATTAATTAATTTATTATATGATTATCACAGGAATAGTGAAAATTAATTTTTATATTGAAATTTTAAGATTTGCAAATTAGCATTTACTTTGAATCCAATTCAACTAAGTCACCATTTATTTATCTTTAATTAATGCTTTAAGCACAATAAATGCATTTCAAATTAAACAATATTTTGTATAAAAAAACACATTAGGAAATTATTGCAATCAAGAAAAAACAAAATATATTAAAGCATTAATTTTGCTTCCTCAATTAAGTATTAAAAGGAAAATTTTCTCTTACAGATAAATTCAACCTTATAATTTAACAATAATGTTGACTACAATTTTAAAACTATTTATTTATTGCTCCAAATTGCAATAGTTTTTTATGAGTCATAAAAATTAAATTTATTTAACATTATACTTATATAGTTGGATACGTAATTTATACCTTAATTGATGTTGCCTTATTTTCAATTATTATATTTTAGTGATAATTTATTTCATTGTATACTAATAGTGTTATAAATTTGTAATAATTGATTATACATCATATTTTTCATTGATTACTACTCGAATTATATAATATCTATTTTATAAGTGAGTATTACTCAAATTAATATATTATACTTTAAAATTTTAATTATTATACTTAAATCATATAATCACATGTGCAATTAAGCGTAAATAATGAAAAGGTCACTTCCCAAGGTTTGGGAAAATGATCATGTAGATCCCTGAGTTTTCACTAAGAGACACTAAAACCCCTTTTAACTATAATGCTTTTTGACTTTATTAATTCAAAAAAATTGACTCTAAAGTTTTATAATAAGTAGAAATATAATATTAAAATAAATGTAACAATATATACATTTTAAAATAATTAATATATAAAAAATATTTTAGTACTTTACAATCTTATATTATATTAAACTAAATTTTTTTAATAAATAGGAACATAATATTAAAATAAATATTTAAAAATTTAAATTATTTTCAATATTGTATACAAAATTTGAATACTATTAATACATGAGATATATTTTATTAATTATAAAATCTATTTAACCTAAAGATTTATTTAAAATTTTTCTAACAAATACAAATATATAATTAAAATAAATATCATAATTTACATTTTAAAAATTATTTTATATATTAAAAAATATTTTAATATTATTAATTTATTAGACAAATTAAACTATTTAAATTATATTTGTACTTATTAAAAATCTAAAAGTCAATTTTTTTGAATCAATAAATCCAAATTGTATTATAGTCAAAGGGGTCTTAGGGTCCCTCGGTGAAAACATGGGGTTTTATATGATCATTTTTCCAAATCTCGGGGGTGTAGGTATCTTTTTCCCTAAATTATTTAATTCTCAGTGTTGCACTAAAATTATAGTTTTCTAGTTACATTGTTAATTTAGTTAAGGGTACAATACAATGTCAATAACAATTATTGTAATAATACCTAAAAAATTATGCTTGATATTATTAAAAATTTAATTTTTAACAAATTGTACCTTGTTGACTTGATTGAGTGGTTTTCAAGCGGGGTTAAAAAATAAAATCAAATTATACACACTTTAGAAAAATACATTCAATTGGACTATATATATACACATTATTAAAACTTTTATTATTATAGAAAATAAAATCATATAGACTATACAAGACATTTCATTAAAAATATATAATATCGTAAAAAATATCATAAGCTGAATTTAGTTTAATCATAATAATAATTACTATAATGACAGTTATTAACAATATAAAAAAAACAAAGATTATCCTTTGTTGTTTAGAAAAACGAAAAACCCTCTCATGTTTTAAAATAAGTTCAAATTCTCCTGCAACTCTAACTGTGTTAGCTTTATATATCATTGTACTATTTGACACATAGTTTTGATGTTAGCCATAAAATTTAAATATTTTTAGAGTATAAATAAAGTGAAATGACTTATATAACCCTAATGATTAAATAAATTTAATAATAAATTATTGAGAAAATTTACTTCACACACACACATATTGTGGATATATATAACCAAATGTTATTCTAGTTTAAATGGATAATTTACAACTATTAGGGATATTTTCCCCACTTGTAATTTTTCTCTATAATTTACAATTTATTATAAAATAAAATTTGATCATTAAGGATATATAAGTTATTTTACTTAATTTGTATTTTCAAAATATTTAAATTTTATAGCTAACAGTAAGATTATGGGTAGAATAGTAAAATGATATATAAAGCTAACGTTATTATAACTTTGGGGGGGGCAGTAGGAGGTAATTCTCATTTTCTCTTAACTATCATTAATGATAGTACTAGTAATAACTCAAGATCAAATATGTTACATGCGATAATTTAATAATGTAGCAAAATAAAAAAAAATTAAACAAAGTATGCAATAATTTAATTAATTTGTGATAAATTTGTATGAAGTAATTTGTATAAGAGAAACTTTGTGAGTATAATCCAAATATCAAATATATGGTACATTATATATGCCTTGTATACAGTACAAATTTAAACCATTAATATTAGTCACTATTTCAACTAATATTGCGAATAACAATATTTGATGATTAATAAGGATATTTCGTACTATGAATAATTATAATTATTTGAAAACTATCCAATCAATAGTTGAATGGAAAATAAGAAAAAAAAATACTTAGTTTACACTAATATAAATATTATTCTCACTAATATAGACATTACATGTTTGAAAGTAATTTTTTCAGCCATAAGAAAATGCAAATTTTTCATGCTGAGGAGGGTGCCTTTGAAATTTTCCTAATTAAAATTGATAATTGTGATATTTAGATAAAATTGGTTGTAGCTATGTGATAATTGCTACTGATATTTGCCAGTTCCCACTTCCAATTCTTTCGTTCGGTAGCAGGTTTCATGCGTAAAAAATAAAAGCCGTTGGATTGCTTTTATAAGCAATCCAACGGGGAATAGGTTTCAAAATAAAAAATAAAAACGGCTGTATGGCATGCAGTGGCTGTATTATAAGCGGACCCCAATAGATATTTATATAAAAGAAAACATCAGAGTGATTCTTAATTTAATTTACAAAGATTATTATTTTTTTATCGACCAACGTTACAACAGTTGTACTACACCATACTTTTTGTTTATTTGGCAGAGCTGATGCATGCTTTTGTTTAATCTAACAGCTGCATATAATTTTTTTTAAAAAAATCAAATAGCCACCGGTTAACGGTTTAGGCGGCTGTTTAATACAATAGGGCTCTCGTCTTGCTGCCATCTTGGAGATGTGTGAATTAATGGCCACTAGGCACCAAATTCATGACCAATCAATGGCCAACAGGCACCAAATTATTGCCAAGTACACCATGGCAAGTTTAGTGTTCTCAAGTTTAGAATTTTGTAGACTGCTCGTTTCGTTCGCCGTCAATTAATCACCATCACCGATTTGGTTGAGAAAAATTACAAGTTAAAAGTGTAATTAATTAACATTATAAAAAAATTAGAAGTGTGGTCTTTTTTTATATTATAATGTAGAAAATAGTTAAATCTATAAATTTTCATTAAAATTAAATAAAAATATATAATTAAACTATTATACAAATTTATTAAATTTTCAACTGAAGTCTACTAACCCACATAATTAATTAAATAAAAAAAATTATTTAGAGAAGCATTTGCTGCCGCATCCAGGTATTAAATCATCAAAAACCAATTTGGTTTGAACTCTTCAATTTCAATTTGACTCCTCTACTAAAGCCACCGAAAAACAACTCAAACTGAATCACTCATCCAACTAGCATAAAAATTTGCCTGCACGTGACAGGCCATTTTCTTATTTATGATTGGAATTCTTGAATTAATTTTACAATTTTTTTTGTACTAATTTTCATCTACTATGCTGCCTCAAGAAGTGAAGATTGATGTCGGAATCACTTTCACTCTTTCAGTTTCAATTAGATGATATTTGTGATCTTCTTTATACCAATTTCGGTCTACAGTTGCCTCAAGTATCCATGTCCGTCAATTCTTACCTGTATGAAAGCAACTGCCTAAATCGTAGAGCAGTGGTTGTTTGATTTTTCAAAAAATTATTTTCAGCCGATTAGATTGAACAATAAATCATCCAATAGCTCTGCCGAATAAATACAAAAAAATGTGGCGTGGTGTAACTGTTGTAACCTAGTTAGATCCCTTTTTCAATACATCAAATATCGCGAAATAACAAATCACTACATAAATTATTGAGAGATAAGACTTCATTTTATAAACTCTTTAAAAAATTATAATGTACTACATTTCTATCACTTCTATAGTTAATATGTTAAAATATCAATTTTACCGTTAATGTATAACTCTTGAAATAAAAAGAAAATGTTAAAGCAATGCCATGTGAATTTGTAATTTTGCCTTGCTCTTAGTGCAAAACAATATTTCATTGCCGCTTAAATATATAATTTTAGTTGAATAACAATATTGCCTCTACAATTGATTTGTTGCATAATTAATTGTAAATTGATATAAATGTAATAAACTATTATTTTTAAAAGTTAATGTAGTGAAGTGTTACCTTTTATCCATGTTGTAATTTGTCATTTTGTAATTCTTGTCATAGTAAAAAAATGATAACTGTGAGACTTAATTACAAATATTTGGGTTTCATTTGATGAATATACAATTTTGCCCATATGAAGTCAATGCAACATCATCAATAGACTAATGGCGGATGGAAATGTAGTAAATTATTACTTTTAAAATGTTAATGTAGTTAAAGTTTGCCTTTCAATATTTTGAGTAGTGGTCTGTTATTTTACAATACTTGACATAATAAAGAGATAATAACCCATTTAAAAATTATAGCTTGACCATCCAACAATTAAATAATATATATGAAGATTCATTACTATCTTTTTAAAGGGATTATTCCTTGCCTTATACTATACATGTTCTTTACTCCATCATGAAACTTTAATTAAGTTACAACAGCATTTGTAACAGTTCAAATGGGGCAGCCACATATAAGTTATGATCGATGGTCAAGAATCCAAAAAAGCTCTCACAATTCAATGAATCAAATTTGATTTATGACTTCTTTTCTTCAAATTATTCGTTAAAAAATCAATTGTTTATACATAGTCAAAAGTATTGTTAAGTTCAAATTGTTACAGTGGGATAAGTAAATGTCTAAAGAAAAGTACGATATGCAAAACAATGGTCCGCCTATGTTGCAGCAGTTGCAACATACAGCAACTTTTGTTATTTTGTGTTTAATTACATTACATTACATCACCTTATATTTTCTGTAAAATTCATTAGGAACTAAAAGTTACAAGCTTTTACATATAAGTCCATTTTTAGAATAAAATGACATTTGAAAAGAATTTTAATTTATTATTATTATTAATATCATTATTATTATATAAGATTATTGCTATTAAATTTTATTATTTTAATTATTATTATTTATGATTATTACTGTCATTATTATTATTAAAATTTATTACTTTTATTATTTTAATTGTTATTATACCGTAATTAATTCATTATTATTAATATTTATCTTGTTATGATTAAAATTAATGTTATTATTCAAATATATTAACTTTTTTATTTTAAGTATTATTAATTATTGTTGTTATTATTTTTATTAATAATAATATTATTAAAACTTATTAATAATTTTATTATTTTAATTATTATCATTATTAATATTATTATTTCAGTTAATTTTGTTGTTGTTGTTATTATTATTGTTGTTAAATTTTATTATTTTTTTCTTTTAATTAACATTATTGTCATAATTATTATTTTTAGTTTTATTATTATTATTGTTTTAATTATAATATATACAAATAATATTAGGGACACAATTAACAAATGACATTTTAATAACTTATAATAGTTTATTCTAATTATAAAATAAAGTAAACACTAGGGTTGGCAATAGGACGGGATGGGATGAGATTTACCAATCCCAGTCCCATCCCGTATATGCAAATGGGATGAAAAAACGTCTCAATCCCGTCCCTATATTTTTTTGGGATAAAAATATGTCTCAATCTCGTCCCAAAAGAGATGGGATCCTGCGGGATCCCATCCCAATTGAAAAATTTTCCATTATTAATCGGTAATGAGACGGGATGGGACGGAATTTGTCAATCCCACTCCCGTCCCGTATATGTAATTGGGATAAAAAAAGGTCCCAATCCCGTCCCTAAATTTTTTTATGGGATAAAAATATGTCCCAATCCCGTCTCAAATGGGATGGGATCCCGCAGGATCCCGTCCCATCTGGAAAAATTACCATCCCTAGTAAACACATCAATGGGAATGTTGTTCATTCCGATTGCTTATTACGATTCTAGTTCATTTCGATTTTTATTTAATAAACGCACCATTAGAATGTGCTTAGAATATAGTATTGTATATTGTTATAATATTATTCACATTAATTTATTACTTACCTATGTTTGGAAGTTTTAAAAGTTAGATTGTGGTCAATTATATAATTCATTACAATGTGCTAAATTTTGTCTTAATTGAAACATTAAATATATTTAATTTTTATTTTTATTTTTACTATAATAATTATAATATTAAAAATAAATTATATTATAATATTATTTTATTTTATTATATCATATTATATTTATATATTAATAATTAATATAAATAAAATAATTAAATATAATTTTTAATAAATTTACATAATGAGAGTAGATCTAGAAATGATAGTAATAATTAAAAAAAATATGAAATATTTATGAATTTGTGGAATAAATAAATGTATTTATCTTTTTGAAGTTAGGACGTAAACATAAACTTTATTTTATATTTAACGAGTTGTGGCTCTTATAAACTAATATTAAATCATACATTGTAATTATATAATATCAATAATAAAAGTCCTCTTAAATTTCCTACTTCTTATTCATATCATTTAACAACTAAGCCAATAAATAAAATAATAATAATTATATTTTTTCCTGACATTTCAAAAAATAAGAGGGATTGCAATGAAAATAACCTAAATAAATACACTCTGCCGTTGGATTTGTTTTTACCATTCTTATCTTGGATCCAATGGTTAAATTACAAAATGACAAAAGAAGTGGTATGTTGCAACTGTTGCAACATAGACGGACCCGCAAAACAAATTAAATTGATGAAAAATTAATAACACGACATCTCTTTTAGAATGTGGAATATCTTACTTAGTATCACAAATAAAAGAAAATTTTGTGTAGAATTGTCCTATTAGGACTCTGCCATGCGACATAGTAGTCGATCCTAAATTAGGCATTAGTTAATTCTACCTTGGGAACCATTGAATTTAATATTAAAAAAGTTTATAGATTTCATAGTAGAACCATTACTTTGTCATGTGACAAAACACTAGTTTACTGATCTCACCACCTTAGCAAGTTATCATGATAAATGATGTAGGACGTTACTTTAGGCATTTCGGATTCTAGAACTTTTATTATTTTAGAACTTTTTATTTTGATTGGAGTCTATTATAATACGTGTCTCGTCTTTTTTTCTATTATAATTGTGATTTATTTTCCGTTTCTAAGTTAACTCAGAAAAGTGGGTTTACTTTGTCTTAATATTGTTTTCATAACTCAGATACAATTATTCAATAAAATTCTTCTTTTATAATTTCCTCTAGAATTGTCTATAAGAATCTCTCTTGTATAGTTATTTGGATTAGAGCGTTATCTAATCTCGCTTTTTGAGTTATTAAAAATTTCATTGAATCGTTTGAATTAAAATAAGATCTAATTATACTTCAATTAAAAAGTAATATAATCGCGTTGTCTTGGTCTAATATTAGAATGATATATGATTTTCCTATCCTATTAATTTATGCTTCTGTTACGACCGCTCCATTAATTAGTATCAGAGCCGTTCTTGCCAATTACACAGCTTTCCTGATTATCCAAATCTATCCCCACCAAATCCATCACTATTTATTCAAAAACAAAACCAAAAATAACAAAACACGAAAAGTCCAAAAAAAAAAAAACAGAATTTGAAACCCTAGCCGCCAGCCACACTGTTGCCCACCATTGCTATCACCACCATTTGGCCACATCACGAACAACCGCTGCCACCATCGGACTCACTGTAATCCGACGACCAAAGGCCAGCGCAGCACGCTCTCAACGCCGCTGCAACCACCGCGAAAATCACCCAAATCCACGAGTCCTACACCATCCGCTGATGCGAAATCACCTTTTCTTCCGTCAATTGTCGCCACCGTTGTGATCCCTAGCCTTCGCCCAACAAAATCTGATCGACCACTGTCCTTGAACTCCACCAGAACCGCCACACACAAAACATCAAAACTCTCGGCTTTCCACCTCCAAATTTTCCACCGTCAGACTTTATCACCTTTGAGCAATGCGCCACCACACTCCCCTCGAGCCACACATCTAAAATCCATCACCAATTGCCACCAAGCACTGGCCAAAAAACCACCACGAACCACCATAAGCTGCCGCCACCTTAATTCAGTTTTCCGACCAAACTGCTGCGGATCTGGCCAATCCACTGCCACCAACGTGTTCCTCACCACCAACTCCACCAGATCCCACCTTCACCGCACCAACTCACGGCCACTAGCCACCGACCACGCAAACCCGAGAGTTCAGCATTATTTATAGTTTTGCCATTGTGTGCAAACTTGGTAATAAATGGCAAACTACCATTTTTACCCTCCTATTTATAATGTGCCGGAATTATTTGTATACACTCGTCCAAACAAATTTTCTGATTGGTTGGACAAAGTTGAGCACTAATTTTCATTTTGGTGCTCTCCTAAAGAAGAGCAAGTACAATTTGTTGTTAGTACATTAAGCACAAGTGTTTCGGAATGATGGAATAAGTTGCAAATTTCTCTACTTAATCTAGGCAAATACAAAATTCGTTCATAGAACCGTATGAAGTGTATTTTGTGATATGAGTTTATCACTCTTGATTATTGTTTGGTACAACAAGATACGAGATCCGTTTTTGCTTGTGCTTATGAGTTTGAACAACTTTATGGATGCAATTACTATTATGAGCCTGAAGAGAGTACAGTTAAAAGATTTGTGAAAGAGTTTGATTTACATATTCAAGAAAGGATGCCTGCATACACTATATACACCTTGTAGCATGCAATTCTTGTAGCGAAGCGAATTGAATTGCTAATTGTATTGCAAATCAGAGAGAAAAAAACCAAGCATTAAAGCAATTAAGAAAACTTCATCATCGACACCAATTTGAGATCCCTAATCCTATTGCAAGCTAGCAGCTTAAAGTGAAAAATATACAGATGAAAGAAGTTTATACTTCTCCACATGTCAAAAATGTGTCTAATGTTGCAGAAGAAAAATGTACAATTTATTATTGATTTAAGGTTTCAATCTGACAATGATATTTCCTTGGAGGACAAGATAAGTGTTGAAGATGATGAGATTTTTAATCTCTTTGGGATTTTTGATGAAGAAGAACAACCTACCCTTGATTTGCGCATTGAGCCTAATAGTATGATCGAGGATGTGCAACAAAATCAAGTTAAAGAAGTTGAAATGATCAAAATGGTCCTACCTATTTACATTGAAGATAAGGGATTGTGCTTGAAGAAGATTTGATTGAAAATGTTAAACTTGTTGGGGAATGCATTGAGCGATGATTAGAGAAGAGAAAGATTTATTTGATCATTGTTTGTTCTTGGAAGTTTTCATCACCACGAAGATTGTACAAGCAAAGGAAATTGATGAAATATGACTTATTTAAAGTTTCGAGAAAAATTAATGAGAAAGACAATAAGTTCGAATTACAAGATGATTTGGTCTTATACTACAAGTATCATCCTCCATACTGTATTTAAACTCGAGGATGAGTTTCTTTTAAGAGGGGGAGAATGATATATGATGTTATTTTAGGTATTTTAAGATTCTAGAACTTTTATTAGTTTATGACTTTCTATTTTAATTGGAGTCTATTATGATATGTTTTTTTTTTATCTTTTATTTATATTATAATTGTGATTTAGTTTCCATTTTTAAGTTAACTTATGGAAGTGAGTTTACTCTATCTTTTTATTGTTTTCATAACTCAGATTTAATTATTCAATAAAATTCTCCTTTCGTAATTTTCTTTAAGATTATCTATCAAAATCTCTCTTGTAGAGTTGTTTAAATTAGAGCATCATCTATTCTTGCTTTATGCATTATTAAAAATCTCATTAAATCTTTTAGATTATAAAGAGATCCAATCATGTTTCAATTAGAGCCTAATCTGATTGCGTTGGCTTGGTCTAGTACTAGAACGATATCTGATTTTCCTACCCTATCAATTTCCGCTTTCGCTATGACCGCTTCATCAATAAAGTAGTGGGACAGCCCCACACAAATTATTCTCCACAAATAAAACTTCTTGGCGAAATTTATTCAATAATTAACGATTAAGTAGCTTGTACAATTTTATCTTGGTCTCCTATGTGAACTCATTTTTACCCACTCGTAGAATTAGCTTCGCTAGCTGCCATGCTTCAACTAGTAACAATAGAGGACTAACTTTGTCAATAAAAATATAATAAAATAGAATGTTTTATAAAGTATAAAGTATAATAATAAAATAATATATAATATAATAAAATAATATATTACAATATTTCTTATAGTTATTTAATACCTTATAATTTATGAAATTGTGAAACGATAGTAACCTTAGTATTTATTATTTTTAAAGCATATCTTGCTAAATGAATAGAAACACATGCATTAATATAAATATAAACAATATGATAAGTATAAAAAAAAAATTGAAAAACCTAAACACGAAATGGTCAAGTCTAAAAGAAGACAAACAAATATGAAGGCAAGAAAAAGTGCGTGGAGTAGTAATATTGTTCTACTGTTTGGACCCCACCGATAGACTTACAATTATTTTCTATGACTTTTCTCCATGGTTGGTGAAGAATCTGGACGCCAACTAATTCGACTAAATCTGGAATTATTTTGCCTGTTCTTTCTTCTTCGATCATTTTTCTCTTTTTCCGGTATTTGGCGTCAACGGCCAAGTCTGGTCATCCAGCGCTATTTTATTACCGATACCATCAAATCGGCCAACCGTCTTTTTATTTATTTATTTTTATTTTTTTTGCTGAATTATCAACATCCTTTATTTGTGCCAGCACTTATAACAAAAGATCATTGAGAAGCCATTATTGAAGGCAGGAAGTGGCAGAGAAGAATTTCGTTACCTTCTGTACGTAATAACCAAGGGCGTTGCCCGTTTTCTGTTTAAGTAATTATGACTGTATCTCATTAGTTGATCCAATAACTTAATAAGCCCACATTACCATAGTACTAATTTTTAAACCCACTAAAAAGAAAAGGGAAAGAAAAGAGGTATTTGATTTTTGAATGTTTTAAACTTAGAAATCATCATGCTTTCATATCTAGTTTTATTCATAGAAGAGGAATTGAAGTTTTGAGTTGTGTTGTTTGTATCAAGAGAGATCAGAGTAGGAAATGTGTAAATTAAGCATTCAAGCTGGAATTTTACGCCAATGGTAAGATTTGTTTTAACTTTTAACACTAGCTATATTAATGTTGAATTTCTCGGAAATCAAGAAGAATTCTGGGATTGTGTATTTAATTTTTGTTATAGTCCTTCGAGAAAATAGAAAAGTAGTTCTAAGTCAAATTTCTTGGTTTATATATAATTTTAGAACCTCTGCTCCTCCGATTCTCTAACCATGCTCAGAGGGAAATAAGAATGGCCATTGCAATATTCCCAAGCAATTTGGCATGTACGCATGAACTTCCCTCTTTCAAGTTTCAACGGCTATAAATTCGCGGCTTTTAGAGCAAACCGTGATGGTTATAGAAATTGGGTTTTCATGTGGCAAAATGGATGTACAGAATTTAGTATATGAGGGAAATGCTACATACGGATGACCATGATCCATGTTTAGAACCTTGAGGAGCTTTTGACGTTGAGCGGTGGGATGACATGGTTATGATTTTCCATAGATGTGGAAATCCCGACCAGCAACTTTATTAAATCGCCCCTTGACACATTTTTTGAGGCTCTCAAAGATCTTTGTATGTAACGGTAAAGGCTACCTTGCAGGGGATTGTTTTATTGCTTTAGAGCTTTCTTTCACCGAACATTCCAGTCGAAGAGATTTATATAATCTTTACTTTTTATGCGGATATATTTGCATGAATTAGATTGTTTTCTTTATAGTCTTCAAGCTATGTAGTAGCCATCCAAATAAGTGCGAACCTGCCATCTCTACAAACTGCCACTTTATCATGGTACCAGTCTAAATTATGATTGCCCATTTGAGTTCCACTACCTAAATGTTAGGTTATATATATTGACCCACTCAACCTGCCACTCACCAGGACCACCAACTTGTTTCCCTATGTCTATGTGCTCTGTTGCTTAAAGAAACAACAGGGGATTGTACAGGGGAAGTGCTCTTTCCTGTTGTCTCTAGTGGCATCACCTTCAAAATTTTCGGGAGGGAGATCTTGGAGGGGATTGCACACAAGGTGCTGAATGAAGCATGCGGTCTTCATGAAGTGTGGGCAAGTCGAGAACATATATCTTACTTGTATGAAGTTGTGTGTGAAGTGTGAGCCCGCGATGATAAACCACATTACCACAGCAAGCCTAGGCCTTAACACGGAGGCGGCCCTCTGTTCCCTTGATCCTCTAACCCCGCTGAGAAATGAGAATTGCCATTACAACATCCCCCAGCAATTTGGCATGTATGCATGAACTTTCTCGACTTATGTCTCGCTGCAGCTCTATTAGTGATGCAATTAGTAGACATTTCTCGAAACTAGAATACATTAGAACCCAACAGCTTTTCAAGCAACTCCACTTTTCCCAAGAGCTTCCCAAGCAAACTTCACTTGTCATCAATTTCAGTCTTGACTTCAACTCCTCTGTTTGGCACCGGAAGAATTTTTACCCACCCTCTCCTCCCGACTCCGAAATCCGGAATCCGGGTCCGAAACTGAAACAGAAGCCAAAAGATCCAAGTACGATTTTTTTCGAGCCAGACGGGTGTAACAACAAAAAGAAAGAGAGAGCCGCCCGTTCCCAAACAGTTACGGTTCCGCCAGCTGAGAAATCGGAGGCGACAATCATTGGGACGAAACAATTTGATTACTGGCAAATTGAATTTTAAATAATTAAACTCAAAATATTTTCCTAACTAACTTTTAATTTTGTGAAACATTAATTAAATACAATAGTTCATATTTTTGCCACTGTAATTTTTATTTGATGATAGAACCACAACTATTTTATTTATATACAAGCTAATGTAATATGAATAAATTAATTATATAAAACTATCATAGCTCATATAATCGAAAAAAAAAATTGTTATCACTTTTAAACCATCAATTTAACAGCTCTATTCTTTATGCAGTAAGCAGACATTTCCAAATTAGAATGTGCTAGAAGTTCTATAATTGATGGATATCCAAATCACAATTGGAAATATCCAAATATCAATTAGGAAACTAGCTAGTACATAATAGACCAAACTCATAAGATCGATACGGTAATAAATTTCAAAGTCACAACTTACAACTCCAGATCATAATAGCAGGATGTATAAACTAAGCGTAGTATTATAAGAAGATGAAGTATATAATACTACTTTTACTGCAACCATGTGTCTAATCTTCATTATCACATTTTTTTAGAGCGTTGTAAAACATGAAAATCATCAAGAGGAAGAAGGTCAAGCCAATGAAACAAGTGACAATGGCAAGCCCTTAAGAAGGTGACAACACCGCGTATGTGCCTGTAATAAATGCTACCACCATTGCTATCATGGCAACCAAGGTAAGCAAAAGAGCAAAAACGAATAAACAGATAAACTTTCGAAATAACTTAAGTGACAGAATGAAATGGACAAAGACAGCAGAAAGTGAGAGGACCATGGCTATGGCGTCTGATACGACGAATGCTTGAAATGCTGCATTTTTAGTGAGAATTGCAGTGCCCCTGCTTCGGCCGTCTTCAATATCACTCTTGCAGCCACCGGGTAAGGTGAATGCTGCGGCAAAGGTTACTGTTGCTAAGAGTGCTGCCACTACCAAATGTGACTCTGATGCTTCTTTCATTCCAATGACATTTTTATCTGCAAATTTCCAAAATGAATACTTATCGAGTTTGTCTTTTTTCATTTTGACGACACCTTCTGGATATTGTCCGCTCCCATCAGCTTCGGTCAACTCTCCGATCTCTTGCTGGAAATCATATATATTTGCTAAATTAGATAAATCTTTAGTATGTATAATACATAGTACGAGAAAATAGACGCAACTAAGTTCTAATAATATTATACGTAGAATCAGGAGCTATTCAGAACTAAATTCTAATAAATAACTATTATAAATATATTTTTTGAAAATTAAAAGATGTATAAAAAATTAGCACAAATCAAAATCCAAATTCATTACTCACATCTATATATAACCATATATAAAACTGATGAGTAAAAAGGTAATTAATTACCTCGAGGTCAGGGAATCCATGACGTACTATGTGATGAACACTAATATTTTGCTTGTTGACAGCTTCATAATAAGCTCTACCAGTGTTCCAAGGGACAACATAAGAGACGACGTAGTATGATTGTGGACAGAGAGCGGCGAGCACGTGGAGAGGAGTGTTTCCCTTGACGTCCTTCTCATTTATAAGGTTCCAGACTAATGGATACTTGTCCAACAGATCTTTTAATTTTCTAGCACTAAAACTAACCATAGCAAAATGAAGAACATTCCATCCTCTGTCATCAACCAGTTCGCAACATTCCGGACAATGGTCAATGATAGCATCCATTATCGATTCATTCCCTTGACCAGCTGCTAAATGAGCGCTGTCATCTTCCGATCTTTGTTAGCAATCAACGCAGCAGATCTATCAGATTCTAACAATAGATGTGCGCCACCAAAGTTACCAGAATACGCGGCGTAATGGAGTGGAGTCCATCCGTGTTGGTCTCTTTCTCTGGTCAAACTCTTCTTTTTCTCAAGTAATTTTCTTAATACGGGATCGTCATATCTCCACACTATGTTGCATCCAAATAGCTAGAATCAATTAACAGCTACTGTACATGTCGGCATCTTAAAATTTGAAGTAGATATATACAAATAGCGGTACCTGGTTCATAGCTGATAGCTGCTGCATGGAGGGCAGTCTTTCCACTGGGGCCTTCATGGGCCGCTGAAGGACAGTTTTCTAATATTTCAGCTATCATTTCATAAAAATAAATCCCTCTCGCGGCTGCCATGTAAATTGGAGTTTCGCCTCTACAATTAGCAGAATACGGAACATGGGGGTCTGCTTTGATTAACATTTTCACAACATCCAAGCTACCATGTTGCACTGACTCGTGCAATGCTGTGTTTTTTTCATCATTTGTCATCCCTAGCATCTGCCTTGCTGTGCTTTCCACACCGCTTTCTAGATCTTGAGGCAGTCCTTTCGCGAATTCAATCAGAGCTTTCACAACAGAGCGATGGCCGCATTTGGCCGCAAACGTGAAGTGGAGCATCACCTTTGGCATTGACCTGTAGTAGCAATGATGGACACATTTCAAGTATCTGTTCCACGAACTTGGTTGATACGCTTTCTCCTTCTCTATTGTGTATTTGGATCTGGAATAAGTTTGTGACATGATGGACATGATGGACTTGATTCCTGTTGTGACTCTTCATCAATCCAATTTCTTCTTCTCTATTTTGTTTGTGGGTCTGGGACGCAATGTTGACATGAAGGACTGTGTTCTTGTTGTGTGTCAGTATGCTTCCAAGATGATCTTCTGCAATTTTGTTGAAGGGATCAATTTCACCCTTAGCCGCAGCCTTGTACAGATCAGGATCCATCTTAATTTGTGAATGCAATGATATTTGAGTTTGAGTACAGACTGTGTACTGTATACACGTTTGGAGCAGAGGAAGCAACAGGCTAATTGTCTTGTTAGATTGGGGACTTGAGATTATTTAAATTTTAAGGGAATTTAGATGAAACTAGAGCGCAGTGATGAAAAAATAGTCAGCTGAAATTTAAAAAAACAAAAAAAAGTAGCTCAAGTATTTTTCCTGAACGTTTACGACAATCCATAGACCACGCGTTCTTCACGTCAGAACTTCACCACGGTGGACTTTTCCACATGCACCTGGCCACATTTTCTACCATATAATGTAACTAGGGAGCTGCTACCTTACATGTAATGTAAGGTACAACCTCTCCTAAACTGAATTGTGGGTCCTATTTGGGTCTACAGTCTTGTGAGAGACTGTACCTTATCTGTAAGGTAGCAAAATCCATGTAACACTTTTGATTCAATCTTTAAAGACTCCTAATCTTACAGGCGGTTCATAATTGTATATAACTCAGCTAATGACAAGATGCACTTTGACCGGTTGACAATTAAATAATGTATACATTTTTCTTTTTTTTAATTTTTCTAACGAATGATCAGTGTTAGTAACCCATTACTATTGAATTGAATGCAAGAGAAGACAAATGTGAAGCCAAGAAAAAATGGGTGGAGAAGGTTTTTCTGAACCCCACTAGTGTCTTATATAAGACCGCAATTATTATTTTCTATGCGCTTGTTCTTTCTTTATCAATTATTTTTCTCTCTTTTTGTCTTTGGCGTCAACGGCCAAGTCTAGCTATCCAATATTATTTTATATTATTGCCAATAGCGTCAATCAATTTTTTTAAGCAATGCTAAATAAATAAAAGCGTGACAATATAATAATAAAAACTTTTATCATTTAATTAATTTTGAGAATTTTTAGAAAAAAGAAAAATGTAAACTTGTTAGAGAAAATTTTAAACATTCACAAAGGACATATTTTTATCATAAATTTGTCATACTTCTGTCCCTTTTTATCATTTTCCTTTTTCTTTTCAACTAAATAAAAGGATCCCAAACAAGCACAATAAGTTGACAAATTTATTTTGGTATCTGATCCCCCATAATATGATAGGTTTTTATTTTTATTTTTTGAAATTTTATAATGATAAGTTGCATTCATTAAAAGTATGATTATCTGTATTTTGATTTGATTAATCCAGAAGATTACATAGCGATTTTGATTTTATTTTAAAACTCAAATTTGGTTCAAGGAAGATTTAGCCTTATCGGTGCTGTATTAATTAGTTAGGTAGCCATTGTTGAACGCAGGAAGTGGCAGGTGGAAAAGCGGCCGGCGGTGGTCATTAACAGAAGAGGAATTGAAGTTTTCAGTTGTGTTGTTTGTGAAAAGATAGATTAAAGTAAGAAACGTGTGAATTTAGCTTTCCAGTTGCAATTTTTACACCAACGGTAAAGATTTGTTTAAATTTGAACACTATCTATAATTGATGTTTAATTTTTGGAAATCATAAAGATTTTGTGAGATTGTGTACAAAGTAGCTCTTAATTAAGTCAAATTCCTTGGTTTATATATGTCAATTTTCCTGGTTTATATATAATTTTAGAACCTCAGGCATTCCTATGAAACGATCTAGAGAAAAAAATACATAGCACATATTATTATGAATAATATGATGTTTGTGCATAAAAGAGTACTATATAACATAACAACACTAAACTCAAAAAAATAGGACAACACATTATTTTTTTTTATTGTGCATGAGTGAAATAATTTTTTTTCTTTCAGTGAATTTTTTTTGTCGCTGATATTATGCGTTATTTTTTTATTCTAGTATTTAAGCAAATATCACTATTCTTTTCCTTTTCATGTTGATCTTCTCAAGTTAATTAATTTTTGACACTGTTCTGGCATGTGAAAATATTAGTTTCCTTCATAGTTTAGCAGCTATTGAAATATATATTTGGCAAGTGTTGGCAGCCCGAATTACGTTAATTATTTCAGGGACTTAAATTGCGAGTATTTAATTTCCTTCGTCAATGCTAGTATGCAAAAGGAAATTCCTATGAGAGGGAGCAAATGGTATCTGCCAAGTGGTTTTAGATGTTATAGGGATTTGGGATAAATAGACCACATAACAATGAGAGTTGTGGTAAGATGAAGCGGTCTCGTGCTCTCTTGATTCTCTAACCTTGCTGAAAAATAAGCCAGCAATTTGTCATGTACACAAAAGAAATTTTAGAGTAGATTCAATTTATATATATATATATCATATGCGTAGTTAAATTAAATATAATTATTTATTATATGATAATTTTTTAAAATAAATATATATATAACACATTAATTGGATGTATTAATTATGATATATTTTAAAATTTTAAGTACACGTGGACTTTTCAACTTATATCTGACTGCAGATCTATTCTTTATGTAGTTAGTAGATGTTCTGAATTTAGAATGTGTTTGAAATTGTACAATTTATGGTCAAAAAGTATTCAAAAGAACTCTTCATTACTATTTGAAATATCAAACTTGTTTAACTTACTCTGTTCAATTGATCATTTTCAATCTAATCACATCGGCAAAACTGATCGCCACAACACGATTGTGGGCATTATATTTTGATCACTATTTAAGTAGGTTAAGAAGAAGCTTTACCCATTGGAATGCTTATGCAGCGACTAATTGCGCACAATAAATGGATGAGATCATCATCTCCATATGTTTCTCATATTTAAAACAATAGCTCAACTTCGCACATTTTTTTTCCCTCTTTCAAGCTCTCAGTATATTATTCAACCAAATACACGATGAACCCCCCCCCCCCCCTCTTCAACCACAAAAAAATAGCACACCAATGGATAACTTTAATATAAAAGCATAGTATTGGAAGATGAGGAGTACAATATTAAAACTTTTTATTGTATCCAAAGCAAATCTTCAAATTCCCCCACTCTTGATAGAACCTAGTAAAACATGAAAATCACCAAGAGGAAGAAGGTCGAGCGAATGATGTAAGTGACAATAGCAAGCCCTAAAGAAGGTGCCAACATGGTGTATGTGCCTGTAACAAATGCTGCCACCATTGCTGCCATCGCAACCAAAGTGAAGGAAAGAGCAAAAACGAATAAAAAGACGTATTTTTTAAATAACTTAACTGACAGAATGAAATGGACAAAGGCAGTAGAAAGTGAGACGGAAGTCAGACGGCCATGGCTATGGCATCTGATACCAAAAATGATTGAAAAGCTGCATTTTTAGTGAGAATTGCAGTGCCCCTGTTTTTGTTTGGGCCGTCTTCATCATGCACCCTTGTTACCCCCGGGTAAGGTGAATGCCGCAGCATAGGTTATTGTTGCTATGAGTTGCTGCTAGCACCAAAAGTCAGTCTCTTTTGACTTTATCTTTGAAAAAAAAAATTAATACACAACTGAATATTACTCAGTTAAACAATAAGTTGTATCTTGACCTTCTTCTATCTTTTAAAAGAATGAACCTAAAAAAAAAAAAAAAAACCCTGCACCTTGACCATATGACAAGTAAATGATGTATAATTTATTTCTGTTTTATTTATATACTATTTATGGATTAATATCTTCTCATAAGTGTAAGCGTTTGATATTTAAATAATGTATATAGAGTTTTTCTTAATTTATATTATAATTTACTTTCATTACATTACTTTTTTTTTTAATCAAAAACACCCAGTAAAAGTGAGAAACGTTCTGGCCACTTGGCCAAGGTCGAGTGGTTTGAACCCCACTGATTAGTTGTCTTATAAGCAAGATTAAGACTGTAATTACTGTTTTCTACAACTTTTCTTCATCGCTTTTTTTTTTTACCATTCTTTATTGTTGGTGAAGAATCTTGAAGCCAACTTATCCGATTACACCTGGAAATTAGACATCAAGAATCACACAAACACCGGTTCGTCTTTTTTTTCTTTTTCAATGATTTTGCGTCATTATTACTCAATTGATGGTCCAGTTTCTTTTTCCCTTAAATGAACAATGTCCTTTGCCGTGCCTATACGTGTAAAGACTAAAGAGTGTACTCTAAAACAAAGGAAAAAAGAATCCTACAAATTTTTAAAGAGACTTGATCTCAAAAAAGACATAAAATAAGGTGGAAGTGGTGATTGTCTAACATGATCAGTGAAATTATAAAACAAACAAACGGATAACATATTATTGGGAACAGGAAAGTGAAAATTAGATTGATGTGAGATCAATCCATCTTTGTATCAGGCTCAACCTACGTTTCATATATGAACAAATTAATTTGTTTTCTGGAGTAAAAAAGTTACTAAACAAGAAAATTTAAAGGAGGCCCTATGTCTGATATAATTAAATTATAATTCATTCAATAATATAAAAAGCCCTTCTCATGACGCAAAAAGCAAGGAGGAAAAAGGTCAAGCCAATGAAGCAAGTGATAATGGCAAGCCCTAAAGAAGGTGCTAACATTGCATATGTGCCCGTGACGAATGCAATCACCATTGCTCCCATGGAAGTCATAGTGGAAATAAAGGCCGTAACTAACAAATCAATCTCGGCTTTCCCGCCTACCTCGAAAGACAAAACGAAGTGAATAAAGACGGCAGAAAGAGAAAGGACCATGGCTATGGTATCTGATATTATAAATGCTTGAAAAGTTGTGTTTCCCCTCAGGATTCCAGTGCCGTTATCGCTTTTATAACCACCAGGGTGTTGAAAAGTCAGCAGCCGCTAGCCAAAGCCAACTTTGCAACAGCTAGCATGCAAGTTTTGGAGAAGCAAAATCAAATTGGATTTTGCTAAGCCGAAAAGATAGAATAGGGGATGAATTTGGAAAAATAGTAATAATTAAAAATTATATTTTTAATTATTTTATTGTTTGTATAGTAATTCATTTCTCCTATAAATAGCTAAGGATTTCATTCATTTGAAATCATCCCAAAATTGTTAAGCTTATAAGTTTCTAAACTTTTGAGAGAAGTGAGAGAAGTGTGTTTGGGGAATTTATCTTTCCTGTAGAGTGTGAGAGTACATGGTATATTTGGGTTTCTAGGAAGTGAGATTCGTTACTCAAATATTGTATTCTATTAATTGTTAAATAAACAATTATTCTTTCTTGCCTCCGTGGATGTAGGTTTAATTACCGAACCACGTAAATTCTTGTGTCCTTTATTTTTCAGTAATTATTTGGTGCGCTTGATTCCGCATTGATGATGAGTAAAGAGGGAATTACCTCGAGCTCAGGATGAGTAAACAGGGAAAAATAATAATAATTAAAAATTATATTTTTAATTATTTTATTATTTGTATAGTAATTCATTTCTCCTATAAATAGCTAAGGATTTCATTCATTTGAAATCATCCCAAAATTGTTAAGCTTATAAGTTTCTAAGCTTTTGAGAGTGAGAGAATTTATATTTTCTGCAGAGTGTGAGAGTACAGGGTATATTTGGATTTCTAGGAAGTGAGATTCGTTACTCAAATATTGTATTCTATTAATTGTTAAATAAACAATTATTCTTTCTTGCCTCCGTGGATGTAGGTTTAATTACCGAACCACGTAAATTCTTGTGTCCTTTATTTTTCAGTAATTATTTGGTGCGCTTGATTCCGCATTCCGGGCGCACAACACAGGGATGGTGAAAGTTGCTGCGAAGGCTACTGTTGCTATGAGTGCAGCCACTACCAAATGTGACTCTAACCTTCCGGTAGTCACTTCTATTTTCCATTTTCAGTACATCATCAGGATCTCGTGGTCTTACGAATAGAAGACCTCTTGAATATTGTCCTTCTATCCCAACATCTTTGGACAATTCTTCGATTTCTTTATGTAGTTTAACATAATTTGAATATTAATTACACGAAAAAAAATTAATAAGGTATAAAATTATCTCTACACCACCTCTTGTTTCATTTTTTATTATGCAACAACTTTTTCATTACCTCTATTAGAATATGTTAAGAAATCTAAACTGAAAGAATATTTTGCCGAGGTATAAATGTGCATAAAGGTCAATTGATTTAGAGCAATGGGCGGCACAGAAAGTGTATTCTATACTGATCTGCATATTGATTATTGATAAGATAATTAATTATACCTAAGCATTAATTCCATTAACATTATTCACTCAGGATTCAAGCAAGCTCAAGCATGGTGAGATCCATATATAATTTGATGGTATATATGATTTAATTTGGATGGCTATGCAAACTATTTATTTGTTTAATTTTTTTAATTTAATTGATACCTGGGGAAAAAAAAAGACAGGACGTTCAGTTCAGATTAAAAGCAAGCAAATGGTAAAAATGAGTAAATTAAGGATCTGAATTCATAAAATGATAACATTGATGATGAGTAAAGAGGGAATTACCTCGAGCTCAGGATATCCATAACGTACTATGTGTTCAACACTAGTATTTTGCTCGTTAACAGCCTCATACATATCAGAATCAGGGACAATGAAATAGGATGAATCTCTACAGGCAGCAGCAAGCACATGAAGAGGGGTGTTTCCGTTTTTATCCCTACCATCTATAAGAGATATAACATAAGGATTTTCAAGAAGACTTTTCAATACTCCACCCTTTAAACTAACCATAGCAAAGTGAAGAGCATTCCATCCTCTGTTATCAACTATTGAATAAGATTCGGGACACTGGCGAATAATTCTTCACTACCCTTTCATGGCCTTGGCTGGCTGCTAAATGAAGAGCTGTCATCCCGCGATCATCTTCTTTATATAACGCAACAATTTTGTCATCTTCAGATTTTAACATCATTGATGTGATGTTAGAGTGACCTAAATATGCAATGTGATGGAGTGAGGTCCAACTGTGCAGGTCCCTTTCTCTGGTCAAAATCTTCTTTTTCTCAAGTAATAGTTTTATCACATCTGAAAAAAGAATATATATATATTTGAGATCAAGGCCTTAGCTACACTCGTTAGTGTGCAGTCTTATCAAGACTTAAAATTTTGGAATTCAAGTTTTATTTAATGCGCATAGATATTTAATTAATAAAATTAAAAAAAAATATATACACGGTAACCTCAAATTGTAAAACAACTAGATTTTTAAGTATATTGTCACAGAGGATGCATAGTTGATCACTAGCTGGATGCATTTAAATAGTTAGAATTGGTAATATTTTTATCTTGATCATATCTATATCACAAGGGTGAGCGATATGATTGAGTGATTATTGAGTGATTTTTAAGTAATTTTATTTGATTGGCCTCCTTATATTAAAGTGCAGGATCTCTCACATGATCATACTAGTAATGATCGGTCTGGGATCCTAGACTTTATTAAGTCTGGAAAAGCTATTAAACTGCACATATGAACAGCTTAATTACCTTCGGCATTGCAAATGACCGCTGCATGCAAGGTTGTCAATCCATCGGGGCCTCGATGGTCTGCTGATGGGCAGTTTTCTAATATTTCAGCCACCATTTCCACAGATCCTTTGGCGCTGCCATGTAAAGTGGAGTTTGTTGGCCACCATAAGCAAAATACGTAAAATCAGGCCCTTCTTTCGCTAATATTTTCACAATATCAAGGCTACCACTTTGCACTGCCTCGTGCAACGCTGTGTTTTTTTCCTTATTTTCCATCAATAGCATCCACCTTACCCAATCAACATCGCTTTCTAGCTCTCTAGACTGTTTCTTCGCGAATTTAATCAGAACTTCCACGACGGCAGGATGCCTGCATTTGGCCGCAACATGGAGTGGAGTATCACCTTTGTCATTAACTTGTAGCAGCAATGATGGACACATTTCAAGTATCCCCTCCACGAACTCCGTTGATACCCTTTCTCCTTCTTGCTGGGATGCAATGTTGACATGAAGGGCTTAGGACTGTATTCTTGTCGTGAGTCGCTACGCTTACAAGTTCATCTTTTGCAATTTCGTTGAAGGGTTCAATTTCACCCTTAGCTGCAGCCCTGTACAGATCGGGATTCATGTTTGGGAATGCGATTGTCTATTTGAATAACTGTCTGATACGTACTAATTAATCCTGGACCGGGATATCTTTCTATAAAAACTGTAGGTGTTGCCTGATCCTCAATATGCTTTGCTTGCCCATCACATTTGACCATTGACATGTTCCTTTTACTTTTTGCCACGTGTAAAGAATCAAAATGACTCTCGAGACTGGAGTGGACAAAGCTATATTTTATACTTTGACCATCCAACAATTAAATAATATATGCGGAGATTCTTTCCCGCTATTCTATATAAAGCTGTCTTGCTATGGGATTATGTATGTAACGGTTCATGATGCGACAAGAAATTGGTCGACAATGCGCCACGTGTATAAATTTAACGAGGATGAAAAATTAATGACCCTCATTTGTTTTGGCTGTCTATTGCAAATCCCGATGTTAAAGAAGCAACAAAAAAACATACACTACTCTTTAATTATTGTATAATTGTTGTCAATCTAATATAAGGGGTTTATCATTGTAATAAAGATTCTATCTAAACTCTCATGAGCTTATAATGATTTTGTGTCATATGTATGGGTATGATTTAATTTTTTTTTATTTTCTTTATTTATTAATTACTAATTACCTATGGGTATTTTTGTTCAGGAGGAGATTAAATTATAAGAGAATTTTAATCCTTATCATTGATGTCATAGTAAAATATAGGGGAATTGTGATCAGATGTTTTGGAAGCAGAATTGTTCCGAGATTTTAGTACTGCCTTCTAAAAATTTACTTTCTTGCAGTGACCAACTTGAAGGACATCGGTGAAGGGCCAACTCTACTCCTCTTTTATTCCCAGCGTCAAACGTCTTCCTGCACACTGTGAATGAGTCATGGGCTGTTTGGTATCAGCCAGTTATTTTTTTTGTTTTTAAATTTCACGGCAAAACTAATAAAATTTTGAGCCTCACATGATTCGTTTTGATTTTGGGGGGAAAACATAGAATTGGAAAGCAAATTAAATTATTTTTTCTTTTATAATTTCTCAATAATTTTCTGAAGAAGCAATTGCGATCTTAATGGAACTTAATACATGATCACTTGAAATTAAGTTAAAAAAATGCAGTGAATGTATCAATATATATATTTTTTAAAAGTAATGATATCTTTTTATTTTATGATAAGATTGGTTGAATTAAATATCACTTGGCTCACATGATTTGTTTTTATTAATTTATATTTTCATTCAACCAATGAATTAATGACACGTCAGTTTGTACAAAATAAGTTTGTAAAAGAGTTTGTGGCTATATCATTACTCATTTGTAATATAAATCTTCCCCTTAATTACAAATAATAATAATAATAATTTGGGAGTTGTGAATATTTTTCATTCATCAGTGTTGGCTGTTGGATTCTTTTTATTATTGCTACACTGGGGTACCTTGATGATTGAATGAAATGGGTGTTATTGACTGTTTGTTTTGAACATTTTAGGGGGCGGTTCAAATCATAGGCTTTTAAATAACTCTCTCTCCTATTTTTATTTATTTATATACAACTCTCTCTTTCATCTCCTATAAATGTGTGGCTATTAGAGGAAAATGTGAATGTTATAGAAATTGGGTTTAGTGTATGAGGGAAAATGAATGTGCAGAATTTAGTGTATGAGGGAAATGCTAGATACAGATGACCGTGATAATTGTTTAGACCTTGAGGAGCTTTTGATATTTAGCAGGGGACGACATTGTCATTATCTTGCATATATTTGGAAAATTTTATGCTTAAACAATTTAGCATGGAGGCGAGAATGCTAGAAGGATGGTGTCTTTTATCCCGACATGCAACTTTATTCAGTCCCCTCTTGACACATATTTTGAGGCTCTCAAAGATCTTTGCATGCAACAGTGGAGAGATTTATATAATCTTTATTTAATATGCACATTTGTTAGATCATAAACTTGATCCATATTTGAATAAATTCAAGCTCAATTCATAGAAGGTTCCATGAGTAGGTATGAATGGTGAGGTTTGAATTATTTGTGTTAGGCGTGATAGGTGTAGTTGGTGAAGTAGGTGAGTGATAGGTTTTAATGAATGGTGATGATTTGTATAGTAGTAGAATAAATGAATAGTTGTGATTAGTTTGTTTCATGAATAAAAACTCCCTCTCCCTTTTGGTTTATGCATCACGTGAAGTAAAAAAAATTCTAAATTGTAGAGAGTAAAAAATAAGAGTTGTAGTTGGTGAGGAGTGTTGTTGAAGAAATAAAATAGTGTGTTTTTTTAGTGTTTCATTTGTTGATTCTCCAACAAAGTGGTATTAGAGTTAGTGTTTGATGCTATATATAATCATATAGCATATCAAATCGAAGATCTCGATGAGAGAAATGTAACGTTGCAAACATCAGCCCGATCGGAGACCAAATGCGCCCACACTCACCGCCGGAAGTTTTCTATCCTGAAGCTGAGTCAACTCACCGAGTTGAACCCGCACTGAACCGAACCAAACCGAGCCACCACGAACCGGACTGAGCAAGTCAACTAAGCTGAAATGTTGATCGTTGACTGAAAATTGACTCGAGTCCCTCCCAAGGTTTTTTGACGTTTTAGATTCATCTGTGCATTCAAAATCTCTATATTCTCGCTCAATTTGTGAATTATGGCAAATGGTGGCATGATGTCATTTCAAGTTCCACAATTAAAGAGAAGTAAGTTCGACAACTGGAGTATTAAAATAAAGGCTCTATTGGGTGCACATGACGTGTGGGATATCGTGGAGAAATGCTTTATTGTGCCAGAAAATGAAGCCACTTTAACTACGACGCAGAAGCAGAATTTAAAAGATTTGAAGAAGAGAGAGAATAAAGCAAAATATCTCATCTTTCAATCATTAGATGATGATTTTTTAAAAAGATTGCTAGTGCAACCTCCTCAAAAGAAGCATGGGAGACGTTAGAGACCTCTTTCAAAGGAGCAGAGCAAGTTAAGAATGTTCATCTCCAAACATTATGAGGAGAATTTGAGTCCCTACACATGAAGGCATCAGAGTCAATTTTTGATTACTTTACTCGGGTTGTAACCGTTTCCAATGAATTAAAAAGAAATGGTGGGGAGTTAAAAGAGGTAAAGATCATTGAAAAGATACTTCGATCAGTATACTCAAAGTTTGACTATATTTTTGTGACAATTGAGGAAACAAAAGATTTGAAGGATATTACGATCCAGCAACTTAAAGGAAAATTGCAAGCCTATGAAGAAAAACTGAAAAAAGAAGTAAGGAATCAAAGAATAACTTTTCAAGATGGAAGTAAATCCAAAAAAAAGATAAGAAAGCTCCGACAACGAGAAAATGCATTATGTTCGAGGTAGAGGTCGAGCACGAGGTAGAGGTCGTGGTCATAGACGAAGTTGGAATTTTAACAACAACAACTCCAATTATGTCAAAGGAGAAAGCTCAACTAGAGGATGAGGCAAAGGCAATCCAAGATTGAGGTATCACAAATCCCAAGTATAATGCTATAATTGTCAAAAGTTTGGGCATTATGCTTCAGAATGCAGAGCTCTAAGCACCAGAATTGAAGAGAAAGTGAATTATGCTGAAGAGAAAAGTGGTGAAGATGGCATCCTTTTACTAGCACACAATGACACAAGTGAAGGTCAAGAAAATACATGGTATCTTGACACAAGTACTAGCAATCATTAAATATCATTGTCGAGATGCTTGCTTGAGTCTGTAAATGGATTTATTAAGTTTGCAAATCATATTTTTTGGGTCTCTTGACATAAAGTCTTCTGGCTGCACCATATAGATCGTCTCATCAATATCTCTGTTGAGAAATGTTGTATTAACATCCATTTAATATAACTCAAGATTAAAATGTGCCACCAACGCCATTATTATCCTGAAAGAGTCTTTCGAAGATACTAGAGAGATATTCTCTTTATAGTTGATGCCTTCTTTGTATATAAAGTGCTTCGAGACAAGATGTGCTTTGTACCTCTCCAAATTGCCTTTTGAATCCCTCTTGGTCTCAAATATCCATTTGCAATTAATAGGTTTCGTACTTTCTGGTAATATGACAATATTTCATATGTCATTGTCTTTCATAGACTTTATCTCCTCATTCATGACATCAATCCACTTTTAAGAGGTAAAATTTTTAATGGCTTGACGAAAAATAATTGGATCATCTTCCATCAGTCCAATATCTACCTCATGTTCTCGTAGAAATACAATGTAATTGTCAGGCATTGATAAGTGCATATTTTTCATATATTTTGCTATTAATTTCTCCATCTCTTTCTTGTTTTAGTCTTAAATATTCTAGTTATTTTAGTTAATTTTTAATTTAGTAAATTATATTTTATTGTGTTAATTTTTATCTTAGTTTTTTTTATTTTGTTATTTTAGGTATATTTTGAGATTAAAGAGAAATTAAATCGGATCATTTAAGAAGAAATCTGCTTGAAGGAATTAGGAAAGGAAATAACTGAAGATTTTTTGGAAGCCAATTAGTTAATTGATGCACATTTGGAAGCATATAGGATTTCATGGAGATTAATAAAGATTTTGGGAACAAGCATGCATAAAATGGAAACTTGTTTAATGTGCATGGATTTACTTGACCAATTTAAAAAGATTGCGTGCATTCGATTAAATTATGGAAAGCACTAAATTATGGAAAGCAAATTGAAGAAAAAGGAAATTGGCAAAGTGGGCGGCATGTGCATGGCAATTAAAGGAAGCAAATATTTTGCATGGCTTTAAATGGCAAGCACGTTATGGCATGGGCAGTTTTGGCTTTGGATGTAATTCTTTCCATGCAAGGATTTAAAAGCCACAATTGAAGCATTATAAAAGGATAAAGTGGAAGCAACACAAAGGGAGAATCAACAGCAAGAGAAACTGAACAATTTGTGACTGCAAAGGAGAAGAAAAAAATCAGCAATCGAAAGGAATTGAAGAAAAATGTAGCCACTTGAATTAATCTCCATGATTGGTTTTATCAATTCTCTTATTCCCAATTTAATTATGTTAGGCTAGATTTTCTATTTGGTTGAGGGTGAATTCAAAACCCCAAACATGTCATATGATTAATGTTCAATTTCTATCATTCAATTTATTTATTTGAGATTGTTTATGTTTTTCTATAATTAATGTTTATGATTTTATTCTCGTCTTGTTTGAGTGGCCGATTAGATAGGACTTGAATACATTCTATTGCTAGATTTAAAATTCTCGATCCATAATTGTCTTAAGATTTTAATCATAAGTAGCAGGTTGAAATCAATGATTTCAATTGGAGAACATAACCTAGGTTAAATAATCCGAGCTTGTGTATTTATTGTCTAGATCAATCTAATATTTTTCTCTACTTAATGCTTCCAATATCTTAAATTTAAAGAGCTTGTTTTAAATTATTTAATGGTTAGAGATTAGGTGAAGAGCTTATTTTGCCTAACGACACACCAAGTAAAGATTGAGACAAATAAATCTTGTTGTTGTCTACGGTTGATAGTTTCAATATAAATTGATGATAGAATTGATATATTATGTGCATGTTCGGTGGTGGCGAATGATCATTTAACCAAAGTTTTCATCATTATTATTTCTTTCTCCTTTAATTAGAGTTTTTATTAAATTTTTTTTTCATAGTTTAATTTCTTTATTTCTTGCTATTTAGTTAAAAATTCAAAAACTCCCCTTTTATTTATAATTGACATTTTCTTTAGTTAGCTTAATTTATATTAATTATTTCTATTATTATTTTATTTTAAGTCTTGTTTTAGAGCTGACAATAAATATAACTAGCATAGTCTCTGTAGGATTGATCCTTACTCGTTCTGTACTGATTATTTATACTAGTAGTAAGGTTTTAAATTTAGTGCACTCAACGACACCACCAGGCATTGCACTTCTCATTTCTCTAGTAGATCTCCTTAATAACATAGGTTCTTAAGGCGGTAGAGTTTATTCTTTTGGAACAATTTCTAGTATAAGGGGTTTTCCAACATTATCTTAACCTGATGTGTCTTGAACAAAGGTAGGAATGAGACTTTGATTAATATTAATAACACCTATGCAAATATCAACATATTTCTCTTTAAAGACTAATTCCTTACTATATCTCCGCCCACAAACTTAACATTCTCAAAGATCCACGCGTTTCCTGACTAAAACATCGACTTAGTCATGGGATCATAAAACTTATACCCCTTCAGTCTTAAGTGTTTCTTCTCAGAGTAATTCTGGTAAAGTAAAATGACAAATTATATTCCTTACCATGTCCTTAAGTGTCTTGTTTCGACTTTTAACAACATCATTCATGGTAGACAAACTCGGTATAGTGTACTGTGGGATGATATCACTTTCCTCTAGGAGCTTAGTAAACAGTCCTGGACGTTGTTCACCGGAACCATCATATCTGTCAGAGTACTCACCACTATAGTTAGATTTGACGCTTTTGATTCTTTTGTTCAATTGGTTCTTAACTTCAGCTTTAAAAATTTTGAACATGTCCATGGATTATGACTTTTCATGGAAGAGATATATGTAGCCATATCTTAAAAAAAATGTCTATGAATGTCATAAAATATAGTTGACTATTCCAAGCAATTATAAGGAATGACCCATAAAATATCTGTATGTATGAGTTCTAAGACGTCCATAGTTCTGTTGGCTTTAAATCTCCTCTTATTGGTTTATTTCTCCTTTATACAATTAACATAAACATCAAAATCTATACAATCTAAGGAGTTGAGAATTTCGTCTGATACAAGTCTCTCTATTCTTCGTTTGGAGATATGACTTAATCTTTTGTGCTATAATGCAGCTTAATTCTCATTGATTAATTTTCACTCTACACCTCGAGTACTTAATTGCAGCGATTCATTAAATAAAGCAATTGTATCAAGCATAAAAAAATTATCATCGTCTGAAAAAGAACCAGAGCTAACTAGGTTTAAATCATGAAACATACTAAATTTTCTATTCCCAAATGAATAAGAAAAGCCATATTTGTCCAAAATAGAAATAAAATCAAATTCCATCTAAAAGAGAGAACAATAAATGTTTTATCAAGATCTAAATAATATCCAGTCCTCAATAATAATCTAAATTTTTTCAATTACTTTAACTTCAACCGTCTTACCATCGCCCACATAAATGTATTTTTCACCATCATTGAGTTTTTTGCAATTCAGGCAACCCTGCATAGACACACTTATGTGAATGGTTGCACCAAAATCTATCCACTACGTGTGTCTTGGTATCGAAGTTAAATTAACCTCAGAACAAACCAAACCATACACTTCAACTCAGTAAAAGAAACAATTAGTACCTTTCAAATCATCCGATTTCTTATGTTGTTTCTTTTAGGGTGCTATGTCTGCAGCTTCCCTAACTTTTTTTCTTTTATTGTCTTTCCCTTGCCCTTATAACTTATTGAAATTAGATTTGTCAAGAGTGTATCTACTTCTGCTCTTTTATTTTTGACAAGTCTTCTTTCAATTTCTACAAGAAACTCTTTAACAATAGTTATCTTGTTAGACTTATAGTCCCTGAATGCTTCCAAAATGATATTGTTCGTGATCATCACACACATACGTTTTGATTTCTCCCACTTTTCCAAATCCTTATTGTCATCAGAAGTACTCTCATCCGTAAGAGTTGGAGGAGAATCAACCCTTAACACAAGGTCAAGATCCATGGTAGTGAGAACTATTAAGGGGTTTTCTTGCCGTAGCATTAAGTTAGATCCATTCAACATCGAAATAGAATTGATGTTGCTAGTAATATTGACAACAGACATAACTGAACATAGAATAACAAACAAATAAAACAAGCTCATATAAGTCTTAAAACAAAAATAAATCCAAATAAAGGTAAACCATATCTGAAGATATCGGGCACTCCATTAATATTTCATCTTTGGACAAAATATTAACTTGTAAGTGATATCTTGGTGTAGTATTCAAACAGTGATAGTAAGAACATATCGAACAATAAATCTTTCTTTTGGCTGATTTATTGCTCACATGTAAAACCGAATAATCACCACTTGTTTATTACCATAGGTGCACATGCGATTCTTGTCAAATATGGACCTTCATGTTGGGTTGATCAACATTTACAAAAATTACATACACAGAACCATTTATATTCTAAAACAAATTAATTCCCAAAAGAGAAGTCATTTTTGTGACATGGTACTTTAATTAATTCATCTCAAAATATATACAGACATACCAATATCGGAATTTAAAATTGCAATAAATCTTTCCCTTAAAAAATTTAAAAAATAAAATTCAGGTCTGTCCACGATTAACGACTGACGGTAGTGGCAAAGTTGCCGCTAGGCACCAAAGCATGAAAAAAAAATATGTATTTTCTGAATTTCTTAGTTAATTTTCCTTGATTTTGAATTTTCTGAAAATGCATTTTGCTTAATACTAGAAGTTAACCACAAATTTGTTCTAAAATTCAATAATTTTAATAATTTCGGTATTGTCAAATTCAAGAACAACAATGAAATAGCTCGGATACCACTTATTAGAATAATAATCTTTTGGTGAAATCTAAGGGTGGGCAAAATCGGATTTGGGTCAACCCGATCGGATTTTGGGTTGTTCGGGTTGGGCAAGCATTGATCCGAATATAACCTTAGCTTATAACCCGACCCGACCCAATCCGATATATGTTCGGATCGGGTAAAAAAATTGGGTTGAGTTCGGGTCTTGGAGCTGCAGAATTCAAATCAAGTTCGGGATTTTAAACAACACCTGTAAAAGTTCAACTACAATGCGTGTAATCTACTAATATTTCTTTTCATATAAGTTTAGCTTCTATGAACTTGAGTTATCATAATGGACCATTTTGAATTAATTTCTTGGAAAGAACGAGGAAGATTTTATTAACCTTATACGCAATTTTAATGACTAAAACATAGTGCCAAGAGACTTAAAGAATTTCATTACCCAGGAAATATTTTCAAGCATATGGGTGTATGCATATATATATGTATATATAATTGTTGCTGAGAAAGATAAGATGAGAAGATGATATTAAAGGAACATTTTATCAAGAATATCACGGTTGAATTTCGGTGGCACTTGGCTGCAAATCGGTGGCCACAGACACACAGCAGCAGACGGGATGACGCGCACTTGCGCAGCAGCAGATCGAGAATCGATCGAATGCGCAGCAGCAGATCGAGAATCGATCGAATGCGCAGCAGGCAGCAGCAGTCGCGGACCAGCGAACTCACAGCAACACTGAGCACATTGGCGGATTCGCAACAGATCAAACGCTTCCTAAGGTGTGGACTCCGTTGGCGACTTGCTGTTGGCCATTGGGTGTGATTGATCGTGGTTCGTGGATGTGTTTTGTGCGCAGCAGCAGCCTTGTGTTTTTGTGTGTGCGCTGTAAATGAATATGTGATTTGTGTTGTGTGTGTTTGTGTGACCGTGTGTGGCGTGCGTGTATGTGGTTAGGCTTTTTTTTTTCAAGAAACCCAATCAGGTTTTTGAATTGTACCTGATCCGATCACAACCCAATCCAATCCGAACCCGAAATTTTTCGGGTCGGGTCGGGTAATATGCCCACCCCTAGTAAAATCCATTACTTATAATCTAAGAACATTCATATTGTATCGCCAAGAATCAATAATAGAAAATACTGAAGCGTACCTGAATCCATGATACTTGATTGCTCTCTAGAGTTGTGTGGTTAACCTTCCAGGTCAACACGTTCTCTTAGAGAATCCTTTAAACTTCTCACTGCACTCTCGCTGATGATAGAATGTCAGAAGAGAATAGAATGATATATGTAACCTGGGACCATAACTACTTATATAAACAACTTTTCCTATTATCTTTACGTATTCTTATTTATGCCTATCATAAAAATAATAATTATCCTTTTAATTCTATAGACATTAAAGACCCACACTCTATTAAATATATTAAAGTCCAAATTAAAAAATCTTAATAGATTACTTTTAATTGGGTTTAATCTTATATGACAATCCGCAATACATAATTATTCACATATAAGCCCAACATTAAATTAAGGATGCAACAATGTTAAATTAAAAAATCCAACACATAATCTTTTTTTCTTTCATCCTCTAAGTATATTATACAACCTAGTTGGCTAGTACATAATTCATAACACAATATAATAAATTTTAAGTCACAACTTACAGCTCCAGATCATAATGGCAGTATAACGCTTACGTAGTAAATATTAGTAGATGAAGTATAGTGACATATATAATAATACTTTTATTGGAACTATGGCTCTTCTGATTCCTCATCCACTTTTGATAGGACCATGTAGAACATAAAGATCACCAGGATGAAGAAGCTTAAGACAATGATACAAGTGACAATGGCCAGCCCTAAAGAAGGTTCCAACATTGCATATGCGCCCGTTATAAATGCTACCATCATTGTTGCCATGGCAACCAAGGTGAAAAAAAGAGCGAAAGCGAACAAAAAGATGAATTCTTGAAATGCCTTCAGTGACAGAATGAAATAAACAAAGACAGCAGATAGAGAAAGGGCCATGGCTATGGCGTCTAATATAACAAATGCTTGAAAAGCTGATTGTTTACTGAGAATTGCAGCGCCCTGGTCTGGGCTGCCTTCACTCTTGTTACCACCGGGTAAGGATTAGGGATGACAAAAATCCCCACGGGGACGGGTACCCTCGGGGATTTTCCCCATTCGGGGAGGGTATGGGGATAATTTCATACCCAATTTCTTATTCGGGGAGGGGACGGGGATGAGGTGGAATCCCCATCCCCTACCCATTTCCCCATTTTAATTTTTAATTTTATTTTAATTTTTTAAAATTACAAGTAAATAAATAATAAAATTTAAATTATAAATATTGGTGAAAATAAAAAATATCAAAATATTTATATTATTAAACTTTTAGGCCTGATTAACTAATTAAAGTCCTAAATTTTTATTTAGGACATTAAAAAGACCGAGTAGATTCTATTAGCCAAATATTTTTTTTAATTTTAATATTCTTTAAATATTTTAAACTTAAATCTATTTTTTTATTTATTTTTAGATGTTATAATTGCCCACAGCGAATCACAATTTTAATATCTAATCTAATCTAATCTAATCTAATCTAATATTTGCTTTTGATTTGCTCCGATTTAACTATTGTGTTGTAAAGGGAATAGTCCACATTTATAAAGTGCCCACGCCACCATTGAAAAAGTTAATTTTGAATCTAAATTTGATTTTATTTGTAACAATTTTGTATTAAACTATTAATTTGTTCATGATAGTTTGTAAAAGAAGTTTGTATTCCTTGCATGTTGCATTACTTACTAATTTAATGTATATGACTTTTGTAATAGATATTAATGTAAGATATATTTCGAACTTTACTTTTATTTGAATTTTTTATTTTAATATGATTAACTTAAAATTGAAAAAAAAATGTATTAGTTATTCGGGGATCGGGGACCCTCGGGGATCCCCTGTTATTATTCGGGGAGGGGATGATGATTCTCTCAAGTAATTCTGACGGGGACGGGGAGGGGACGGGGACATACGCAAAATATCGGGGATGGGTACGGGGAGATCGGTCCCCTCCCCTCCCCTCCCCATTGCCATCCCTAGGTAAGGTGAATGCTGCAGAGAAGGCTACGGTTGCAATGAGTGTAGCCACTACCAAATGGGACTCTGAAGCTTCTTTCATTCCAATATAATTTTCGTCTATAAATTTCCAGTGCGAAGTGCGCTTTACGATTTTGTTTTCTCTCATTGAGACAACACCTTCTGGATATTGTCCACTGCCAATATATTTGCTTAACTCCTGGATTTCTTGCTGTAATATATTAACCATATTAATTTGCTTACCAAAGTAAAGAAAAGTAATTGAAAATAGAACTAAGAAGGAAATTAGAACGGAAAAAGTTAAAAGGCATCAACATCTACAACTAGGTAATACGTTTAATAAAGGTTGTATATTAAGTTCTACCAAATTCTTCATATGAAATGTGTTGAACCACGATGCTATACATGCCATATTGAGTTCTTGATGAAATTATGAAATGTGTATATACATATTCGTATGTAATTAAATAATCTTAATAGTCAAAATTAAGGCAATTACCTCAGGAAATCAGTATTATGTGTTTAACACTAATATTTTGCTGTGACTTGATAATCGCCTCCAACATTCCCAGGGACAATGCTATAGAACGAATCTCGACAGAGAGCAGCAAGCAAATAGAGAGGAGTGTTCCCCTCCTTGTCCTTGTCATTTATAAGATTTCTGACTATCGGATATTTGTTCAGCAGATGTTTCAAGTCACTAGCATCAAAACTAACCATAGCAAAGTGAAGAACATTCCATCCTCTACCATCAACCAATTCACAACATTCTGGACAATAGGAAATAATCTCTTCCACTACCCGTAATTTCCCTTGGCCGGCTGCTAAATGAAGAGCTGTCATCTTCCGATCATTGTCCACAATGTACGCAAGAGATTTATCAGAGTTTAGTAACAGCTCTGCAATGATATTGCGATCAAAATACGAGGCGTAATGGAGCGGGGTCCAACCGTATCGGTCTGTTTCTCCAATCAAACTTTTCTTTTTATCAAGTAATAGTTTTACCACATCTAAAACAAAATCAAAATAATAATAATAATGGTAAACGACAAACTGACGTCAATAATAAATAAATGAAGCATGCACAATCAACATGCATGGTAAACCAAAATTGGTTATGTAACAAGATAATATTAATTTGTAAGCATGCAAAAAGGCGGAGCACTAGTACCAATAGAGTTGATGTTGACTGCAGCTGCGTGCAGGGCAGTCTTTCCATTTGGGCCTTCATTGTCAAATAAAGTGGCCATCTAGATGGTCTAAAGCAGCCATCTAGATGGTCAGCATTAATTTTGTTCAAAGAAGAAGAATTTTGCAGTAAGTTTGAAAGAAAAAGGAGCACATGGCTTTGACATTTGAAAGAAGAAAAAGAAGGTAAAAATAATATAGAATTGATGAATAGTGCCAAAACTTTCTCTATAAATAGAAACAAAGAGAATGAGCAAAGGCATTCCATTCAGAGATCAATTTAACAGTTGAGAGAGAGTTTAGAGAGCTTGTATTTATAAGCTCTTGTTTTAGTGTTTTGGGAGAGTTTGAGTGTATTGTGATTTTGGGAAGTGAACTAAAATATTACAATACTTGTAACTCCTTTTCACTAGTAAAATATTTTCTTCTGTCTTCGCCCGTGGATGTAGGCTAAAAGCCAAACCACGTAATTTCTGGTGTCCTCTATTGTGCTTGTTCTTTATTTTCCTTCTAATTTCATTTTAGATGCGGTCCTACTTCACCCACCAAATTTCTAACAGTGGTATCAGGGTTATTGGTTGTATTTTTGGAGTCGGGCATTGTTCACGTATATAGTACTATTCACATGTACGGTACTATTCACAAGAAATGGTGGGAGCGATCCAAAAATTTTACGCTGCAAAGCAGGGAATAGTGGTGTGAGTAAAACAACTGTTTGGTTTTGTACATGTCTAGGAAAGTTCTGTCACAAAAGCGATAAGAGCTTAAAGAGTCTGGGTTTTAAGTGGGACCATTGTGACCCCTCCAGTCTTTCCTGGGAACTTTTCTGGTGTGCATTCTCATACATATTGACAACTATTCAATGTGGTACACTAGCTTGTGTGCGGTATTTATCAACAAAATAGCGGCAAAGAATGAAATTGAGAAATTTAACAGAAATAATTTTTCGTTGTGGAAAATGAAGATGAAAGCTGTATTGAGGAAAAATAATTGCTTGGCAGTAATTGGAGAAAGACCCATGGAAATAACTGATGACAAGTGGAACGAGGTAGACGGCAACGCCATTTCTGATCTACACTTGGCACTTGCGGATGGAGTATTATCCAGTGTGGCAGAGAAAAATACTGCGAAGGAAATATGGGATACTCTCACAAAATTGTACGAGGTCAAGTCACTACACAACAAAATCTTCTTGAAGAGAAAACTCTATACTCTTCGAATGGTGGAATCTACAATGGTGACCGACCACATCAACACCTTGAAACTTTATTTTCACAACTCACAACGTTGGGTCATAATATAGAGGAAAATGAACGTGCAAAGCTTCTACTTCAAAGTCTACCAGATTCGTATGATCAATTCATCATCAACCTGACGAACAACAATCCAGTGGACAGTCTAGTTTTCAACGATGTTGCAGCCTCTGTATTAAATGAGGAGAGCAGGCGGAAAAATAAGGAAAACAGACAAGCAAGTTCACAGCAAGCAGAGGCACTATCGGTGACGAGAGGAAGATCAGCAGAACGTGGCCCTAGTGGGAGTCAAAATCAGGGTAGATCAAAATCCAGATGTAAGAAGAATGTTAAATGCTACAAATGTGGCAAGAAAGGGTACGTCAAGAAAGAATGTTGGAGTAACCAGAAGAGAAAAGAGAGCAAAGAACTTGAGTCATCAAATGGTCAGGGTTGTGTAGCAAATACCTCGGATGATGGCGAAATTCTTTACAGCGAGGCAGCAATTGTTTCAGAAGGTAGAAAATGACTTTATGATATCTGGCTTATAGACTCAGGAGGTACCTGGCACATGACCTCTAGGAGAAAATGGTTCCACACATATGAACATATCTCAGAATGATCTGTATATATGAGATATGATCATGCCTTAGAGATCGCTGGTATTGGTACTATCAAAATAAAAATATTTGATGGTACAATTCGCACAATTGGGGAGGTACGACATGTTAATGGCCTGAAAAAAAATCTTTTGTCTTTGGGACAAATGGATAGCATGGGTATAAAAATCATGTGGAGAATGGAATTATGAAGATCGTTAAAGGCGCGCTTGTATTGATGAAGGTAGAAGAGATCAGTGCTAATCTATTCATGTTTAAAGGAGAAACACTACAAGAGGCTGATGCGTGTGTCATGTCAAATGGAGAAGAGTCAACGATGATGTGGCATCTCAAACTTGGCCACATGTCAGAACAAGGTTTGAAGATTCTCTCTGAGCGAGAATTGCTTCCGGGGCTCAAATCGCTTCCGGGGCTCAAATCGGTAAGTTTACCATTTTGCGAGCATTGTGTTACAAGTAAGCAGCATAGATTAAAATTCAGTAGATCTATTGCTAGAAGTAAATGCATTCTAGACTTGATTCATTCTGATGTTTAGGAATCACTAGATATATCCATGGGAGGTGCAAAGTATATGGTGACTTTCATTAATGATTATTTCAGAAGATGTTGGGTGTATCTAATTAAGAAAAAGTCAGATGTATTTCCTGCGTTTAAAGAATACAAAGCGCAAGTGGAACTGGAATCTGGTAAAAAGATTAAGTGCTTGAGGACGGATAATGGTGAAGAGTATACAGACGGTGAGTTTCTTGCTTTCTGTAAGCAAGATGGTATTCAGAGGCAGTTCACACTGGCATATACTCCTCAACAAAATGGAGTGGCAGAGCAGATGAACAGAACTCTTACAGAAAGAATAAGAGCTATGTTGAGAACTGCTGGTCTACCCAATTCATTCTGGGCAGAAGCAGCCAAAACTGCATGTTATATAGTAAATCGATCGCCATAAAAGTATTGGGCTGAAGATAGCGATGGAGATGTGGAACCGAAAGCCAGCTGATTATTCCTACTTACATGCATTTTGATGTCCTGTGAACGTGATGTATAATACTCAAGAAAGAATAAAGGTGGATCCAAAATCTAGAAGATGTATCTTCTTAGGGTATGCTGATGGATTAAAGGGGTATCGTCTGTGGGACCCCACTGCCCACAAGATCGTCATCAGCAGAGATGTTATTTTTGTAGAAGATCAACTGCAAAGAAAAGATGGAGATGATGGCACTGAAAAAGAAAAGTCAGAGACTGTGCCGGTATATGTCGAAAATAATCCAGAAGATTCAGATTCTTCTGAAGCAACACCAGAGCACGAGGAGAAAGAACCAGTAGAGTCTGAGGCTCCAGAAGTTCGCCGGTCAACTCGTGAGAGACAACCGCCGGCGTGGCAGTCGGAGTATGTCACAGAGATCAACGTTGCATACTGTCTTCTAACGGAGGATGGAGAGCCATCAACTTTCCATGAAGCTTTAGAAAGCTCAGATATTGCTTTGTGGATGACAGCAATGCAGAAAGAAATAGAACAAGGCATGGGAACTTGTACCACTACCACGTGAAAGAAAAGCCATTGAAAACAAATGGGTCTACAAGATCAAGCATGATGGCAATGACCAAGTGGAGCGGTAACGTGCAAGATTGGTAGTGAAAGGATATGCTCAGAAAGAAGGTATTGACTTCAACGAGATATTTTCTCCGGTGGTTCAACTCACAACAGTCAGAATAATCTTGGCGATGTGTGCTACATTTGACCTACATCTAGAGCAGTTAGATGTAAAAACTGCATTTCTTCATGGAGAACTTGAAGAAGAAATATATATGCTCCAACCAGAAGGTTTTGCAGAAATAGGAAAGGAAAACTTGGTTTGCAAGTTGAACAAATCTCTTTACAGTCTCAAACAGGCGCCGAGGTGTTGGTATAAGAGATTTAATTCTTTCATTATGAGCCTTGGATACAACAGACTCAGTTCAGACCATTGTACATATTACAAGAGGTTTGAAGATAATGATTTCATTATTTTGCTGTTGTATGTGGATGACATGTTGATAGCAGGTCCCAACAAAGATTGAATCCAAGAATTGAAGGCACAATTGGCTAGGGAGTTTGAAATAAATGACTTGGGACCAGCAAACAAGATTCTAGGGATGCAAATTCATCGAGACAGAAATAACAAGAAGATTTGGCTTTCACAGAAGAACTACTTGAAGAAAATCCTACGACGCTTCAACATGTAAGATTGTAAGTCAATTTCTACCCCACTTTCTGTTAATTTCAAATTATCCTCAAGTATGTGTCCTAGTAATGAAGCAAAGAGGAAGGAGATGTCTCAAGTACCGTATGCATCAGCAGTGGGAAGTTTAATGTTCGCTATGATATGTACAAGACCGGATATTGCACAAGCAGTGAGAGCAGTCAGTCGATACATGGCGAATCCTGGTGGAGAGCATTGGATAGCTGTGAAGAGGATTTTGAGATACATCAGAGGAACCTCAAATGTTACATTATGTTATGGAGGATCAAAGTTTACTGTTAGGGGCTATGTAGATTCAGATTTTGTAAGAGACCTTGATAAAAGGAAATCCACTACTGGTTATGTGTTTATACTTGCGGGAGCAGCTGTAAGCTGGGTTTCGAAACTGTAGACCGTTGTGGCTTTATCTACAACAGAAGTAGAGTACATGGTAGCTACACAAGCTTGCAAGGAAGTTATTTGGATACAAAGGTTATTGGAGGAGCTCGGGCACGGACAAGAGAAAATATCTGTATTTTGTGACAGTCAGAATGCCTTGCACATTGCAAGGAATCCAGCCTTTCATTCCAGGACAAAGCACATAGGAGTCCAGTATCACTTCGTTCGTGAAGTAGTGGAAGATGGAAGTGTCGATTTGCAGAAAATCCATACCAAAGAGAACTTAGCAGATGTTTTGACCAAGCCGATACATACTAATAAGTTTGTCTGGAGTAGATCCTCTTGTGGCCTAGCAGAAATATAGGCAACATGATTATGGCGAAGCAGAAAGGATGGTGTGGAGATTGATTGATTCTCAATCTAATCTCCAAGTGGGATAAATGTCAAATAAAGTGGCCATCTAGATGGTCTAAAGCAGCCATCTAGATGGTCAGCATCAATTTTGTTCAAAGAAGAAGAATTTTGCAGCAAGTTTGAAAGAAAAAGGAGCACACGGCTTTGACATTTGAAAGAAGAAAAAGAAGGTAAAAATAATATAGAATTGATGAATAGTGCCAAAGCTTTCTCTATAAATAGAAATGAAGAGAATGAGCAAAGGCATTCCATTCAGAGAGCAATTTAGCAGTTGAGAGAGAGTTTAGAGAGCTTGCATTTATAAGCTCTTGTTTTAGTGTTTTGAGAGAGTTTGGGTGTATTGGGATTTTGGGAAGTGAGCTAAAATACTACAATACTTGTAACTTCTTTTCACTAGTAAAATATTTTCTTCTGTCTTCACCCGTGGATGTAGGCTAAAAGCCGAACCACGTAATTTCTAGTGTCCTCTTTTGTGCTTATTCTTTATTTTCTTACAATTTCAACTTAGCTGCGCGTCTGCTTCACCCACCAATTGTCTAACATTCATGGGTTGTTGAAGGGCAGTTTTCTAATATTTCAGTTAACATTTTTTCAAATCCTCTTTCGGCTGCCATGTAAAGTGGAGTTTCACCGCAGCCATTTGTGGAATATGGAACAGCAGGGTCTTCTTTGATTAATATTTTCACAACATCCAAGCTACGATGTTGCACTGCCTCGTGCAATGCTGTGTTTTTTTCATCGTTTGTCATCCCTAGCAGCTGCGTTGCCGTACTTTCCACACCACTTTCTAGCTCTTTAGGCTGTTTTTTCGCAAATTCAATCAGAGCTGTCACTACAGAAGCATGCCCGCATTTGGCCGCAACATGGAGTGGAGCATCACCTTTCGCATTAACACTTTGCAGCAATGATGGACACATTTTAAGTATCTGTTCTACAAACTCGGTTGATACTATTGTTTCTCGATCTCGTGATATTATGTTGACATGCAAGATTGTATTCTTGTTGTTGTGAGTAACTACGCTTCCAAGTTCATAGTTTGAAATTTTCTTGAACGGTTCAATTTTACCTTTAGCTGCAGCCTCGTACAAGACAGGATCCATGACCATGTTGTTTTGGTTGTAAATGCAAGGATTATTGAATGTGCATACAGACTGCACGCATGCGCATACTAATCCTGGCTCTCAATTTCTTAAATACAGCAGTTGCTGCTTGTTTCTTCCCCATCAAATTTCAATCGGATTCCTTAGACATTTATGTTTTTTGTCTTGGCGAGTAAAGAATCAAATTTACTCTTAACTAATTGACAAGCCATACCTTGTCCATCCAACAATTAATAAATAAAATATATGGAGATTCTTTGCCTTAATTTTATAGAATATTTCCTTTATTCCTCCATACGTGAACCTCTTTAATTGAATTGAGCATCTCAAAACAATTCGTAAGACTGCTAAAAAGGACATTAATTGTTAATTAATGTTACAAATTTTCATTCAGTTAATTAATTTTGTGTGCATACTGAGTCTTATAGCTCGGTGATAACCTATGCTTCTCAATATGTTGAGCGTATGGGCTTAAGACCCTACAACCGCTTATATATATATGGGTGACATTTAGTTGACACTTGACATAGTAAACTCTTTTATCTTGAAAGTAATATGTCTCTTCGGACATTACTCACATAGGTGGGAATAGTATAAGTGTCAAATATCACAAATTTTTTAAATGCATCACTCAACTCCTTCCAAATTCAAATTTATTTCATTCAAGTCATTAAGTACTGAATTTCTTGAAAAATTTGTGAAAAGTTTACATAATTAGACATGAAACAGAAAGTTAATTATACCCCTATAACTCACGTTATTAGTTTAAAGTCTATTTTAACCTTGTTTATATTTTTTTTTGGGCTTTTTATAGTGTTAAAAATTAATTATACAATACTTGGGAGTTTCATCAATTTTTTTCTCCCCTAAACACATCATTTCTCCTTTAATTATAGCTTAAACTCTTGACACTTGTCACCGAGTAAATATAGGAGATAGCTCATTCGAATATGACTTAAATAAATGACTATATAAATTCAATCAAGAATTTGAATGAAAAGAACTTAAATTTAAAAAGATTTAAGTGATCCATTTTAAGAACATTTAATTTTTTAGTTTCTTTCCACAAACAACAAGCGTTGAAGTAATTGTCAAGGGCAAGTTTATAATTGTGGTGGTTAATGAAGTAAGATGTTTCTACTATGTGGATAAAATGAATCACTGATTAAAAAAGTAGCTTGGGTTTGACATGCTCTATTGTTGCAACTGTTGTAAGTTTGAAAAATAGAGTACATGCATGTATTTAGTAAATTTACTACAAAATTCTTGTTTATTATGTAATGATAAAAATAATAAGTTTAAATGGAGTTTTATTTATATATTAGGGTTTATATATGAAAAAATAAGATATAATTGTCTTTTTAATTAAAATACTAAGATTAGAACATGACTTTAAAAAGGTTAGAACATGACTTATTTAATATACTACTTTAAAACTTATTGTCAAAATAGAAAAAACTTATATAATTAATCATTTTTAAAAAATTTATTAAACATTATATTTATCAAATCTTATAAAATAAACTTTTATAATATTTCAATCTCAATCCTAAATGGGGCCTAAAATGACGGCTCCATCTATTGTGTCCCTTCGGCACTATACTCCCTTTATTTGCCTTATAGTAAAGTTGTTGTTGGATGAAAATGAACAATATTGTGCAGGTGTGAAGTGGCCACACGGCACATGAAGCAAAATGAGAATGCAGGTCAATAGATAGGAACTGTTAATGTTGTAATTATTTTGTTTAAGGGAACAAGAAAATGTTGCCGTATATAACAATAAATTAATTAGCCGAAAAAAGTATTTGAAGAAGCAAGTAGTTAGTGAAGAACAATACAATGTAGGTTAGTTACAATTTTGTTGTTGCAATTGGCATAAAATGTAGGTGACCGTAACAGTATACAAGAAGTAATCGAATTACTAAAACTGTAATGTTAATAAAAGAAAAAATGAACTAAGAATGAAAGGATAGTAAGTAGATATAGGAATTTAGGGATGTTCAGATGTAGTCCAATCCACTAAAACGCAAATAGCTCATACGATGAAGCACATGGCACATATAGAATACCGGGGAATTTGGTCATGCAAAGGGAATTATTTTTGTAGCAAGAAATTGTTACTAGAAGAAAGATACATGTTGATCTATCTTTACAATAAATTTATATGTCTAAACAAAAATAAATTGAAGCAATTATTGGTTGAGAAAAGTAAACATGACAATCAGTAACTATTTACAGTAAAATCTCAATAAATTAATTTTTAGTAAATCGATACTCTGGATTAAATAATAGTTTTTGTGGTCCTAATTTGGAACAAAGTGATAAATTAACAATTCCGTAATTTTTTTAAAAAATTCGTACTTTCTTATACGATCCACTTGCTATATAAATTAATAATTACTTGGTATAAATAAAAAACCATATGATATATCTATATGGCTTGTGTAAAATATGTTCTTACCAATGTTTGCTTCTTTTTTAAATTAAGGAAAATTCTATAATGTCGTAATGAAAATTATGGCATCAATACCGTGATAGATATAAATATTATAAATTATACATAAAATTAGTAAATTCATACAAAATTATTAATTATTTAAAAAATTAACATTGTTTCTATAGAATTTTAGTGAAAAGTATTTTATTCATTTACAAAAAAAAATTATTTAATTAAACAAAGAAAAAATTACTCATTAATTAAACAAAAAAATTATACTAAAAAAAGCAGAATAAGTTTTATTGAATTGGTTTAACCATAAATTCTTTATTTATTATAGGACATTTGTATACTTTTTTTTTTCCCATTGTCTATAATAGTATCTATTTATTACACAAGTTAATTAAGCACAATTATTTATCTTGATATGGATCAAGCAAAAACAAAAAAAATATATTATTATATTACTAGACACATATATGATATATCAACAAAATTAGATCTAATTTTGAGTCTTATACATACTTCACTTAGTTTCAAATTTTTTACTTGTACTTAGAGATTGTTTAGGGTTGTTGTTGAAGAAGTGTAGAAAGATATAAAATAACCTCATCTTACAATAACTATGAAAGATATTAATATTTTTTCAAAATCCAATTTTCAGAATAAGTTTCATCCTTAGTAAAACATCACATGTATTATATAAATACAAAACTAGCATTATTCAATTTAAATTAAAAAATCAATAAATATATAAGGTAATAAACATTATAACTAATTTTTATTTTGCAATTGTGAACTTTTTTTTTTGCAGTAACTCTTATATTAATTTATTTATTTTTCCTTTTATTCATAAGTTTTAGGCATAACCTACAAAATTTATATTTTATTTTGCACTTAGTGTTGATTTACTTGTTTTATATTATATTTGTAAGTTTTTGTTTTATTTATTAGTAATACATCAAGTTACCAGCTTTATAGTAATTTACTTGTTTTATCTTCCTTTTACAAGCCTTATTTGCTATTTTCAAATTTTATGTTTTATTTTACAGTTAGTGTTGATTTACTAATTTTATGTTATATTTGTAAGTTTTTATTTTGTTTATCATTAATACATTAATTTACTAGTTTTATATTAATTTATTTATTTTATATTCCATTTACAAGTCTTATGTGCTATTTCTAAAATTTACGTTTTATTTTGCGCTTAACATTAATTTACTAGTTTTATGTTATATTTCTAAGTTTTTGTTTCATTTACTAGCAATACATCAATCTGTCAGCTTTATAGAAATTTACTTGTTTTACCTTTTCTTTACAAGTCTTTTGTTTCATTTCCAAAATTTATGTTTTATTTTATAGTTAATGTTGATTAATTGTTTTAAATTATATCTGCAAGTTTTTGTTTTGTTTATTAATAGTACACTAATTTACTAGTATATTAATTTATTTATTGTATCTTCCATTTACAAATCTTATGTTTAATTTCTAAAAATTATGTTTTATTTTACACTTAATGTTAATTTACGAGTTTTATATTATATTTGTTTGTTTTATTTACTAATAATACATCAATTTATCATTTTTATATTAATTTACTTGTTTTACCTTCCTTTTACACTCTTATGTTTAATTTATAAAATTTATGTTTTATTTTACAATTAATGTTGATTTATGAGTTTTATGTTAAATTTACAAGTTTTATATTTCGTTTACATAATTTTTGTGAAAAGAAATTATAGTTGGTATTATCATTTTGCGACAATAAATTATTCAATGTCAATATCATTTACTTTTTTGTTTGAAATGGTTTGTCTAGTTGAATTATCATCTTTAACATAGAAAAATAAAAATTGTACAATAATCTTATTACTATTAATATAAAGCAGCTAACTATTAAGAAATCTTCTTAAAAGAAAACTATTATTCAAATAAAACATAATAAATAGACCTAGCAAAATTTGATATAACTCAATTACCAACACGAATAAATAAGTATAAGTCATCAAATTTGACACGATTATTAAATTAGTTGGGTTTAGGTCGACACGATTTTTGTGTTTGGTTAGCGTTAAAGTTAGGGATAGCAATTTAAGGGGTTGGAGCCCATGCCCAAGCCCAATAGAGTAAAAGTGTAAGGGCTGGGCTTGGACTGAACTTGGACTTTTATTTTTTTTTTCAATTTTTTTAAATTGCTATAAACTTGAAATGAGTTAATAATAATCAAGTTGTTATAATTAACAATGAATTAAAGAAAATAAATATTTTAAAAATAAAATAATAAATAAAGAAAATGAAGCAAATAAAAGTTTAGAGATTTGGTTTTTTTTTATACTGTATTCTCTAATTCACGGACTCTTTTAATTAATTAATACTTAAAAGAGAGTTTAGTATTATAATTTTAAGTATTTTGATTCATTATTGATATATAAATTAGGGACTCAATCTTTCTTTTTTTTCCATTTTTTTTTCAAATTTCAATTTATTATTCTAATTTATAAATTTATTTTTTAAAAGAAATAAAGAGCTTAGGCTTGGCCCAAACTTTTTTTCTTAAGCTCTTGTCCAGACCCTCATGCGGAAAGCTCGGGTCAAAGCTTGTAAGAATGGACAAGGTCGGCCCGGGCTTTTTTGTCATTCCTAATTAATGTTTTTGACCCATTTATCTAACAAATAACATAATTATATTTTAAATTTTAAATTAATTTGTAAGTTCTTGCCATTAAAACTCAAATGTTAAACATGATTTTCTCTTATTATCTTTTTATGGGGAAAGATGAACATATACACAATGTTTTCTTTATATCATTTTATATAGATTTAGAACTTTTATAGTATAAGTGTTTAAAATATTGATAGATACATATATTTTATGATATCGATATATAATATTATTTATATATAATTAAAACTTTAATAGTGTAAATATGTAATATTTTAGTTTTTATATATATATAACATTTATTAAATATATAGATATTAAAAGGATTATTGAGTAACATACTTATTTTCCATATCGAGTTTGGTCTTAATAGTTTGATACGATTATTGAATGAGTTGTGTTTGAGTCGATCTAAATTTGACATGACACGAAGTTGACACAATACGAACACGACTCGGTGACCATTTTTGCTGACTTTAATAATAGATACCAACTCAAGGTAAATCAATACTATAAACATGATCATATTTGTTTTTTCAAAATAATGAATATTTTCATAAATTAATAATTTATTAATTTATCAATTAACTGATGTTCGTTAGATTTAATAGACTTTTTCACGGTCTGAAAACTATTAGTTTATCAAAATTTTATTGTACTTATGACAAAAAACAATACAATCTAAACAATATCTTATTGCAGTGGGATTAACAAAATTTCTAGCAATTCTCTTTCCATAAAGGGAAATCATCATTTTACTACCAAAGTTTCTTGACATATCATTCTTTTCTTTTACTACCAAAGATTTGCGCCGTTATCAATTCACTACCATTTCGTTAAGAAAAAGTTAATGTTTAACGAAAATTGAGTTAAAAGTCGATTTTACCCCCAAGAGTTTGGTAGTAAAATGATAATTCTCCTAAAATTTTGGTAGTAAAATGATAATTCCCCTAAAAATTCAGTAGTAAAATGATAATTCCCCTAAAAACTTGGTAGTAAAATGATAATTTATCTATGAAATTAACATACAATTTTACTCTTACATTTGGAAATGTCTTTGATGCCCTTATGACATCAGCAAATTTTTAACGTTGTTAACGGAATGGTAGTGAATTGATAACGCTTTATGAAAATGCACTTTTAATGATGATATCGAAAAACTTAGTAAAATGATAATATCCCTTCCATAAATGACAACCATCGGATTTCGATGACATCAACCATGTAAATGTTAACAACAAATGATAAAAAAAAAGCAGTTTTTTAATGATTAATCAAAAGAAAATTTAAAGAGGCAAATTAAAGGAAAAGAGCCATAGGTGTTGCCGTGTTGGGAATGATCATCTAGAAGATTACAGTTTTCGCTTTCTTGCAACAATTTGTAAAACATAAATCTATATACTAGGACGTTTAATATTTGAATGAATGTATTCGAAAGTCGTTAGATTAGCACACTAAAAAACAATTTCACGGTGAACACCTCCAATCCAAACTCGCACGTCGCCCTTGCTCCTGTTACGTTTACCCACAACTAAAAAATGATAACTGCTTCAGATTTTTCATCGATGGCGGTTGATATTTCCAGAACTAGTCAAGCATTACAGAGAAGAAAGCAAAAAATCGCCAAACATCGTTTCATTATTCATTTACAAATCCCAACCGTTAGATTGAAGTAATTAAAATCTAACGGCTAGGCAGAATAACGACAAAAAAAGAGGGGGTACGGTGCCCAAGCTGGATCCTATAATGACATACATAGGATTGAGGTTGAGGTGCAAGGATGCACTGTTGGATAGATGACGAGAAAAGGATTCTAAAGGTACCAACGGTGTAATCTCTGGGTGGTTTTTTGTTATATTTTGGACAACTTTAAATGGCGACAGTAACAACTGGTTTTAGTTTTTTATTTTGCTATAATGAAATGTAAATATTTATTTAAAATTAAAAATTAGAAAGTCTAATTATATTTTTGATAAATTGCAGGGATATTATAAGTATTTTACCTATCGTTGTTAGATAAAATTACTTCAACTTCTACGTTGCATATCTAAGTGTGCTTAGTTGCAGCTCCAAGTGTTTATCCAAAACTTTAAGGTTGTAACTTTAAAACCACAATTATCTTACCATAGTAACAAATGGGTCCTTTGTCTCCCCACCATTAGCTTCAAGCCTAACTACGCTTTGTGTGGCCTCATTTCGTCTTGGAATCGCTAATTCGGTATTGTGTAATTAGTCGGAGAAAATAAAGTTAGCAATGCGTATGCACAAAGGCCACCATTTCATTTGCTGGCCAACTATAATCCCAATAAATTAAGTAACAGGGAATATGCTATATATGAGTTCTGATTGTTGCATTATAAAAAAAGAATCAAAATACTTAAGTGATACAGGATATGATCTTAAATGATGTATTATTGAACTATTGAATGATAAAATTTTATTAATTACGCAGTCGCTTATATATTTAATTTAAATATGCTACCATCCAATAAACAATCATACTTTTTGTTTGTCAAGGAGTTCATCAAAGTGAGTTTTAATTAATTATAAGCTATACCTTAACCATCCAAAAATTAAATAATCATGGCTATATGTTATAACTCAATTAACGTATTGAGCTGTTAAAGAACAAATCAAAACAAATTAATCAAGAAAGAAAAAACAAGAGAAATTGAATAGAGCACAGTTTTAAGTACACAAATTGATGAAGGAAAAAATGCTCTTTTATTGATCTCAACAAAACGAAACACAAGCTAATCACCAAGAAAGAATTACAAGGATGACAAATAACCAAATGGCTAGCAAAATGACCAAGAAATGAAGACGATATTGATATGATATCAGAGGCTAAAACACATGTATTTATATTTTGGTATTTTTGGAAAGCTATAATGAATTCATAATGAATTCTGCCACATCAGCTTTAAGATTTCAACTAGATCCCTCCAGCTGAAGTCGATCGGCACAATGCCCCCAAACTTCTTCAACTCTTGCATTTAAACCCAATGACCAGCAGCTGACCAGCAGCTTATTTCCTCACACTCTCCACCTTGCAGACTCGATTCAACTGATCATCTCAATTAAGAAGCATAAAAAAAAACCTTCAAAACACATAGTTTAGAAACTAGAGCTGCTGTCAACACCAATTAAGTCTACACATAACTTAAATTTGGTTGTTGGTAGCACTTTGGTTAACATATCGACAGGGTTGATATCTGTATGTATCTTGATCACTGAAACTGACCCTTTTCCAACCTCATCTCTAATAAAGTGCAACTTCACATCAATGTGCTTTGTTCTCTCATTATAAACATGGTTTTTAATGAGCTGAATGGCACTCTAATTGTCACAAAAAATCTGCAATGTCCTTTGCTTCAACCAGAGTTCATTCAGCAACCCTTTCAACCATACTGATTCTTTCACTGCCTTTGTTGCAGCAACAAATTCTACCTCAGTAGATGACAAAGCTACTATGTGTTGTAGAGTAGCTTTCTAACTTATGAGACAACTATCCAACATAAACAAATATCCTTAGATAGATTTTCTTCTGTCCAAGTCACCTGCAAAGTCAGAGTCAACATATCCTCTGACTTCACAGACCTTATGCTTGGATTTTTCATACATCAGACCATGATATAAGGTGCCTTTCAGGTACCTCATGACTCATTTCACAGCATCCTAGTGAAGCTTACCAGGGTTACTCATAAATCTGCTCAAAACACTTATTGCATAAGTTATGTCTGCTTTGGTGCAAACCATTGCATACATCAAGCTTCCTACAGTCTGTGAGTATGGTATATCAGCCATTTGTACCTCCTCAGCATCTGATGTTGGAGACATGTCATCAGAGAGTTTGAATTGAGCTCCCAGAGGTGTCAGTACTGGTTTCAAGTCCATCATCTGAAATCTTTCCAGCACTTTGTTGATATACCTTGATTGGCTTAGAAATAAGGTATCAACAGCTCTATCTCTGACAATGTCTATACCAAGAATCCTTTTGGCACTGCCAAGATCTTTCATTTTAAATTTCCCCTTCAACAGATTCTTGAGCTTTTCAATATCACTAAGATTTTTACCAGCAATGAGTATGTCATCAACATACAATAAGAGATACACAACTCCACCTGAGTTTATAATATCATGATAGACACAACTATCATATTTGCTCCTGTGATAGCCATTAAAGATCATAAACTGGTCAAATCTCCTATACCATTGCCTAGGAGACTGTTTCAAGCCATATAGGGACTTTTGTAAAAGACACATATAATCCTCATGTCTATTTTCTTCAAAATCTTCAGGCTGAGACATTAGTATCTTTTCTTCAAGGTTGCCATATAAGAAGGCAGTCTTTACATCCATTTGTTCAATCTCTAGATCAAACAAAGCCACTATAGCAAGGAAGATTCTGATTGAGCTGTGTTTTACCACTGGTGATAAGATTTCATTGAAATCAATCCCCTCATTTTGTGTGAACCTTCTTGCCACCAGTCTTGCCTTATATCTTGAGTCTTCAACACCTGTAATGCCCTCATTTATCTTGAATATCACTTGCAGCTGACAATCTTCTTATTCCCTAGATTTGGAACCAAGGTCCAAGTCTGATTCCTTACCAGAGAATCCATCTTCTCCCTCATAGCTTTAGTCCAATTTTTGCTATTCTTGTTATTCATTGCTTCTCTATAACTGTTAGGCTCTTCAATTGTAACATCTTCTGCACTCATTAAGGCATATGCAACCATATCTGCATATGTATATCTTGATGGGGGTCTGGTATGTCTTCTTTCTCTATCTCTAGCTAATTGATATTGTTGTAAGTCAGTTGCTTGTGGTACTTCATCTTCTGTTAGTTCCGCATCTTAAGACTCAGCTTCAATAGCTTCTGGTTGTATTTCATCTTCATACGCATTAGACAACTCCACCTCAATCTTTTCACCTTGGTCAATTTCTGCAGTGGCTTGTGTGTCACTTGTATTGATGTCAGTAGTAGAAGTGACTTGATCAAGGTTATTGATCATAGCCACTTCATTAAACTAGACATCTCTACTTATCAGACACTTGTTAGCCTCTCTACACCAGATCCTATAGCCTTTGACCATATCTGGATAACCAACAAATACTTTTTTTTATAGCTCTTGCATTAACATTCTCTTGTCTGACATGGACATAAGCAGGACATCCAAATACCCTAAGGTGTTCATATCTTCCAGGTTTTCCAGACCAGAGTTCTTCAGGAGTTTTGAAACCAATTGCAGCAGATGGACTTTTGTTCACCAGGTAACTAGCTGTAGAAACAGCTTCTGCCAAAAAACTCCTAGGAAGCTTAAAGTTTATCAGTAAACATCTTGTTTTGTCAATAAGTGTTCTATTCATCCTTTCAGCTAAACCATTTTGCTGAGGGGTGAATCTCATTGTTTTGTGCCTCATAATTCCCCATTTCTTGCAGCATTGCTCAAACTCTTTATTACAAAATTCAAGTCCATTGTTTGTTCTTAAGCATTTTATGTTAAAGTTAAATTAAGTCTCCACCAAAGTCTTCTAAATCTTAAACTTCTTCAAGGCTTGATCTTTGGTCTTCAATATGTAGATCCATACTTTCCTGGAGTAGTCATCTATGACTGACATAAAATATCTTCCCCCACTCAATGATGGCACTTGTGCAGGCCCCCACAAATCAGCATGCACATAGTCTAATGGTTGCTTAGATATATGCATGCCCTTTGGGAATTTGGACATGTGTGCTTTGCCAAAGATACATTTTTCACAAAAATCTAGCTCATCTATTCTATCACCACACAACAACCCTTGCTTACTCAGCTCTTGCATTCCCCTAATACTCATATGGCCTAGTCTGAGGTGCCATAACATGGTTCTATCGATATCAAAGACAGCAGGCATTGCAGCTGACACAGGTACTGATGACCTTCTAACACATACAGGCCATTTTTCTTTACTCCTTTCATTATCATCTCAGTCCCCTTCATAATCTTTAAACCACCATTTTTCAGATTTAAAGCAATATCCCATACTATCCAGCATGCCTAAAGAGATCAGGTTCCTCTTTAGCCTAGGTGCATGCTTTACATCACATAGAGTTTTGACAGTCCCAACAAACATCTCTATTTTGACAGACCTTATACCAACAATCTTACACACATTGTTATTACCCATCAACACTCTACCACCATCCACAGATTCATATGTATAGAAAAGGCTTTTATCAGGACACAACTGAAATGAACAGCCTGAATCAAGAACCCACTGACCTTTGATATTGCTGTTTGAAGCCACCAACAAATCAGTACTATGGTATCCATCATCAGAGGAGTCATCTGAGGCCACTATTGCATCCCCTGTTCTTTCTTTTTCATCATTCTTTTCTCAGCACAATCTCTGATGTAATGACCTTGTTTTTTGCAGTAGAAACACTTTCTTTTCTTCATTTTTTCTTTTGCAGATGTATCATCCTTTTTAGCTTGACTCTTGTTCTTGTTCTTCTTCTTATTTTTCTTATCTGTTCTGGCAAATAAACCTTCACAATTACTATCTTCATGCCCATTATTCTTCTGAATCTCCTTAGAACTCAAAGAGGCTTTCACATCTTCTAGAGTTAGAGTGGTTCTTCCATATAGCATGGTGTTCACAAACCCTTCATAGATTTTAGGTAATGAACTCAGTAAAAAGAAAGCTTTATCCTCATCTGTGATTTTTACATTTTCAATTCCTTCAAGATCAAGAATGATCTTGTTGAAATTATCAAAGTGTTCTTGAATCGAGACCCCTTTTCTCATAGAAAAGGTGTATAATTTTTTCTTCAAGAGCAGTCGATGTGCCAAGGATTTTTTTCATACACAGAGCCTCCACTTTGTTCCAGATACCAAGGGCAGTATTCTCTTCAGAAATCTCCCTTAAAATTGAGTCACTGAGACTCAAGATCAAGGTACTGTGAGCCTTGTTCTGTATCTGTATTTTCTTCTCATCAGAAACTGAGCTTTAAGCACCTCCAAGATCGTCTTCTTCCAAGGCTGATTCGAAACCCTGATGAATAAGGAGAGCTCTTATTTTCATCTTCCAAAGTGAAAAGTCACTATCAATGGTGAACTTTTCAATATCGGGCTTTGGAAGAGACATGTTCTTGAACCACCAAAGGCTCTGATACCAGTTGTTATAACTCAATTAACGTATTGAGCTTTTAAAGAACAAATCAAAACAAATTAATCAAGAAAAAAAAACAAGAGAAACTGAACAGAGCATAGTTTCAAGTACATAACTTGATGAAGGAAAAAATGCTCTTTTATTGATCTCAACAAAACGAAATACAAGCTAATCACCAAGAAGGAATTACAAGGATCACAAAGAAACAAATGGCTCACAAAATGACCAAGAAATGAAGAAGATATTGATATGATATCAGAGGCTAAAACACATGTGTTTATATTCTGGTATTTTTGGAAAGCTATAACGAATTCTGCCACATCAGCTTTAAGATTTCAACTAGACCCCTCCAGCTGAAGTCGATCTGCACAATGCCCCCAAACTTCTTCAACTCTTGCATTTAAACCCAATGACCAGCAGCTGACCAGCAGCTTATTTCCTCACACTATAGCGTTCATTATAATTTAAACATAGAAATTGCTATGATTCTTATGCTTAATAAAATAAAAATATAATGTACAATATCAAATAGGGATGCAAAATAAATTAAGAACCAAAAAAATTGAATCGAACTAATGGTTTGATTCTTTTTAATTAAGAGAAAAAACTAATTATATCGGTTTTAATAAATTAAATTATTGAACCAAACATCGAAGAACCGAAAATCAAAGAAATTGTATATATGTAAAAATATCAAGAAATTTTATGAGAAAATGTCACATTTACTCTGTTAAACAGTGTAATGAAGTGCTGGACACAAGTAAAGTATTTATTCCTCCAAATTGGTTAATAATTTTGTAGTTAGATTATTTGAGGATGCGATCTGATCAATCTGCAGGATTGTGGTATTGATTGGCATTACTAAAGACAAAGAAGAATGCAAATTCCTCAACATGGACATTTATTTCTTTTGTATAATTATATAGTTCATTGAAGAGGAGGTATACATATACTTTTATTGAAACTGTGCATTCATGACTAATTAATATTTCGTTCTTGATATAATACCACGTAATACATGAAAATGACCCAGAAAAAAAAGCTTAAGCCAATGATAGAAGTGGGAATGGTAAGCCCTAAAGAAGTTCCCCACACTGCGTATGTGCATGTAACAAATGCAATCACCATTGCTACCATGGCAGTCAAGGTGATCAAAAGGGCGACAATGAATGAAAAGACCAATTGTTGGAATGCCTTAAGTGACATAATGAAATGGACAAATACAGCACAAAGTGAGAGGACCATGGCCATGGCATTTGTCATAACAAATGCTCGAAAGGATGCATTTTTAGTGAGAATTGCAGTGCCCTGGCTTGGGCTGTCTTCACTTTTGTAACAACACGGTACAATGAATGCTACAGTAAAGGTCACTGTCGCTATGAGTGCAATGACATTTTCATCCAGAAAATTTCAAAACGAATACGATTTGTCTTGTCTCATCTTGACAACACTTCTTGGATATTATCCACGGCCAATATCTTTGGACAACTCTTGGATTTCTCGCTGCAACATATTGTTCAAATTTGCTAAATTATATCACAATAAATAAAAAGAAAGTGGTAGTAATAAAATGAATAATAATTGTACTTTGCAAATTGTAATAATAAACCCCGTTTGCGATTGAGAAATTAAAACTTTTAAGTTACAACTGCTGATATATATATATATAAAAGATAATATTATATAGTAAATATAATCAATAAATAATAATTTTGACAAAATTTGTAAAGATATAATGATTTTTCATCATATAAGTATATATAAAACAAATCAAACTTAACTTTCAAGTTATAGCATATAGTGTTTACTACACATTTTAATTCTGCCTACTTAACTTCAATCCCAAATAGGCTGATAATTTTACTTGAAGCTCAGGATATCTGTAACGTACAATATGTTGGACACATATATTTTGCTTGTTGACAGAATGAATATCCCCTGTACCAATGCGACGGACAATTTTGTAGGAGGATCTTCCCCAAAGAGTAGTGTGTTAGTTTTAGTTTATGCATATATGTTCTATTTCAAGGGAAGAATGAGTAGAAGCAAAGGTGCTAATGAAGAATGGGCTGCTGGAGTTACAGTTTCCATTCCTGCCAATTAATTATATATATATGGATTTTGATGTTTATGTTCCCCTCCTTATATTCTTTCATTAGTTGATTTATTCTACTAGGGGTGTCAAAAAAGCCAATCCGGACCGGATCCGACCCGGACCCGGGCAATCCGGTCTGGGTGCATACACAAAAAAACCAAACCCGGGTTTGAAATTCTCAAACCCAGACATTTTCGGGCCCAGGTCCGGGCTCAACACCAAAAACCCGGAACCCGGACCCGGTTTCTTAATAAATTAAAAAATTATAAATATATGATATATTATATATAAATATATAAATATGAATTTATGATATTTGGATGTTATTTAGATTTATTGTGTGATTATTGTGTTGTTGAATTAAATTTTATTTTTATATAGATTGAATGAGTTTAGGTTAGAAATTGGATGAATTTAGGTATTAGAAAGTAGATTGAAACAATTTTTATTTATTATTTGTGTAAAATTTGCATTGTTAGTATGTTATATATTTGTATTTGATTATTTTCTTTTTTAAAGCTTGAGATTGAATGAGTTTATTTGACTATTTTCTTTTCTAAAATTTGCATTGTTAGAGAAATGAAAGAAAAAATTGAAGGAAAAAAATTGAAGTTATCACATGGGGGTTTAGAAGCCCGGATAAAAAAACCCGGCCCGGGGGTGCCGGGTTTGAGCTCAGACTGCACCCGAAAAAATCGAGTTTTAACCCGGGTCCGATCTTGAGTTTCACTTATCCGGTCCGATCTTGGGCAACACCAAAACTCGGATTGGACCCGGATTTTGCCAAGCTTATATTCTATAGATAGGGGTCCAACCTAACCCCCCACCATCTGACCATCAAATCAAATGTGAATAACCCGTCCTCCTCTCTTTGAAACAAGGGGCGCTTCTGGTTCTGTCGGTGCTTGAAACAATTTAGTCTTCTCCATATTACTATATCTCTAGAGTCAATATATATATATATATGTGTGTGTGTGTGTGTGTGTGTGTGTGTGTGTGGATTTTGATTTTTTGAAGGGATGGGACTCCACTTTATGAATTATGAGCATAGGCCATATAGTGGGCATGACTTGTACAAGCCAACTCTTAGATATTGTTTTGTTTTTTTATTTATTTAGGAATCGGTGTTCTAATTAACAAAACAAAAAGTTTGCTTTATCGTGGGGGCCGTTAGAATTTGGATATCTTGACATGCCAACTATGGGAAAGTGACTGTAACGATAATAATAAAACCAGACATATAATAAACTTAGCATCATGTAATTGAGCTTCTTGTTCCATAGCTTGTAAACGAAGCTTATGCTTTATATTTTCAGCTGACAAATCTATTGTGTCCTCTAATAAGAAAACAAGGTTTCATAAGAACAAACACGGAAATGACATATGATAAAAAAATATGGAAAGTTTATTTTTCTTCAAATTAGAGAATAAAATAAAAAAGATAGCCTAGATAGCCTATGAATTCAATCAATGGTTGATGTGCATGATATATTAAAGCTTTAAGAATCTAGGGCTTTCAGGCAGTGTTTAAGCTTTATTTTTTTTAATGATTTTGTTGATGAGTTGAACTAAATCAGTCATGAGTTTGAAAAATTACAGCACAAGAGATTTTAAGAATTTTTAAAAAGAAGAAAAGGAGGAAGAAGAAGAAGAAGAAAAAAAAGTGTGCTATGGTGATTTATTAAGCCTACAAAAGGCTCTATTTATAGGTGTTGCTGCTGAACATATTACCATATATTTACAATAGTACTATTGGGAGCACAATATCAAATTTTTTTTAGCTATGCAACGTAATTTGTTTTTTATCCATTGGGTATTTTGGTGTGAATTCTATTACCCATCAGTTTATCATATTAATAAAGATATATTTTGGCGGTAAGGGTATTTTTGAAATTTCAATAGTCATCTAACGGTCCACGTAACGGAATACTAACGTCAGGAGAGGTCCCTGTAATTACGTGAATACTTTCTATCAAACTGTCAATACAGTAAATCTCATAGGAGGTCCTTAAAAATTACCCTTGACAAGAACCCAAAGATTGAGAAAGATGTTGTGTTTGCACTTAATCCTCTAATAGCTCAACACAAAAGAATAAGCTTATGTGAGCTATACGTAACTAGATTAAGAAGAAGCTTTAGCCATTGCAATAGCTGGCACTCATTATGACGAAACAAAAACATTTAAAGTTGATTGATAAAAGAAACAAAGGTTTCTGACAAAGCCTGTTATGCCCTAACCCAGACCTGGTAAGATATTGTCCGCTTTGGGTCATAATAAGACCCGCACGGTTTTGTTCCTAACCCCAAAACGCGTCTTGCCAATTAAGGTGTTGATCACCCCTTATAAACCCAGCATCTCTCCCGTACTTTGCCAATGTGGGATTTGCCTAGGGTGTTACATACACCCCCTTGGGAACTCAACGTTCTCGCTGAGGTTTGCCTCATCATCGCTCAAAAAGACACGCGGAGCCGCTCTGCTACTATTTTTCATGACCCAACCTAGACTTGATAAGATATTGTCTGCTTTAGGCATTAACAAGGTTCGCACGGTTTTGTTCCTGGGGTGTTTGGGTGCCCCAGGAACAAAACAATGCGGGCTTTGTGAAGGCCCAAAGCAGACAATATCTTGTCAGGTCTGGGTTAGGTCATGACAAAGCCAATGATACAAGTGACAGTGGCGAGTCCTAAAGCATGTGCCAATATTGCGTACGTGCCTGGAACAAATGCTACCACCATTGCTACTGTGGTAACCAAGGTGAATGAAAGGAGATAACTAATTAACTAATAGTAGAGATGGCCAATGGGTCAGGCTGGCCATCAAAAGAATGCCTATGCATGCTCATACTCATGTCGTTTCGTGCCAATATGTGCTTCGTGTTGTGCCCAATTTTTTTACTCAGGCTCGATCTAGCACATGTGTTATGCCCACTTGTGGCTTACCCACAAGTGGCATCCCGTGGGCCATGTCGTGCCTAAGAAAAATAAAATGACAAACTTTTTTTTTTAAGAGGGCATACCAAGTTGTTGGCATACTTTTTTCATGCCTATATACTTTTTTTGTTCTATGTGTCTTTAGTCAAATTCAATAGAATTAAAAATTCAAAGTATAAGTCTATATTCAATAATAATAAACTAATAATAGTAAGAGAATGTAATGCTAATTATTAAGTTAGACCCTACGGTATTAAAATTCCTTTGCAATACTTAACAACAACAACAATAATAAAATTTTTTTAAGGATTAACTTGTTAACTTTGACTTATATAGAGTCATAGATCATAGTTCATAATAACATTAATATATATTTATAAAACTTGTGCTAATAAAATATATTAAAAAGATTCAATTTCAAATTATTTGTAAAATCATAAAATTTTTACTTCACTTCCATAAAAAAGTGAAACTTGCTTATGCCTTTTCTCGTGCTATGTTTTAGCTCATCTTTAATCGTATTGTGCTTTCAAGGCCCGCAAGACTAAAATTCTAAGCCTGGCTCAACCTGTGTGCGTGCCGTGTCATATCGCATACCCCACTGAAACGTGCTTGTGCTGAGCCGTGCTATACGGACATGTGCCGTGCCATGTGCCGCTCAACTCATTGGCCATCTCTAATTAACATAATGAAGAGGGACAAATATGGCACAAAGTGACAAGACCTTGGCTATGGCGTCTGATACAACAAATGCTTGAAAAGTTTCATTTTTAAGTGAGAATTGCAGTGCCCCTGTTACTGTTGCTATAAATGCTGCCACACCCAAATGTGACGATCTCTTGCTTGTTTCATTCCAATGACATATTCACCTACATACTTGCAATGCGAAAACTTTTAAAATTTTGTCTTCTTTCATTTTGATGACACCTTTTGGATATTGTTTACGGCCATCATCTTTCTCAGATTTCTTGCTATACTAAAATATATTAATCATGTTTGTTGCTATGAGTTCTTGATGAGATGATATAAGAATAAATTTGTCGTCTTTGAAATATTAATAGTAAAAAGGCAATTAATTACCTCGGTCATGAATCAATAACGTGTTATGTGTTCAGCAGTACTATTTTGCTACAGGATGATTGTCGACAGAGAGCAGCAAGTACATGGAGAGGAGTGTTCCCGTTCTTGTCATTTATAAGATTTCTAACTATCCTATTATTAACGTATAGAATTTGTATAGCATTCGGTTTCATATTTAAGGCAATTAGTTTTGTATATATATTATGAATCTGTAATGCTTTTCTACTTAGGATTCCATTCTTTAGGGCTGTACATCTATATATATATGTAGCAACGTTAATGCAAGATATAACAAGAGTTTTATTCATAAACTCCATTCTTTATTTTACATGGTATCAGAGCTTTACTCACTTATCAGATCATTATCTTCGTTCTTTTGCTTTGTTTAAATACTCATGGCAAATGGTCAATCATCTAAACAAGCTGCCATCCTTAATAAACAAGAGGATGATGTCTTCCTTGTCCACCCATCAGATAGTCCAACTGCTGTATTGGTTTCTCCTTTACTCACTGGTGATAACTATGGTACATGGGTAAGGGCAATGACTATGGCTTTACGAGCGAAAAACAAGCTCGGTTTTGTTGATGGAACTATATCAAAACCAGATGAAGATGAAGATGATGGAGGTAGATGGCAACGTTGTAATGATCTTGTTGGATCTTGGGTGTTAAACTCCATATCAAGTGAACTAGCGGGAAGTGTGTTGTATGCACAGTCTGCTAGAGAAGTATGGCAGGATTTACAAGAGCGTTTTCAGCAGACCAATGCGCAAAAAATCTATAAACTCAAACAGGCCATCTCTAATTTACGACAAGGAGATGCATTTGTTTCACTTTATTATACTCGCATGAAAGCGCTTTGGGATGAGTTGAATTCTCTACAACAAATAGGACCATGTACTTGTGCGAATGCAAAAGCGTCGGCACTTGATCGAGCTATGAAGTTTCTTCAAGGCTTACATGATAGATATGCAGCAACGAGGAGTCAGATTTTGTTGATGGATCCTTTTCCTAATGCAAATAAAATTTATTCCCTTGTAAGGCAAGAAGAAAAACAACAAGATCTTCACGCTATAGGGGGATCTCTAGAAACTGCAGCATTAACAACACAAAGCCGAAATTCATTTGGAAATAGGAATTGGAATAACAATTCTGCAGTAGAGAACAAAGGAGGAAACTTGAATGCAAATGGTGGCCGACCATCGTGTGAACATTGTGGAAAATTAGGCCACACAAAACAAAAATGCTTTGAGTTAAATGGATATCCACCAAATTGGAGAAGACGTGGACAAAGTAATAAAAATGAGATTCAAGCTGCCATGGCAACAAAAAGCAATCAAGACATCCAAGCACCAATATTTACTCAAGAGCAATATCATAAACTCCTAGCTATGTTGTCCTCTTCAAGTAGTCTACATACTGCAAATCTTGCAGGTATAGCACTTAATTCCTCTTTATCACATACTTGGATTATAGATACAGGCACTACTAATCATATGTGTAGTTCGCTAGATTTTTTTCACTCTTATGAACCATGTCACATTCCTCTTCAAGTTCAATTACCAGATGGTACAATAGCACAAGTTACTCACATAGGGAAAGTCTCCTTTTCACCAGATTTTTTATTAGACAAAGTATTTTACATTCCGAGTTTTAAGTTTAATTTACTGTCTGTTAGTCAGTTAACCAAATCAAATAGATATAAGGTAATTTTTTCTTCCAATTTTTGTGAGTTTCAGGACCTATACACGAAGAAGAAGATTGGCAAGGGTAGACTTCGTGAAGGTCTTTTCTACATCCAACTTCCAGCTGCATTTTCTTTCACCTCCAAAATCACCTCTACACATAAGATTGATCTTTGGCATTGGAGACTTGGCCACCCTTCTCTTGGACGTTTAGAGCATTTTTCAAAAACTTGTCCTATGGTTAGTTTTAATAAAGAATATGTTTGTGATATTTGTCCTAAAGCAAAACAAACTAGAAAGTCATTTTCCATTAGTAGCATCAAAAGTAAAATACCTTTTGAATTAATTCATTGTGATGTTTGGGGTCCTTTTTCAACTTTAAGTTTTTCAGGGGCTCATTATTTTTTAACCATTGTTGATGATTATACTCGATGCACTTGGTTATATTTAATGAAAACCAAATCCGAAACCCAATTGCATTTATGTTCTTTCATGCATTGATAAAAACTCAATTTAATGCTAACATTAAAATTGTGAGTTCTGACAATGGGACTGAATTTCTTTTTAAATAATTACAGAAATTTTTTTTAGACCAAGGGATTATTCATCAAAGAAGTTGCGTTTGAACACCGCAACAGAATGGTGTGGTTGAGCGTAAACATCGCCATCTTCTTGAAGTTACGCGAGGTCTACGTTTTCAAGCCAATTTGCCAATTAAATTCTGGGGGGAGTGTGTTCTTACTGCAGCATATTTGATCAATAAATTTCCTAGTGATGTTCTTAATGGAAAAACCCCACATGAAATGCTTTTTGGTATAGCACCAGATTTATCACGCCTAAAAGTTTTTGGTTGCTTGTGTTTTGCTAAAAATTTACAAGTTAAAAATAAATTTGATCAGTGGGCGAAAATGGGAATTTTTATTGGCTATCCTTTTAGTAAAAAAGGATAGCGGATTTATGATATTGAATCTAAGATAATCTATGTGTCACATGATGTTCTCTTTTATGAACATATTTTTCCTTTTAAGGATGTTAAATCACTGGTTTTTTCTACACATGTCACTAATGAGTTTTTATTTGATGAAAACTTTTTTGAGTCCAAAACTCTTTTATCACCTTCTCCTAATGATAACATAAGTTCATCCCATGCTCTTCATGAACGTGACCCACCTTTGCAAGACACAGATCCATCCGTGACCAATTCTTCTTCTCCTGAAACCACTCATGAACACATCATAACTGAAACATCATCTACCCAACAGCCTGGTTAACTAGCAGATGCAACCTTAGATTCATCACCTTCTTTAGGCAACCAAAATATCCAAACTCCCACACGACCCCAACGAGATAGACGCCCACCAGCTTACCTTCAAGATTATTGTACCTTGGCTTCTCACAATTCTACCCATGCTGATCTTGTTTCTTCGTCTCCAGGTAAGAAATATCCTCTTCACAATTTTATTTCTTACCATTGTTTTTCTCCAGCACATAAGTCTTTTTTGTCTGCCATTACCTCTACAACCGAACCAAGTTTTTTTCATGAGGCAGTCAAGTTACCTGAATGGCGCAGAGCCATGGAGGATGAGATAACAACTCTTGAGAAAAATAATACGTGGACTCTGACTCATTTGCCGGATGGTAAAAAGGCTATTGACAGCAGATGGGTTTACAAAATTAAATATCAATCCGATGGCACCATTGAGCGTTACAAAGCTCGTTTAGTTGCTAAGGGATATACTCAAACAGAAGGCATTGATTATCATGCTACATTTTCACCGGTTGCTAAGCTTGTCACTGTGAGAGCTTTACTTTCTCTTGCGGCTGTTAAGGGTTGGATTTTAGAACAATTAGATGTAAGCAATGCTTTTTTACAAGGAGATTTAGAGGAAGAAGTTTATATACAAGTACCACAAGGTTTTTCTAAGCAGGGGGAGCATCTAGTCTGCAAACTCAACAAATCTATCTACGGATTAAAACAAGCATCCAGAAATTGGTTTTTCAAGTTTTCTGCTACCATTCAACAAGCTGGTTTTCGCCAATCTAAGGCTGACTATTCATTATTTGTTAAAACTAATGCCAAATTTTCAACCTTTGTGTTAGTTTACGTTGATGATATTATCGTAGCAGGGAATGATGCTGCTGAGATTAACAGAATTAAAGATTTTCTTGCACAGAAGTTTTACATCAAGGCATTAGGGAAGTTGAAGTATTTTTTAGGGATAGAAGTGGCACGATCATCACGAGGGATCTTCTTGAGTCAGCGAAAATATGCCCTGGATATTTTAAAAGAAGTTGGTTTACTTGCTGGACGAGTTTCTCATTTTCCAATGGAGCAACAACTTCGGCTTTCATCTACGGATGGCGACCTTTTATCAAATCCCTCAAGATATCGACGTCTTGTAGGTCGGTTGATCTATCTCACAGTTACCAGGCCTGATATTGTCTTTGCAGTACATGTTTTAAGTCGATTTATGCATGAACTAAGAACTACTCATATGGATGCTACCATTTGAGTGCTTCGGTATTTAAAAGGCTCACCAGGCAAGGGTATCTTATTATCTTCAACAAGTGACTTACATATCCGAGGTTACTGTGATGCCGATTGGGGTAGTTGTCCTACTACACGTCGGTCTGTTACTGGTTATTGTACTTTCCTTGGTGACAGCCCTATATCTTGGAAAACAAAGAAGCAAAAGGTGGTCTCTCGATCTACAGTAGAAGCTGAGTATCGCTCCTTGGCTGATCTTTCATGTGAATTACAGTGGCTCAAAGCACTTTTTGCTGATTTGGGGCACCTTCAACATGATCCTATGACTGTTTATTGTGATAATCAATCAGCTTTATATATCGTCGAGAATCCTGTCTATCATGAGCGAACAAAGCACATTGAGTTAGATTGTCATTTCGTGCGAGAGCGTGTGCGATCCAATTTGTTATTACCACTGCATATTCCTACTTCCATGCAAGTAGCAGAAGTGTTTACAAAACCTCTCGGACATGCTCTTTTCCATCATCATATACGCAAGTTGGGCGTTGTTGATCTCCATGCTCCACCTTGAGGGGGAGTATTAACGTATAGAATTTGTATAGCATTCGGTTTTGTATATAGAAGTCGTATAGAATTCGGTTTCATATTTAAGGCAATTAGTTTTGTATATATATTATGAATCTGTAATGCTTTTCTACTTAGGATTCTATTCTTTAGGGCTGTACATCTATATATATATGTAGCAACGTTAATGCAAGATATAACAAGAGTTTTATTCATAAACTCCATTCTTTATTTTACACCTATATTTGTCATATTTCAATTCTCTATTAGTGAAGAACATTCCATCCTCTTTCATAAACCAATTCACAACATCTTAACAATAGGAAATAATATCATCCACTACGGCAGAAGCCATGGTTGGTATTGGACAATTTGGATGCTGTACACTTTTAAGTTTATGTTGTTATGAAAAAAAATTATAATTATGAAATAAAAATTAATAGTGTGCAGTAAATATGATTTTTAAGTAAAAATTTTAATTAAAAAAATAAAAATATTATAAATTTTTTATTATATAAGTAATGAATTAACTTAATTTAATTTTTAAAATACATAAATTATTTTTTACCAAACAATTTAATATTATAATTTGTAAGCTGCCCGAATTTAATATCAAAATGGGCAAAACTCCCTTGACCGGCTGCTAAATGAAAGCTGTCAGCTCTTGTCTACAATGAACGCAAGAGATTTATCAAGTTTTATTACCAACTTTGCGATGATACTCCAACCAAAATACGCAGCATAGTGAAGTGGGGGCCAACGATCCAACCGTCTTGGTCTCTTTCTCTGGTCAAACTCTTCTTTGTTCGGTGTATTAAATCATCAGAAGAGTATTCATTGAGAGATCTCGATAAGTATTTAACGCAACTGCATTCCCAAGCCCAACAAGTATTTAACGCATTAGAAACGAGGGCCTTGGTTAAGCCATTGATCAAACTCTTCTTTTTTTCTCAAGTAAATTTTTTGTAACGCCTAATAAAAAATTAATAATAATAAACAGCCAACTAAATACATAATTATATGAAGCACAGTCAATTCGGAAAGCTAGAATTGTAAAAGTAACAACATTAATTAATATCCATACAGACGTTAAACTAGATGCATTTAAATACAGATTTAATTCATAGCTATTGTACATATAGGCATCTTTATATTTGAAGTGGATAACAAGATATATAATTAAGCGGCATCTGATTAAGCGGTGGTTGCTGCATGAAGGGCGGTCTTTCCACTGGGACCTTCATGGGCCTCGATGGGCAGTTTCCTAATATTTCAGCTACCATATTGTCATTTCCACTCGCGGCAGCTATTAAAGGGAAGTTTCGCCTCTACCATTAGCAGAATACGGAAAATCAGTGTCTGCTTTCAATAAAATTTTCACAGATTAAGGCCATTACGAGTTACGACATGGCACTTCCTCGTGCAATGCTGCGTTTTTTTAATTTTTTTCACCATTTGTCATTCCTAGCATTCGCCTTGCTGTGCTTTCCACACCGCTTTCTAACTCTGTCAGCTGTCTTTTCGCGCATTCAATCATAAAATTCACAACAGCGGGCATGCCCCCATTTGGCCGCAACATGGAGTGGAGCATCACCTTCGTCATAGAAGCAATGATGAACGCGTTTCAAGTATCCGTTCCATGAACTTGGTTGAGAAGCATTCTCCTTCTCTATAGTGTTTGTGGAACCTGAAAAACAGTCTTCTAATTTTAATTATTCAGCTTAATTGAGTGGTTTTCAAATAGTTTTTTCTTTTTCACTTGCCATTTGAGATTAAATCATAAAAGAAATAGAGGGCTAGAAACTGATTCGGTTTTGGCCACCACACACCGTTATACAAACAAGCTGAGATAAAAAATAATAAATCGATTAATTTTATCTCTTCTGATAGAAACTGGCTCAATGCACCTTTATACGAGAAGGTGTGAGTAAAAATAATGAATAGACTATTTTTGTCGGTTTTGATACGATCATGTATATCATGAAAAACACAAAGAGGAAGAAGCTCAAGCCAACAATAGAATTGGCAATTGCAAGCCCTAAAGAAGGCGCCAACACTGCGTATGTGCCTGTGACGAATGCAACCATCATTGCCCACATAGCAGTTACGGTGCACAACAAGGCAAAAACAAACAATTTGATGAGATTCTTAAATTCCTTAAGTGACATTATGAAGTGAACGAAGACAGCAGAAAGGGAGAGGACCAGAGCTATGGCATCAGTTATAATAAATGCTTGAAAAGCTGTATTTCTGCTGAGAATTGCAGTGCCCTGGTTTGGGCTTTCTACGGCCCTGTAACCACCCGGTAATGTGAACGCCGCAGCAAAGGTAACTGTTGCTATGAGTGCAGCCACAACCAAATGATATTCTGCTGCTGCTTTGATTTCAAAGGCTTCTTTATCTAAATATTCCCAAAACCTGCTAGGCTCTTCTATTATCAATTTCTGTTGTTGCACCTTGATAAGACCACCTGGATATTGTCCACTGCCAACATCTTCGGACAACACTTGGATTTCTTGCTGCGATATGTCGATCATAGTTGGTAAATTGTATGACTAACTAAAGAGGATATATGAAAACATAGCGAGAGAGAGAGAGACAAGCTTTAGCATCAAGAGTTGGCAAGAGATGCTTTTAATTAATGAGAAAAACTTGTTAAAGTGATGAGACCGACTAATCACAACCTGTCATTTGGAGAGGTCAAGCTAGTCCCATTATAGGATCGGACTAGATCACCAATTTATTTCGAAAATTTTGATAATTTAAAGTTGATGGATCCCATTGGAACCACTTATTCTGCCCAAATGGCAAGCTCCATACGCCACGGAAGTGCGAGCTGTAAGAAGTGCTTGGCTAAGGGCAGGATCAGCATGCTAACTTTTTAGACATATTTTTACATGAATTTTGAGCCTTTAAATTAGAGAATAATAAAAGGCGAAGATTAGATGACATGGATAATTGATTTGCCTTATATATATATATATATATATATATATATTCTCTTTGGAGAACATTGATGATAACTAAAGAGGGAATTACCTCTAGCTCAGGATATCCGTAACTTGCTATGTGTTGAACACTAATATTCTGCTTGTTGATAGCCTCATAATAACTTTACCAGGCAGATTACGGAAAACGTAAGAGATACTGGCTGAGTCTCGACAGACAGCAGCAATCACGTGAAGAGGAGTGTTCCCCTTCACGTCCTTGTCATTTATAAGACTTCTGACTATCGGAAATTTGTCCAGCAGACGCGCCAATTGTCTAGCATAAAAACTAACCATAGCAAAGTGAAGAACATTCCACCCGTTGTCATCAACCAGTTCACAACAATCTGGACAACAGGAAATAATTTCTTCCACTGCCTGGAATTTCCCTCAGCCGGCGGCTAAATGAAGAGCTGTCATCTTCCGATCATTGTCCGCAATATACGCAACAGATGTATTGGATTCTAATAAGAGTTTTGGGATGCTTTCGGCACCAAAATACGCAGCATGGTGGAGTGCAGTCCAACCATGATGGTCTCTTGCTCTAGCCAAATCTTTCTTTTCGTCAAGAAATAGTTTCGTCATATCTTAAAAAAAATAAAATAATTAATTAATTAACGAATTCTATATCTAAAGCATGCACATTAATGGTAATTAACCTTGAATTGCTCGCTAAAATTGTTAATTAATGAGCAACCAGATGTGCAAGCTTACAGAGGATGCATATATAGTCGATCACCTGATCATTGGTCAAAATCATAATCTCAACTATATAATTTCCTCGGAAAAAATTTTCAAGATTTTTTATGCAGAATTATGGTTAATTTGTGAAATTAACTATACATTTTTAATTGGTTTAAGGGCAGTACGCTGTAAATTTGAAGCAGAAATATCAGTGGCATCATAGCTTCTTACTGCGGCATGCAGGGCAGTCCTTCCATTGGGGCCTTCATGGGCAGCTGATGGGCAGGATTTTAATATTTCAGCTACGATCACCCTAGATCCTCTCGCGGCTGCCATGTAAAGTGGAGTTTCGCCGCTACCATTTGGAGAATACGGAACATCAGGGTCTGCTTTCATTAACATTCTCACAACATCCAAGCTAGTACGATGATGTTGATGTTGCACTGCCTCGTGCAACGCTGTGTTTTTATCGTCATTTGTCATTCCTAGCATGTGCCGTACGGTTTCGACATCGCTTTCTAGCTCTTTTGGCTGTTTTTTCGCGAATTCAATCAGAAAGTCCACAACAGCAGCATGCCCATACTTGGCCGCAAGATGGAGTGGAGCATCACCGTTGGCATTAACTTGTACCAGTAACGATGGACACATTTCAAGTATCTGTTTCACGAACTCGGTTGATACACTTGCTGCTTCTCCATTCTGTGCCTGGGATGTAATGTTGACGTGCAGGACTGTATTCTTTCTGTAAGTTACTATGCTCCCAAGTTCATCTTTTGCAGTTTCCTCGAAGGGTTCAATTTTACCCGTAGATGCAGCCTCGTACAAATTAGGCTTCATGGTTGTGAATGCGATGATGTTTTATTTACATACTGCGTACAGTGTTGCTGTGTTGAGGCAGGGGAATTTATTGGGCTCGATTGGCTAACGTGGAAATTATTAGTACAATCTTACCTAATTTAGCTAAAGCTGGAGGGCAGTAATGAAAAAGTTGCTAACTGAGATTTTACATAACAAGTGGAGCTTTTTGAATACTTTTTCTTTCACTGCCGGGCTTCGCTTTACAGCGACAATGCTAGACTTGGCCTCCCATTTATAGACTATCCCACGACAATCCATAGACCGGACAAGTTTGTCACTATGCACTTTGCACTTGGCCACATTTTCTACCACATAATGTAACGACCTCTCTTTTGAGTTTGTCTTTAAAGAACTTTATTTGTAGATTATAAAGTAAGATCATTGATCAGCCAGATATCAGAACAATGATGGCCGGTCTCATCACATTCGTATATTTTTGGTGGACAATCTCGGGAAATTTACGAAAATAGTCATAAAATTTTTACTATTTTTATAATTAATTCTCTTAATTTTTTTTATTAATATTAGCCAAACACACGCTTTTTTCTCTAAATTACCCTTCTTTACAAACCAAAAGCAACTTTCTTTCTCCCCTTTCGTCAAACCAAAGACAGCTTTCCACTCTTAAATCATCAACCAACGATGACGGCAAACGGCAACGATAAAAGTAAAATCCGATCATAATCTATCCGGATCCAACACTAATCGGCATCACATAGTGGTATGAGTTATTTTACGAACTCCGAGAGTTTCAATCGTGGGTGAATCTGCGGCGTCTTCGAAAGCTGACGCAACCCGACGCACGCAAAGCTGGTGCGGCATGCTGTCACCAAGCTTCGTGCAACAAGTTGCCTTCTTCTACCTCAGTATTTGTTTGTTTTCGCCAGTCCCTTCTTTTTTGTTCGTCTCTTCTTATTCGTAGGTAGTATCTTCTTCTACCTCAGCTCGAATCTCATCCGACAACCCAAACAACAAAACAAAATCAGCCTTTTAATTCTCCAAAATCCAATTTCGGAATTCAAATTCCCCGGGATTTTCCATCAAAAGCCACGTTGCGAAATGCTAGGCGGGCTGTACGGAGACCTACCTCCACCCTCCGATGAGGACAAACCCACCAACACGACCACCACCGTCTGGTCAATTTTCGCGCCACCACAAACCATCCTCAAGCCCCAATCCAAACCCAAAACCACCCAAAATTCTCTCCCGACTAGACCCCATTCCTCACCGACAATCACACCTTCCCCGCAACCGGCATTGGTCGGCGTCACTTCGACCGTAATCGAGGAGTACGACCCCGCTAGACTGAACGATTACGAAGATTACATGAGAGAGAAGAAGAAGAAAGCGGTGGATGTTGAAATTAGGAGAGAACTGGAGAGAAGAAGGCAAGAGGAAGAGGAAAGGGAGATGAGAGAGAGGGGTAGTTTGGTCTCAAAGGTTCCTTTATGGCTAATGTTGATAGAAATTTATTTGGGGGATTAAGATGGAAAAAACCAAAATTTTTATAGTTATTGGTGTAAATTTCCCGACAATCTCACACATGACTACTTGATAATTAATGAATTATGGATTCAAAGATTCTTTATCTTTATTTTTTTTTTGGGCGTTTCTTTGTTTTATTTAATAATTATTATGCTGTTCAAGATTTAAGATCTTCTCTTAAGCCAGTTACAATAATATTATAAGGGACCGACTATGGTGTAATTGTGGTATTATATTATAGTTGCTTCCATTCGTTGAATTTAATTTATGATAACAACTGTAGTTAGATCTAACGGCTGAATACAACTGTGATATGGTAACACAGCTGCATCATAGTTTTACCCATATTATGATGCTTTATCTAATTTTGAACTTTATTTTTGTATCTGTTTTGTAACGATGGAAGATTTTTGACATCACTTAACTTGTTACTATTCAGATGGAAATCAAAGGGTTGGGCCAATCAGTTTTGTAAACTTAATTTTAACCCGATCTACTTCTAACTTTCGGACCCGTCAACGGTGCAGCCTCAGTAACTAACATTTTCCACCATCTCATTTTCTATTGTTTAATTTCTCAGTCCACATCCAACGGCCGATGCTGCAGTCTGTAGCTTACAGATTCTGTAAGCTAGCAAAGTCCCTAACTTTCAATTCGATAAATTTCTAAGGGTTGATTTGAACTAAACCAAACACAAAAATACCGACCCCTCATTGAAGATATCCAGTCAGGCAGGTAAGCTTACAGCCTTTCGCTTCGTTTTCAATCTTTTCTCTCTTTTTGTTGCGATTGGCGTCAACGCCCAAGTCTAGCGTCCAAGATTAGTTTATTACCGATAACGTCAATCAACAACGCTCCTTTTCTTCAGACTCTCACTATCGGATTGCGCTTCACAGCCAGCTACTACTCGTTTTCTACGACAATACATAGATCACACGTTTTTCACGAGATGACTTATCCCATTATACTCTGCCACCTTTTCTATCACATAATGTAACCACCTCACTTTTAAATTTATCCTTGTTTGGTTTGAAGAAAAGAGATTTGAGAGAAAAAGAATGAAATGGAGAGGAATGGAGAAGGGTAGTGAAATTAAATTTTATTGTTTGGCTTGATATAAAATTTGATAAGAAAATGAATTATAATTTTTTTCTTTAGAAAAATTTATTATTTACCTTAAATATTAAATTATTTATATTAGTAATAAAAAATATATATATATAAAATAAAGGGTAATTTTTAAAAACCTCCCCTGAGATTTGGGCTTGTTGCAAGTAGATGGTGAGAATTGATTTATTTGTAAAAATCTCTACAATTTTAACGTTATTAGTTAGTCAAAAACATATTAACATAAAAAAAAAAAAAACTAAAATTGTTGGCAAACTCTATTTTTGACAATTTTATCATTAGATTTACAATATCATAGGTAAAGATTATGACTATTTCATTTTTAAGTTTTTAATTTTATTTTTTGTAGGAACTTTGGAAATATTAATAATTTAAAGATGATTTTTAAGTTTTTAATTTTATTTTTTTGTATGAACTTTAAGAAAATATCAATAATTTAAAGAGGGTAAAATATAATTTTGATTTTTTTAGTTATTTTACAAACTATTGTTAAGGGTAATATTGTCTAATCGATGTTAAAGTTAAGACGGTAGGGTTTTTGAAATAATTCTCGCCATCTACTTGCAACTGCTTTTTAAAAATTACCCAAAAAATAAAATGGCGGTCCGGTGGCCAGCGGTGGAAGTCTGGTAAAGGTTCGGCAACATTCCGGCGAGGTCCAACGGTGGTTCGGCGACATTTCAGCGAGGTCCGACGGTGGTCTGGTGACTTTCCAACGGTGGTCCGGCGACTCTCCGACGGTGATCCATTTATAATATTAAATTAATAAAATAAAATCATAAATAATAATCATTAATGGCATTAAATAAGTTAAAAAGATGAAGGGTAATTTTGAAAATTTTAATTTCTAATATAAGAGGAATTTAAATTCTTCACTACTTAGTGTGGAATTTAAATTCTACATTATGATGATTATTAAATTCTAATGAAAATTAAATTCTTATACATTTTGTCAAATCAAACAATAAAAATAAAAAGAGAATTTAAATTACTTTTCTCTTCTACATTCTCTCCTCCCAACCAATCACCACCTAAGAATTCTAATCTAAGAGGGAAGTTATTAGTTGCATTATGAGAAAAACTTCTATCAGCTGGCCTATCACCTCAGGTGAAGGACCAACGACTTATATTCTGTCATTTGTGTATAAATTATTTTTTAATATAAAATTTATAAATTCTAAAGGAAGAATTATTTATGATTCATAGTAAGGTTCCTGCTCTACTATATAACAAAGCATAACATATTTAGAGATTTTGTCTTTTTTTTATTCATTTACATTTTTAATGGTGTTTCTGTTTATTTGATAATTAATATACTCTTTGGAGATTAAAATTTTCTCCTAAGCTAATTGTATTGAAGCTGCTTTAGCTGAATTTACAATTCATTCCCGTAGTTGTTTTATAATGATGGAAGATTTTTCACAACACTTAGTTTTTCATTTTTTTTTTCATTTAATGAGAATTCTTTTGTCCAAGAAAAAAAAAATCTCCGAAACCTAACTATTTGATAACTAAATAATACAAACCTTCTTTTTTAAAAAAAAATATATATTACAGTTTACTCGCATTACATTAAGTCATTATTGGAGCTACTTCACACTTACAAAAATATATTTACAAAAAAAATGAGGTTTCTAATAAAATTCAAGGTCGGTCATTCTATCTGTTCAGGAAGAAGAGTTTTAACCATCAACAAATGGTCTAAATAGTAAATAGCTATTAGCTAAGAGGCCTAAGGCACTGTGCTAAGCAGTTTTGTTGCAAAAGAAATGCGGATATAATGGACTCAGACACATCCCTCGGGTTAAGATTAGAGCAATTCCAAGTTTAAGGGAATTAGGTGACAAAAGACTAACGGAGCATAGAAGCAAGAAGGGAGGAGTGGCCACTTTATCGTTAATTATTGAATAAATGAAAACTACTAATACAATTTAAACACCCAATTTGGTGGTGTACACGTGACAACGTCGAGGAGGTAAAAAATAGTAAGGTGTGGGCTCATTTTAAATGATAACTCTAAATTTTAAATATTAATTAATACTACTGAAGACAGGAGATTTTGTTAGATTTTGAAATATCTAGGGTTTTTCGCTATATTTGAACAAACAAGAAGGGGGTTAATATTTTATCTCGTTTTTGTACGTAGCTCATTTTCACTGCTTTAATATCAGCGTGACATTAACATTGATCTGATCTCTATTAAGACTAGCTTCGCGAGTCACCGTGCTAGAATTAGTAAGAGCATCACCAAAAAAACTCTTCAAATAAGATTTTATTACTTATTTGAAGAGCCACATCAGCATTTAAGACTCTAAAAAATACTTCAATTAAGGTTATTCAAATAAGAAATGATCATCTATCTTCGAATTTGGAGAGTTGCTTTCTCCCTCTTCAATTTATATTTTATTATTTTTTGTTAGAGAAAGAGAGAGATGCTTTAATTACTATTGACTTTTTAAAAAAAATAATTATTTAATTAAAATAATATTAACTCATTTATATTTGAAGAGTTTTTTGAAGAATACTATATTTTTTCACTCTTTTATTTGCCACATAGGTAAATAAATAAATATTTGAAGAGTAAAATTTGTAGAGCTTTTTGGAGATGCTCTAACAATTAAGGATCATTAGTGAAAAAATAGTAAAATGAACTTTTTTTTCCTTAAAAGACATAATAATGAAATGATAGATTATAATATTAATTTAATATTTCACAATTAATGAAGTAGTCAAATGATAATAGCCATAATATTTATCATCTTTTAAAGCATATCTTAATTAATGAATAGTAACACATGCATTAATATAAATATACATTATACGATAAGTATTAAAAAAACTTATTGAAAAATTAATCACGAAACAGCCAAGTCCCAAGGAAAAATAAACAAATGTGACGGCAAGAAAAAGTGCGTGGGATAGTGGTACTGTTTGAATCCCATTGACAGTCTAATAATTATTTTTCTCTCAGTGCGAAGAATCTCGACGCCAACTAATTAATTATAGATATCAAGAATTACAGGTTCGCTCGTTCTTTCTTCTTCAATCTTTTTGTCTTTTCCTGCAATTGGCGTCAACGGCGAAGTCTAGCCACCCAGCATTATTTTATTACCAATAGCATCAATCAACGTCCTTTTATTTATTTATTTATTTAATTTTCCCCTAAATTATCAACATCCTTTATTGTGCCAACACTTTTTTTTTTTAATTTTTTATTTTATACACTGATATATTATTGTGCCAACACTCAAAAGATTAGGAAAATGCCACTGTAGTAGGAAGGAGGTGGCAGAGAAGAATTTTGCTACCTTCTGTACGTGATAACCCAAGGGCGTTGCCCATTTTCTGTTTTTAAGTTATATCTCATTAGTTGATCCAATAACTAAATAAGCCCACATTGGCATGTTACTAATTTTTAAACCCATTAAAAAGAAAGGGGAAATAAAAGAGATTTTGATTTTTGAATGTTTAAAACTTAGAAATCATCATGCTATCGTATGTAGTTTCTTTCATAGACGAGGAATTGAAGTTTTGAGTTGTGTTGTTTGTGTTAGGAGAGATTAGAATAAGAAATGTGTAAATTAAGCGTTCAAGCTGGAATTTTATACCAATGGTAAGATTTTTAACACTGGCTATAATTGATGTTGAAGTGTTTTCTTCGAGATGCTGTGTTTTGTTCATCGTTGGTCATCCCTGGCATCTGCCTTGCTGTGCTTTCCACACCGCTTTCTAGCTCTTTAGGCTCTCTTTTGGCGAATTCAATCAGAGCTTTCACAACAGAAGGATAGCCGCATTTGGCCGCAACATGAAGTGGAGCGTCACCTTTGGCATTGACTTGTAGCAGCAACGATGGACACATTTCAAGTATCTGTTTCACGAACTTGGTTGATACACTTTCTCCTCCTCTTATCGTATTTTTGAGTCTGGGATAAGATGTTGGTACATTGGACATGATGGACTTGATTCCTGTTGTGACGCTTCATCAATACAATTTCTCCTTCTCTATTGTGTATTATTTGTGTTTGTGGGTCTGGGGTGCGATGTTGACATGAAGGACCGTGTTCTTGTTGTGTGTCACTATGCTTCCAAGACGGTCTTTTGCAATGTTGTTGAAGGGATCAATTTCACCCTTAGCTGCAGCCTTGTACAGATCAGGATCCATCTTACTTTGTGAATGCAATGATATTTGAGTTTGAGTACAAACTGTGTCCTATATAAATGTTTGGAGCAGAGGAAGTTACAAGCTAATGGGCTTGCTAGATTTGGGGGACTTAAAAAGAGTATATTAGATGTTAAGGGAATTTAGACGAAAGTAGAGGGCAGCGATGAAAAAATAGCCAACTGAATTAAAAAAGCAGCTCAAGTATTTTTTTGACCTTACAGCTTCTTAACCGTGAATCTCATTTATACTATTTATGCGATAAGGTTGCACCTTTAACAGCTGTAAGGTAGCCTCGCCTATTTTTTCTCTTTCACTCTCAGGCTTCGCTTCACAAGTACACTTCTGCAACTCTCGAAGTCTACGACAATCCATAGACCACACGTTCTTCGTAACGAGAAATTTTAGAATGCATATGAAATATTATATTATTTATATAATAAATAATAATATTATAACATATATTTATTTATTTTGAATTATTATCATATAAATAATAATTATATTAAATTTAATTATACATATCATATATACATTAATTAATTATAATATATCTAAAATATTCTAAAATTTCTCTTCCACAACAGAACTTTTACTACGGTGGACTTTTTCCTATGCACTTGGCCACATTTTTCTACCATACAATGTAACCATCACACTTTGGATTCGACCTTTACGATTCATAATTGAGTATTACTCGGCTGATGACAAGTTCACCTTGACCATTTGACAATTGGATATGTGCACAGGTTTTTTTTTTTTAAACCGAACGATCAGTAGGAATACATTACTCCAGAATTAAATGCAAGAAAAGACAAATGTGAAGGCAAGAAAAAATGGGTGGAGTAGGTTTCTTTGAACCCCACTAGTTGTCTTATATAAGACTGCAATTATTATTTTCTACGACTTTTCGCTTGTTCTTTTTTTATTAATTTTTTTTAAATTTTATTATGTTACATTTAATATAACATACACAACTCATAAAAATCACATAATTATATGGATCTCACAATTTATGTGGTTTTTATAAGTTGTGTATGTTATATTAAATGTAACATAGAGACTCCCATTTTTTTTTTTTTTATCTCTTTTGTCTTCGGTAAATTGGCGTCAACGGCCAAGTCTAGCCATCCAACATTGTTTTATGTTATCACCGTTGCGATAACGTCAACCAATCTTTTTATCAATGCTAAATGAACAAAAGCACGATAAAATAATGATAAAAACTTTTATCATTTAATTATTTTTGAGGTTGTTTAAAAAAATAATAATGTAAATTTATAATTATAAGTTGCATTCAGTGAAAATATGATTATCTGTATTTTGATTTGATTTTAAAACTCAAATTTGGTGCCAGGAAGATTTAGCCTTATAGGTGCTGTAATAATTAGTTAGGTAGCCATTGTTGAAGGCAAAATTGAGGAGCTGAAGACAGGAAGCGGCAGGTGGAAAATTTTCCGGCGGTAGTCCTCAATACTCAATTATTAAGACATTCTGTAATGACCAAGGGCGTTGCCCATTTTTTATTCAAGTTATGACCATATATCTCTTTAGTTGGTCCAATAAGTTATAAGCCCACGTTGCCATAATACTAACTAAATTTTGAACCCACTAAAAAGGAAATGGAAAGATAGGAGCTTTTGATTTTTGAATGTTTTAAACTTAGAAATCATCATATTTTCATATCTAGTTTCATTCATAGAAAGGGAATTGAAGTTATGACCATATATCTCTTTTGTTGGTCCAATAAGTTATAAGCCCACGTTGCCATAATACTAACTAAATTTTGAACCCACTAAAAAGGAAATGTAAGATAGGAGCTTTTGATTTTTGAATGTTTTAAACTTAGAAATCATCATATTTTCAGTTGTGTTGTTTGCCTAAAGATAGATTAAAGTAAGAAATGTGTGGATTTAGCGTTCAAGTTGGAGTTTTTACTCCAACGGTAAGATTTGTTTACACTAGCTATGGTTGATGTTTAATTTTTGGAAATCAAGAAGATTTGTGAGATTGTATATTTGATTTTTCTTATAGTTCTTAGAGAAATTAGTAAAGTAGCTCCTAATTAAGTTAAATTTCTTGGTCTATATACATCCTATAAAACGATCTAGAGCCAAAAATACACAGCACATATTGTTACGAATAATATGATGTCTGTACAAAAAAGAGTACAAAATATATATAATATAACAAGACTAAAGTCCAAAAATAGCACAACAACACATTATTTTTTTTGTGGTCTAGGAGTGAAATGTCTTCTTTTTTTTTTCTTATCTTTAACGATTTTTTCTTTTTGTCTCTAATATTATGTGTTATTTTTTTCTGTTACTATTTGCGCACATATCACTATCTTTTTCCTTTTCATGTTGACCTTCTCAAGTTTAATTAATTTTTGAAACTGTTCTGGTTTGTAAAAATATTGCTTTCCTTCCTTGTTTATCAGATATTGAAACTTACGGCAAGTGTTAGCAGCTGGAATTATGTTAATTATTTCAGGGACTTAAATTGCATAAGAATGGGTTTCAAAATTAAATTACCTTTCAATTCGTTAAAGATGTCGAGGATGTGGGTTTCTAAAATTAAATCTAGAATATAAATAAAAAAAATTTAAAAAAATTAGTATAGAGAATAACAAAAGTAGAAGATGAATAGTTGTGGGTTTAAATAGCAAAAAAAGTGAGATGATTAAGGTACACGTAGGGTTAGTTTTGGGGTATAGAGATGTTGGAGGATTTTCAAATATGGAGGCAAAAAATAAGGAAAATTTCTTAGGATTTGAGACGTGTTTATACACTTTCCTTTAAGGTTTTATTTGTCCTCACCATTCTTGGTTTGTTATAGAGTTTAATGGCAAATTATCCCCCAAATATATCAAATCCTGAATACAATATCTAGCAAATAAGATTATATTTCAAGAACACACATGAAATCTGTAATAATCTGGTTTTTTTAATCTAATGTGAGTGTGTATTTTAATGAAGAAAATGTTTATGTGAAAGATTACGTACAACCATTAGAAATGGTACTTCTTCAAAGATATTCTTTGGTTTGAAATTTGCATCTATTCACAAATAGTTTTTTTTCCGCAAACCTGCTAGTCGTTTTTTTCAGTTGACGTGAAAACACACTCTCTGGAAGAAAAAGGTTAGTCGTTTTCTCAATAACGGCGAGCCGTTTTATTCCAGGATGTCAAAATAAGTTGCTCTCTGGAAATAAATGGTTAGTTGTTTTCTCCAAACAGTTAGCCGTTTTTTGCCGTTTTCTGTAGAACACAAAACATGCTCTCTGAAAATAAACGGTTAGCCATTTTATTCAAACGGCAAGCCATTTTATTCAAACGGCAAGCCATTTTCTGTAGAACAGAAAACATGTTCTCTGGAAATAAATGGTTAGCCCTTTTTTAAAAACGACAAGCCGTTTTATTCCAAAATGTCAAATTTAAAAATGTTACAATCTCTCTTACAATCACCTGCTAGATTGTAATATTTTTCAGTTTTATTAATGATAAACTTATACGTAAAAAAATGTATCTTTTGATTTTAACCTTTAATTAGTGAGCGTATTTCAAAGCATTTACAAGACAATAGTGTGCTAAGTATTAAACTTTGTCTCTTAAGTAAATACTGGAGATACGTCACATATAAGCTACCCCAGATTTCAAAGTTATGTTCCAATATTTAGCACTATTCCGGCCTTGTGCTCTATCTTGGATTCATTAACATTTACAAGATTAAACCACGATCTTGTTAGAAACGGCACCATTTCTTATGTTCACTTAGGTGAAGCTTCAAATCATGTCTTTAGCTACTATAAGACTTGAACTTCATTAAGAGTAAATACTCAACCTCAACCTTGTAGCTATTTGCACAGAATATCTCGAATAGCATTATTTATTTTCGATGCCAAACTAGTCACATTATAACAACTTGTTATTACCCATATAACTATGGAATAGCGTTATAACTAGTATATAGTTGGGTTATTGTCGTTGGTGACTTTATCAAAAAAAGGTTTCAATCCCATTCCAAAAGATGTATCTTTAACTAAGTCTCCTGAAAGACCTTTTGTTAAAGGATCCGCTAGGTTCTTATTAGTCCTAACATAAACAATATTAATAACACCATCTGCTAGTAATTGTTTCACATATTCATGTCTTAAGCTAATATGTCTAGACTTTCCATTATATACTTTATTATAAGCCCTAGACAATGTAGCTGCACTATCGCAGTACAAAGAAATAGATGGCATCGGTTGCGACCACAACTTTATATCAAACTATCAACATTTATGTATCTATAATGTTGATTTTGATGATAAGAAACAAAATTAAGAATGATTAAGTTTTTAAAAGCTCAAATTATTTTTATACATTTTAAATAAATCATTATTTTCACATTATAAAGGTTTTATATTTAATGGAAAAATGATTTTATAAAATTGGTTGTTTTTCAAGTTTATGGTCTAATTGAGAGAGTTTTGAAAACTTTGAAATCAACATGTATTGCTTGGAATTCTGGGGAGGGACTTATTTGAAAATTTTTATAGTGTTTTGGGTGATATCATAATTTCATAAAATTTGGGAATAACAAGCATTATTTAGAAATTCTAAAATTGAAAATTTGTGTAAAGTTTTATGACGTTTTGGGCCATAGTGTAATTTTAAAAAATAATTCACTGTAGTCGTCACTGTAGCAAAGCGGCTAACCAGATTTTACAAAGCGGCCAGCCGGATTATAGGCAATAGCTTACTAGAATTAAAGCGGCTAACCGAATTCCAAAAGCAGCATGCCGGATGTTCCAAAATTTAAATATTTGCTGTAACAGTAACATAAAAGCGACTAATTGAATTCACAAAGCGGCAAGGTGGTTATCACCAAAAAGTCTGTAATGGCTAGTTTTTAGGTTCAAACTATATAAACTCAAATCTAATTCATTTTTAGTAATTTTTGCAAGCATAAACAAGTGCACACAACATATATTGAGCTTCAATTTCGCAAATAATCATAGATTAAATCTTTGTTGAGCTATCATTTGTATATCCACTCTAAAAGAGAGTTGTTTGTTGTAATTTTCATTTCTCATCAAATTGTGAGTATACAAGTGTGAGAAACACTTGGGGTGAAGAGATTTTGGAGATAATCTCTTGATTATAAAGGTCCATTGACACCTTGGAAGGCAATTGTAAAGAACTTGAAGTCTTGGGAGGTTTGAATAGTGAAATCCTCAAGCTGGGTGAGCTTGGAGGCGTGGACATAGGCAGGGATTGCCGAATCACGTAAAAATTATTGTGTTTGTTTCTCTTCCTTTACTCTCTTATTATTATGTTTTATTGAATTTATTATTTTTTATTCTATTAAGGCATTAGATTAAATTGTTGTATGGTTTGCTTAGCTTAAATTTTAAAATCTCAATTCACCCCCCCTCTTGGGTTGCCTAGTCAGTATTTCACAAACAACAAATTTCTCAGCCATTCTGCTTCCTTGCCTGCAGCTGCAAGTGCTATAAAACTCATTTTCCATTGTTGAATGAGTTATGCACGTTTGTTTTTTTGAAGCCTAAGAAACGGCTCCTTCAGCAATTGTAAAAACCCAATCAGAAGTGGATTTATTATTACTTGTATTGGTTATCCAACTAGCATCTGAATATCCTTTTAAGGCTTTAAGATAATCACTATAAAACAAGCCCAAATTAATGGTCCTTTTAAGATAATCAAGTATCCTTCTAATTGCTTTCTAATGTTCAACACTAGGGTTACTCGTGAATCTTGACATTTGGCAAACCACAAAAGCTATATCTGACCTCGTACAATGCATAGCATACATCAAGCTACCAATAGCATTGGCATATTCTAATTGTGCTACTGCTCGACCTAAATTCTCTAGTAATTTAATACTAGAATCATATGGGGTATTGGCTTCTTTAAATTTCAAATAATTGAATTAAAGAAGCACTTGCTTTATATAATGAAATTGACACAATGAGTAACTCCCACTATGTTTCTTCACTTTTACACCTAAGATAGTATCGACTGCACCAAGATCTTTCATTTTAAATTGTAAAGTAAAATACTTCTTTGTATCATTTACTCCTTGCATATTTGTTCCAAAGATAAGCATGTCATCAACATACAAGCATATAATCACACCAAAATCATTCTTAAACTTAGAGTATATGCATTTATCAGCATTATTATGCTTAAAATCATGAGATAAGATTACCGAATCAAACTTCTCATGCCATTGTTTGAGTGCTTGCTTTAAACCATAAAGCGACTTGACTAACTTGTATACTTTTGTCTCATTTCTAGGCAAAACAAATCCCTCAGGTTGTGTTCCATATAGATTTCTTCATCAAGATCATCATTAAGAAAAGCGGTTTTGACATCCATTTGATGCACATGCAAATTGTTCAAAGAAGCAATTGCAAAGAGCACTCTTATAAATGTTAATCTTGCCACCGGAGCATATGTATCAAAATAATTAATACCACTTCTTTGCTTAAACCCTTTGGCTATTAATTTAGCCTTAAAATTTTACAAATAACCATCACTGTTGTACTTTCTTCTAAACACCCATTTGTTGCTAATTGGTTTAGACCTAGAGGAAGATCAACCAAGATCCATGTTTGATTCGACATAATTGAATCAATTTTATCATTTACCGCCTCTCTCCAAAAGGAAGCATCTCTAGAAGACATAGATTAGCTAAATGTCTTTGGATCTTTCTCAACACTTAACAATAATGATAGTTTATGAAGTACATTCTTTCTATCCCCTTTAATCAGGAAGAGTAATGCTTGTGAGAAATCTTCCTCTTGCTCCCGCTAAAAAATAATAATAAAAAAAGGTCTTGTAGTTTCTCTATTTTTCATGGTTATTTTTTTGACAACTTATTTTCCATGGTTATTAGTCATTGTTCAAATCCTCAAATAATTAAAGATAAAGTTAATTTATGATTTCATCTCAAATTCTAGATTATATTTTTATTTTTCTCTTAATTAGTTGTGTTGTTTATTTATTCTTATTTCTTTTTAATATATTCTTTTGTTCATCTACTATTATTGTTTTTCTGTGTGTCTATTCTATCCATTTTGAAATAAAATTGTATTGAAAAATTTTTAAAAATAGAAGAATAGAAAAATTAGTTTAATCTAAAAAAGGAGTAGTAAAAAAGATGTAATTTGAGTGAAGAAGCAATAAGTGAAAATGATATAATTGAATTTAAATTTCATAAATTAACAATAGTAGAATAGAATTTTATTTAATAATTTTACATCTTAGATTGTTGGAAGAATTGATTTCAAATAATTAAATTTTATAATATAATTAATATATATTCTTCCTCAAATTTTAAGAAGAACTAATTAACTTCAGTTTGGATTGAAGTTGGACAGCTGTAATTTTTAGATGTACCTTAAAAGTTACAGTATCAAAGCGTTTGATAAACACTAGTTGCTATAGTTTGAAAGTTAAGTTGATTTTATTTTACTCTTGTATAATGAAAAATTCATTATATCTTTACTAATTTTATCAAAATTATTATTTAAAAGTTATATTATTACATATTATTAATTTTTACTTTATTACAATTTTTTTTACAATAATTATACCTTAAAAGTTATAACACTTTAGTACCAAACTGGGCCTAAAATCATTTACCTAAAGCTATGATTGAGTCGGTCCTACCTACCACTCACCATCACCACCACCAACTTGTTTCCCTAGATCATTTTGACAATTACATAAAGGCATGGATATTTTCATAAAGTTAGGGAGCTTAATATATTACAAATTATGTTACACATCAAACGGGATGATTACACGTGTCCTGGAGAGAGAGAGAGGAAGAGCATGCATTTGGTATTAAAGCTAGGTAGTAGCCTAGTAGGTACTAAAGGTAGGTTTGTAAGTTACAGATTATGTAACTTAGCAGACTCCCAAAGTTAGAATATGAATTTTGTATGGTATCAAATAAAACTTTTCATTTAAATAAGAAATGATGATGTGCAATTATTACATGATACATTGTATGTCTATAATTGTTGATTAAAAAATATATACTGAGATTCATTGTCTACGCTCTATTTGACAATTAAATAACTACGTAACTTTTGATTATATTACCAAATAATGTAATTTATCACTTTTCATTCTATGTTTAAAGATTTCTAATCTAATAGATGATTCATTATGAGAAACAATTCTATAGACCGGCCTACACCTCAGCCTATGGGAGGATCAACTAATCATGCTATCAGTTATTTCTTATTATTAAAAGTAGATTTTAAAGTCGGATCCTTGCTCTATCACATATCAGAACATCAATAGCCGGTCTCATTACAGAGTAATGATATAGGCACAAACTCCTGTACAAACTTATTTTGTACAAATTGATGTGGCATGATAAAATTAGTTGAACTAAATATCTCTTGGCCCACATGATTTATTTCTATTATTTTATATTTTCATTTAACTAATGAATTAATGCCACATCAGTTTATACAAAATAAGTTTGTACAAGAGTTTGTGGTTGTATCATCACTCCTCATTATATTAGTATATGAGTGATGATACAACCACAAACTCTTATACAAACTCATCTTGTACAAACTGATTTGATATTAATTCATTGGTTTAATGAAAATATAAATAATAAAAATAAATCACGTGGCCCAAAAGATATTTAATTCAACCAATTTTATCATGTCACATTAGTTTGTACAAAATAAATTTGTATAAGAGTTTGCGACTATATTATTACTCTTAGTATATTTGTGGTGAACTATCTCATACTTGACTATTTGATAATTAATTAATTATGTATTCAAAGATTCTCTATCTTTATTTTAATTTTTTTATTTTTTGGGTGTTTCTTTATTTTATTTAATTTTAATAATTACTATATTCTTTATGATTTAAGATTTTCTATTAAGTCAGTTATAATAATATTGCAGATTCTTTATATATGTTCGCATTTCATTTTTGTTTTGTATTGATGGAAGATTTTTGACATCACTTAACTTGTTATCATTGAGATGGAAATTGAAGGGGTGAGCAAATCGGTTTCCTGAACCTTATTTTAATCCGATATATTTCTAACTTTCAACTCAATAAATTCCTAAAGGCTAATCCGAACTAAACCAAACACGAAAATATCAACCCCTAATTAAAGATATCAAGACACAAACACTACTAGACTTATGGTCATCTGCGACCAATAAATTCGTCGCAGAAAATATCAAATTCGTCACAAAAAATAATTTGCAACCAAAAAATTATGGTTGTAAGTTGGTCACATTAGGTCTGTCGAGGAAAAGTATCCGCGACCACTTCATAAGTTGGTCACATAAAATAACTTTTCGTGATGAAAAAAATGGTCGCAAAATATAATTTCACTTTGCCTCCGTTACTTTTTTGCAACCAATTATTTCGTCGCAGATTTAGAATTTTTTGTGACCATACTCAAACTGGTTGCAAAAAATTTAAATATAATATTATGTTTTAATTATAATTTTATATAATTATAATTTATTTAATTTTTCTTTAATAATTAAGACAATTATAACCAACTTCATGAAAGTAGAAAAATTAAATTAAAAGTTATTATTGATAAAAAAATACACAAAAATTTTTACAAATGAAATTACATTATTTAGAACAATTATATAATTGTAACACTTGGAACAATTACATAATGATCTTCAAATAACATTGTAATATTTGGAACAATTATATTTATTCATAAATTTCTTGATTTTCTTCACCTCTTTGTATATGATCTTCAATATTTAATTTCTACCAAAAAAAAGCACAAAGGTTAGTTAACTTCTACACATGATAATTAAATAAAATTATGTAACCAAAAAAAAAAAGTTTGTAAGGAAAATGAGCTAGGAAGATAGAGTGAGAATAGGCTTGGCAAAACCCCGGGTCCGGTCCGGGTTTGGTGCAACCCGGGACCGGACCGGATGCCAAAAATTAAAACCCGGACCCGGACAAAACCCGGTTTTTGCATGTCCGGTCCGGGCTTGAACCCGGCGTGTCCCGGGTCCGGGTTTTGTCTTCTGGGCTTCTAAGCCCACAAACAATTATTTCAAAAAAAAAGTGTAGAAAAGTGGCTTTGTGCCTAATAGACTTAATAGAAAATTGAAAAGTGTAGAAAAGTGTTGTAAAATGTTTTAGACTTTTAGCATATAAATAATTTCCGCGTGCCTTGCACTTAATTATGAGAATTGTTTATTGGTAGGTTTGTGGCTTTGTGCCTAATAGACTGAATAGAAAATTGAAAAGCAACCGCAATGAAACGGGAGAACTGGTAAAGGGTATCATTAATAAAAGAGAGGAAGCTCTGAAAGTTGGAAAAGCCAGCAATAATGATGATTTATTGGGCATCTTGATGGAATCAAATCACAAAGAGATTCAGGAGAAGGAAACTAGATTGAGTATTGAAGAGGTGATTGAAGAGTGCAAGCTGTTCTATCTAGCTGGGCAGGAAACTACTGCATCATTGCTTGTGTGGACAATGGTTTTGTTATGCATACATCCTGAATGGCAAGAACGAGCAAGGGAAGAGGTTTGTCAAGTTTTTGGAAATAGAGAACCAAAATTTGAAGAGCTGAACCAGTTGAAAGTAGTAAGCAATCTTACACGAATAGCAACAGCCAACACCAATAGAGAAGCAATCGGCAAAAATGCAGCTGGGAAGACAAAATATGGAAGGAAAAAAATCAATACCTACGGCTGGTAGTGGTGGTTGTGATGGCAGAGTGATGGACTGATGGTGGATGACAAAGTGGCAATGGAGAGTTGAAGACAGTGGTGCTTGTGCCGCCGCACGAATCTCGTCCACCAAAAAAACCCACTCAGCAAATGCAAATGATAAGAGATGATGCCGACTGCCGAGTGCCGATGGGCGACGGTGACGGACTGACGGTGGATGCTAGCCGACGGTGACGGTGGCAGCGTCGCTGCTTATGCCTTTGGGTTTGGTTGTTTTGCGATTTGGGGAATTAGGGATTTTCGGATTTGGGGGTTTTGCTTTGGGTTTGGGTAAGTGGTTTTAGTTTTTTTTTTTTAATTGGGAAAACGGGTCCGGTTCGGGTTTTTGCAACCGACCGTTCAAACCCGGATCCGCTTTTTCTGTATATGCCGTTCGGGTTTTGCCCGGACCGGATTGGCCGGATCCGGTCCGGGCGGGTTTTTTTGACACCCCTAAGTGAGAACAAGGGAATGAGAATTATAAGAGTGAGAGAACTTAGAGATAAAAATGAAAGAGAGAAGAATAATACAAATATATATAACATACTAGTCTTTTGCGACCACGTTTAAATTTGGTTGCAAAAACTTGTTCAAATTGAGTTTAATTGTATAAGGCGGTTCAATTTCCGCCAAAATATTTCATTTTTAGCGACCAAATAATGATTTGTCGTAAAAAGTATTATGAATATCTTTTTCTTATTTGGTTGGCGGTGTTGAGTGTTAGAAAATGCATATTTATAAAGGAGAAAACCGTCATTTTACATTTTAAGTCTTATTAACAATCCTTACTTTTATGTATTTAACCTTCTTGTGATTTAATTATGTGTGTTTGATTTTAATTAAGTATTCTATGTATTTTAGGGGCATCATGGTTATTTCACAATAAACGAGAGATCAGACGGCAAAACGGACATCACTTTTGAACTCAGGACGGTCGAAAACCTTAGGAGGAGCATAAAAGAAAAAATGGCACTATTCACATGTACGGTACTATTCATGTGTACGGTACTGTCTACATTACTGTTCATGACACTGTTCACATAGACGAATTGATGACGTGGCATTGACCGATGATGTGGCATTGACTGATGAGGTGTCACGATCCTGTTGGGCTAAAATTCTTATGTACTGTTATGGTGACGTGGCAGCATATCAGTGGACGAAAAATCTCGCGTACGATACATGCATCACACAGGATTATTTTCAATCAAACCACGCATTCAACCGGTCAAACCGTGTTCATCCACGTGGTCAAACCGCATCGTTGATGATGACGTGGCGCAAATCGCTTTTTTAATCCGATGATTTACTCCATGTATCTATAAAAAGGGCCTCTCCCCTAATTTGATATCTCGAATCCATTTTGGGATCCATTTTCTGTAATTCCTTCTCCATCTTGTATTTTCTATGTATTTTAATAAATTTCCATTTTGCCTAGTTCAATTATGAGTGGCTAATTTTCTTTGAAGGTGAAGTCTCAACATGTGTCATGGGCTTTATTTGGTAAATTTATTTTCTCTTCCCCTCTAGTTTTTGTGTATGTTTTGACTTCTCGTCGATAAATAATACTAATCTTGTCTAGTACCGCCTTGGTTTCACCGGCTCCCTAGTACAAAGTTATTATTATTTGGCACGATAAGCCATTAGCACCATATTAATTAGAGCGTGGTTCATGAGGTGTAGATTCCCCCCTCATGATTTAATTGGCATTAATAAGGATTATTTAGCCCATGATGCATGTTGATATGGATCCAGATACCTAAGTACGTCATTTCAATATATTTCTCTTCAATTTATTCTCGCTATTTCAATTCCAATTTTAGAATTTATTATCGCTATTTTAATTTAAGTTTTAGCATATTCCAAATCATTTCCACCATAAATCCAATCACCCATTTACAAAATTAATTCTACAAATAATTAAAATCCACATCCTCGTGGGATCAACACTCGTCACCATTGATCTATACTACAATAGATTCGTGCGCTTGCTTGCGAGTACATTAAAATTTACACAACAAGTTTTTGGCGCCGTTGCCGGGGATGTAAGTAACTTTAATTCATAGAATTAATTTTTGTGAATAATTCCATTTAAATTGTTTTCTTATATTTTTTTTAAAAAAAAAAGTGAATCTACATTTAAAGTTTAGTATTTCTTTTCTTTTTCTCTTCTTTAAAATTATGTAATTTAATTTTCAATTTATTTTTCTTTGTAATTTTTTTTGTTTATCTTTTTAATTTATTTTTAGTTAATTTATTTCACGTATTTATTTTTGTGTATTTTTATAGAAATGTTTTAACAGCGTGATAATGTTAGTATCGTAATTTCTCCCTCTTCTTTATTTTATTTATTTTGTTCCCATTTTTATTTTTATTTTATTTGTTTTGCATGCATGGTCGAATGTCATTATTACCTAATCTTAAACCTATAGACCTTGAACTTGAGAAAACACTTCGCACACATAAACAAGTTAAAAATAAAATAGATTTGCAACCACAGGAGAGGCCATTTAAGGACTACTTCAGTCCATTAGCTAACTTGAGCACATCATGTATAAGATACCCAAATGTAGCTGCTAGAAGTTTTGAACTAAAGCCTAGTGTGCTAAATTGTCTCCCAACATTTTATGGCCTAGAAAATGAGGACCCATATAATCATCTTAATGATTTTCATGCTATTTTTCAAACTTTTAAATACGAAAATTTTTCAGACGATAATGTTAAACTCAGATTATTCCCATTTTTTTTAAAGGATAGAGCTCGTTCATGGTTAAATACTTTGCCTGCTAATAGCATTACATCATGGAAACAAATGGTAACTAAATTTTTGAATAAATATTTCCCAGTGCATAAAACCAATGCTATTCGCAGGGAAATCTCGGAGTTTACCCAGAGAGAAGACGAGTAGTTTTTCGAAACATGGGAGCGATTCAATGGGCTACTCTTGAAGTGTCCACATCATGGGTACGAGAAATGGCACCAATGCCAATACTTTTTGGAGGGATTAATGCCGAATATGCAAGAATGGCTAATGACAACAAGTGGAGGAGAGCTAATGTCAAAAAGTGCATCAGAGATTTGGGAATTCTTCCAGCAACAAGCGGATAATTCCCAATAACGAAGTCGATCACTCAGGAATACTAGAAGAATTAAGAGAGTAAATAAGGTTCAAATTGGCGAGTCAACTTCAGGAATTAAAGAAGTCAAGGAGATGGTTGAAGGTCTTGCTTGACAAATAGCATTGTTATCGACTGCTAAATCAACTGAACCACATGACCTTGACTCATACTCAGATCAAGCCAATGCCATAGGTGTAATGAGAAAACTATCAAATTACAACCCATACTCCAACACATATAACCCTGGATGGAGAGACCACCCTAATTTTTCATGGTCTCAAGGATTCCAACAGAATGGACCAGCAACTCCAGCTCTACCAATGTAACAAATTCCTTAAGTTCCCCAAGCCTCTCAGCCACCATTCAGACCATACAATCAGAACTAGAATTACTCTCAACCCAGACCATGGGAGGATGCATTCCAAAATTTCAAGAATGTTACTCACTCCACGATTGAGCAACAGAACCGCACCATTGATGGACTACGAAATGAGTTGAGAGCAGGCTTCAACTCACAAGCCCAATCAGTTTCAAGCCTCGAGAAGATGGTGGGACAACTTGCTTCTTTAGTTCAGACTTTGGCAATGACCGTTAAGAAATGTAAATTTCCAAGTCAAGCAGTGCCTAATCCTAAAGGAGTACATGAAGCAAGTATCAGTTTACCACAGCAGCATGGAGAGGTCAAAGCAGTCATGACCTTGCAAAAAGAAAAAGAAGTCGACAACAAAGTGGAGATGCCGGTGACAAAAGAAAATCAAATTGTACCTGTGAATGTTGAGGACTCACCACCGGAGGAAAATGAAGAAACCAACCCACGAGAATACGTTCCGAATGCTCCATTTCCTCAGAGGTTAGCTAAAGGAAAGAAGGGAAAATCCACAGGTGAGATTCTTGAAATCTTCAAACAGGTAAGTGTTAACATCCCTTTACTTGATGCTATTAAACAAGTTCCATCTTATGCCAAGTTTCTTAAAGACCTTTATACTAAAAAGAGAAATATTCATGTTCAAAAGAAGGTATTTTTAATAGAAAATGTTAGTTCTATACTCTAACATAAAATTCCTCTAAAATGCAAAGACCCAAGCTCCCCCACTATCTCATATAGTATAGGGAACCACACAATTGAGAATGCTTTGTTGGATTTAGGAGCTAGTGTAAATCTGTTACCTTACTCAGTTTTCGTGAAACTTGAACTGAAAGTATTACACCCAACTCCAGTGGTGTTACAACTTGCAGATCGGTCCACGAAAATACCTCGTGGTATTGTGGAGGATGTGCTTATCCAGGTAGACAAGTTTTATTTTCCTGTTGATTTCATTATAATTGACACTCAACCAATACAGGATTCAAGGAAGCACATCCCTATTATTCTAGGCCGACCTTTCTTGGCAACTGCGGATGGTCACATTCAATGCAGGACTGGAAATATGCAGTTGTCATTCGGCAACATGACTATAGAGCTGAACATCTTCAACGTTGCCAAACAACCTCACAATGCAGATGATGGAATTGTTGATGTGGATTTAATTGAAGCATTAGTTGATGACACTTTTGTTTCAAACCTTAGTGATGACCCTTTACAAACATGTTTAACTTACTTTTGTTTTGATTTTGATATTGACAGATTGGTTGATGAGGTCAATACCCTGCTTGACTCCGTACCATCCATGGATACTAGTAAATGGAAGTCAAGAGTTGAACAACTATCACCATCAGAGAAGAAACTCATCCCATCATCAGAATCACCACCGAAACTCGAGCTCAAACCATTGCCCAACACTCTGGAATATGCATTTTTGGGAAAAGAAAGTACTCTACTGGTAATCATTTCATCATCCCTAAACGACGAACAAAAAGGTAAGTTGTTGGATATTTTAAAAGAGCACAAATGAGCATTATGATGGACCATAGCAGACATCAAAGGTATAAACCCAGTAGACTGCATGCATTACATTTACCTTGATGAAAATGCTAAGCCTACTAGGGAAATGCAACGTCGGTGAAATCCTAACATGAAAGAAGTTGTTAGAACTGAAGTCCTTAAGCTATTAGATGCAGGTATCATTTACCCCATTTCTGATAGTTCATGGGTCAGTCCTGTATAAGTTGTCCCTAAAAAGTCAGGAGTCACAGTAGTTACGAATGCCGATAATGAATTGATACCCACTAGAGTAACTACAGGATGGCGTGTTTGCATTGATTATAAAAAGTTGAATTCTATTACACGTAAAGACCATTTTCCTTTACCATTTATTGATCAAATGCTTAATAGATTAGCAGGCCATGAATTTTATTGCTTTCTAGATGGCTACTCAAGATATAATCATATTCCCATAGCACCAAAAGATCAAGAGAAAACCACTTTCACTTGCCCTTTTGACACTTTTGCATATAGGAGGATGCCATTTGGATTATGTAATGCACCTGCCACATTTCAACGATGCATGTTAAGCATTTTTTTGATATGGTTGAACGATTCCTTGAAGTCTTTATGGATGACTTTTCTGTCTTTGGTGATTCATTTGATCAATGTTTACATCATCTAACATTAGTTCTGCAGAGATGTATCGAGAAGAACTTGGTCTTAAATTGGGAGAAGTGTCATTTTATAGTAAAACAAGGTATTGTTCTTGGTCACATCATTTCGAGCAAAAGTATTGAGGTTAACAAAGTCAAGGTGAATCTCATTTCTAATCTTCCTCCACCCAAAACAGTCAGAGAAGTAAGATCTTTCCTTGGGCATGCTGGTTTTTATAAACGCTTCATTAAAGATTTTAGCAAAGTTTCTAGACCCTTATGCAATCTACTTGCTAAGGATGTACTTTTTATCTTTAATGATTCATGTCTTGTGGCATTTGAAAAATTAAAGCAGTTGTTGACATCATCACCCATCATTCAGCCCCCAAACTGGAGCTTACCATTTAAGCTCATGTGTGATGTATCTGATTATGCAGTAGGAGCAGTATTAGGACAAAGAGTTGTTCGAGTTCCCCGTGTTATTTACTATGCTAGTATGACATTGAATGATGCACAATTGAACTATTCAACTACTGAAAAAGAAATGCTAGCAGTAGTGTTTGCATTAGAGAAATTTCGGTCTTATCTCATTGGTTGTAAAATAATTGTATTCACAGATCATGCTGCTCTTAAATATCTTCTCACAAAGAAATATGCAAAAGTTAGACTAATTCGTTGGGTGTTACTTATTGAGTGTTAGAAAATATATATTTATAAAGGAAAAAACCGTCATTTTATATTTTAAGTCTTACTAACAACCCTTACTTTTATGTATTTAACCTTCTTGTGATTTAATTATGTGTGTTTGATTTTAATTAAGTATTTTATGTATTTTAGGAGTATCATGGTCATTTCACAATAAACGAGAGATCAGACGGCAAAACGGACATCACTTTTGAACTCAGGACAGTCGAAAACCTTAGGAGGAGCATAAAAGGAAAAATAGCACTATTCACGTGTGCATTCTTGTTCATGACAGCGGATCGATGATGTGGCATTGACCGATGATGTGGCATTGACTGATGAGGTGTCACGATCCTGTTGGGCTAAAATTCTTATGTATTGTTATGGTAACGTGGCAGCATATCAGTATACGAAAAATCTCGCGTACGGTACATGCATCACACAGGATTATTTTCAACCAAACCGCGTTACTGTTCAACCCGGGTCAAACCGTGTTACTGTTCATCCACGTGGTCAAACCGCGTACTGTTGACTGATGACGTGGCGCAATCCTGAGCGTCCAAACTGTTTTTAATCCGATGGCCATGATTTACTCCATGTATCTATAAAAAGGGGGCCTCCCCCCCTAATTTGATATCTCTGAATCCATTTTTGGGATCCATTTTCTGTAATTCCTTCTCCATCTTGTATTTTCTACGTATTTTAATAAATTCTCATTTTGCCCCTAGTTCAATTATGAGTAGCTAATTTTCTTTCAAGCTTGGGTTGAAGGTGAAGTCTCAACATGTGTCATGGGCTTTATTTGGTAAATTTATTTTCTCTTCCCCTCAAGTTTTTGTGGATGTTTTGACCGGCTCCCTAGTACAAAATTATTATTATTTGGCACGATAAGCCCTTAGCACCATATTGATTAGAGCGTGGTTCATGAGGTGTGGATTCCCCCCTCTTGATTTAATTGGCATTAATAAGGATTATTTAGCCCATGATGCATGTTGATACGGATCCAGATACCCAAGTACGTCATTTCAATAGATTTCTCTTCAATTTATTCTCGCCATTTCAATTCCAATTTTAGAATTTATTCTCGCCTTTGTAATTTAAGTTTTAGCATATTCCAAATCATTTCCACCACAAATCCAATCACCCATTTACAAAATTAATTCTACAAACAATTAAAATCCACATCCTCATGGGATCGACACTCGTCACCATTGATCTATACTACAATAGATTCGTGCGCTTGCGAGTACATTAAAATTTGCACAACAGGCGGTAGATTACCCGCCAAAATCTTTCGACTTTTTGCAACAACTTGAAAGGGGTCGCAAAAAGTAGATATTCCAAATCATTTCCCCACCATGGTTTTGAGAAATGGAGACTTATACAATGCTTTTATAACGGTTTAACCATGTCGAATCGTCATATGGTAGAGTCTATGAATGGTGGGAGATTTTTGAACCTACATGAAGGGGCTGCATGGGATTTCTTTAATTCACTTTTTGAGAATTCTCAACAGTGGGATTTTTCAAACTAAAGGGAAAAATCATCTCAAGTTTCTAGAAAGGGATTATATGAAGTTAAGGATGATTTCGATGTGAAATCCACTCTAGCTACGCTTTCTAGGAAAGTAGATGCCTTAGCTCTGAACCAATCAATGAATCATCATCCTAGTGTAGCTAATGAGGTTTGTGCTATTTGTTCTAACTTGTCTCATACAGCACAGAATTGCCCATCATTACCAGCCTATCAAGAGGCTTATTCTGAGCAGGTACATGCGTTACAATCATATGAGAAAACCTCCAATAGTTCATATTCATCCACATATAATCCTAATTGGAGGAATCACCCTAATTTTTCTTGGAAACAAAATCAACCTTTGTCAAACCAAGGAGGGCAACAATTTAACATGCCCAATCAACAATTTGTCCCTCCTAACCAAGTATATCCTCCTGCCCAACAACCTATGTCTCAATTTGTTGCACCCCAACAAAGAAAGCCTTCTTTAGAGGATACACTTCAAAGTTTCATTCAGTCAACCCAACAAGCTTTTCAGTCAAACACTCAAGCTATTCTAAAGCTTGAACATCAATTGGGTCAATTAGCGACTACTGTAGCTGAGAGAGAAAAAAGAAAATTTCCAAGTCAACCAATTCCTAATCCCAAAGGAGTGCACGAAGTTGGATCGAGTTCAAGCCATCAACATGAAGAAGCAAAATCTGTTATGACCTTGAGAAGAGGAAAATTATTTGACAACAAAGTAGAGGTTCAAACAAGGAAGACATCTGAGCCTACTTCTTCAGATCCAGTTCCATCACAAGACTCATCACCAAATGATCCAGAAGAGAATGGCCCGCCAGCTTACATTCCCAAGGCTCCTTTTCCTCAAAAGTTAACAAAAGTAAAGAAAGGCACTTCAACAGGTGAGATTATGGAAATTTTCAAGCAGGTAAGTATAAACATCCCTTTACTCAATGCTATTAAGCAAGTTCCTTCCTATGCTAAGTTTTTGAAAGATTTATGCACTAAAAAGAGAAATTTGCATGTCACTAAAAAGGCGTTTTTAACTGAACAAACTAGCAATTTACTTCAATGTAAAATGCCACCAAAATTTAAGGATTCTGGTTCTCATACTATCTCATGTGTTATAGGGAACCAATGTTTTGATAAAGCATTATTGGATTTAGGTGCTAGTGTTAATCTCTTGCCTTATTCTGTTTACATGCAGCTTGGACTAGGTGAGTTAAAATCAACTCCTATTATTTTGCAACTTGCTGATAGGTCAATGAAAATACCTCGTGGTATTATAGAGGATGTGTTGATACAGATTGATAAATTTTATTATCCTGTTGATTTTATTGTTATTGATACTCAGCATGTACAAGATCCTAAGAAACACACCCCAGTTATTCTAGGTCGTCCTTTCTTAGCTACAGCTGATGCTCATAGTTGCGGAAAACATGCAATTGTCTTTTGGTAACATGACCATGGAATTAAACATTTTTAATGTTCCCAAGCAGGCACAAGAAGATGATGAAGTCGTTGAAGTAGATATGATAGAAGCATCAATTGATGACTCACTTATTTCTAACCATTGTGACAATCCATTAATACCATGCACAACTGACTCTAACTCTGTTGATGTTGATAGTGGTATTGAAGAAGTTAATGCTTTACTTGATTCGACTCTTCTCATAGATCTAATTAAGTGGAAAGAAAAGATTGAGCCACTTCCTCCTGAAGAGAAAATTGAACCATTCAAGTTGGAGTTACTTCCTAAAAAAGTGCAACATAGGTCACATTCTGACATGAAAAAGGTGGTAAGATCTAAAGTGCTTAAATTATTAGATTTTTATACTACTTCAGATAACTCTCAGGAAAGCATGGAACAGAAGAGATCAAAGCAGTGCGATATTGAGGAGTTTCATTACCATCATCCTTTTATAGATAAAATGCTCCAGTGCTTAGTCAATTATGTTTTCTGGTATTTTCTGTATAATTGCTTTGATTTTCACCAAATTCTTATTGATCCTGGTTGATTTGTTGTTTACATTAATTAGTTAGTTAGTAGGATTTTTTTTTGTTTTTGTTTTTGTTTTTTATTTTATTATTTATATTTCTTCTAACGTTTTCTTTTTAGTTGTCATTTTCTTTTAAGCTTTCCCAGCCCATCCAGGTGTGTTCTCTCCAACTTTCTTTTTATTATTTATGTTATTATTATTATTATTATTATTATTATTATTATTATTATTTTCTTTCTTTCATTTGTTTGCATGCATATCTTTTGTTTGTGAAATATTGAGGACAATGTTCCAAATAAGTTTGGGGGTGGGAATAGTGTTGCTTTGTTTGTTAAAAAAAAAACCAAAAAAAAAAAATCAAAAATTCAAAAAAAAATTGTGTTTTTTGTTTTTACGTGAAAAGCCAGTGATAAGAACTTGATTGATAATGAATATAGTTTTTAGAAAGGGTTGAATATTGTCTTAGTTTATACTTGATTCTTGTGTTAGTTCCTCTTGATTGAGATTCTTTAAACCATGAGCACTAATATCAATTCTTTAATAATTTTGACTTGAAATTTAAGATTGACGCAGCCTGAGTTGAGAATTTTAGATAGGGTAAATGACTGTTTGTCTTGATTCTTATCTCCACAATACAGAATAGTATACACGGGCACCAAAGTCAGAAATAGCTACCTATAACCCTTAAGAGTGAAGCTATCCTTGAGTAATTTGGGCCTATGTACCACAAGTATGTAGAGGATAATCTACCATGAGAAGAAGGCTACCTTAAGGGGTAGAGTGAAAGCTCCTGACTATGGTTAAAAAAAAAAAGAAAAAAAAAATCAAGTGCATGTGCTGAAAAAAAAAATCAAAAGAAAATGCACATAAAAGCCTGTGAGAGGAAAAAAATTAGAGATCAAGATGATAAGATTAGTTTGACCTTCTCTTTTCTTTGTTTAAGGCGAAGGCTGTTGATGTTAAAGATTTTGGGAATGGATTTGATTGAATTGATTTCACACACACACTCCAAGAATCGAAAGAGAGATGGAATTGATTATTGAATTAAAGTTAGAACTTTGCCAATATTTGAAATTTTCTTTGAGCTATATAATTTATCCAATCTTTGAGGCTATCTTCATGTTTTGTTTAAAGTTTGTTGTTCTTTCATTTTATTTTATTGTTTTTCAAAAAAAAAATGATGTTTGTGGGTATCATCACTGAAGCCCTCACGAGACTACAACTCGTCCACTAGGGCCGCCTAGGGGTTTAAAGGCTTGTTGCATACGTTAAATGCAATCGCGATTACCTGCGAAAGTGGTTTAGTTAGGATTTACTTTTTGTTTCATTATTTTTATTTTTATTTTTTATTTTTTTAGTTTTATTTTTGCTCGAGGACTAGCAAAATCTAAGTTTGGGGGTATTTGATGAGCATAATTTATATACATATTTTACCCTTAATAATATAATTGCTAGTTATATTTATTTGTTATTTTTAATTAATTGAATTGTTTTATTGAATAGGGAATTAATTGGAGATTGTTGATAAAAAGGGCATGAAAACACTTCAAATTGAGAAGGAATAAAGATTAAATTGGAAGACAAAAATGCAACCAAGAATTAATGGAAGTCAAGAAGACCAAAATTGGAAGTCAATCTCTTCAAAGGATGAACGGTGGGCATGCATTTGGAAAGCAAAGATTTGGCAATTTGGAATGCATGTGCTGGGCATTAAAAGAAGAAATCATTAATTGGCCTTTTGCTTTTGTGGTCAAACGTGTTTTGCTTTCAAAGTTTAGTAAGGAAATAATTTTAAAAGGCCTTGGTGAGTGGGCTTTATAAGTCGGTGGAGAAGAATTAATGCAATTAGAATCCAATAAGGATTAAGCAAGTCAGTAACATTATATAAAGGCAAGAGGGCCGCGGGAAGGGAACTGGAGACGCAAGGATTCAAGACAGAGAAGAAAATCTGCAGCAATTCGACTTCCCCATGGCTGAATTTATTTATTTTGTTGCTTCCAATTCAAGTATGTCTAGCTAATTTTCTTACACTGAGGTTAAGGATGAAACCCTATTCAATAAAATAATTATCTTTTATTTATTTAATTCCCTATATATGTTCTTTGATGATTATGGTTTTTATTTCACATGATTAATTGGATGTTAATAAAATCTTTTCATCAATTCTGTCATGCATTATTGATTGTTAGGATTAATATTCGATTAATTCTATGCTTGGATCTATAAAGTTTATACATGATTATCTTTGATTTTATGTCTTTCATTAAATTGTTTACATGGAGTGCTTAGGAAACTTTGACTCTTTGTTATTCAATATGTTTACATGGGATGCTTAGATATCATACTATTAAGTAGAAAAAGAACCTACATAAGATTAATTTTATTTGGGCTTAATTGTTATATCCATGAGATGACAGAGATTGATTTCGAGTTGTCACTCTAAAATTGGGGATTAATTAATAATTAGATAATTACTAGTTGAATAGTGGTGGATTTAGAAACCTTGATAATTTTTATCTCATTGAATTCTCTTTTATTTTAATTGTTTTCTTAGTTTAATTAGTTTAATTTCTCTTAAAACTCAATTTGGTCAACTAGGTTAGAATTAATATTAATTTTAGATTTAAATTAGACTTTTCAATTTATAACAATCCCCGACTGTATATTCTATTTCTGATTCGCCAGTATATTAAAATTTTCACAACAACAATACATAGATCACACGCCTTTCACAAGATAATTTGACTTCAAAGGACTTAATCCGTTTACTTTGCCACATTTTCTATCACATAATATTCTTTATGATGTAGAAGTTTTACTTATGAGAAAAACTTCTATCTACTGGCTAAGGGTGGACAAATCTAACCCAACCCAATTTAATTTTGACGGGTTGAGTGGGTTATTATGGGTTAATTGAGTCAATTTTTTTGAACCCAATCAACAATTGGGTTGGGTTGGGTTAATTATGATAAACTCATGTAACCCAACCTAACCCACATAAATAATAATAATAAGAAAATTCTCAATTGTAAAATCCTAAAAATCGAAACGGTTAATCTATTTTTTTTCCTCTTTTTATTTTCTTATAAAGAGATTATTTTATTCTTACATCTACTACTTTAGACTCTAACTTCAAAACTAAAATCACCCTCTTAAATCTCAATTCTCAATCAACTAAGGTACTTTTTTAAATTATTCATTCTATATTATTTTAGTTTTCTTTATCAAATACTAGACAGTGAATAAAATTTTCATAATATAATATTTTTATATTTGATTTCAATAATTTTATTTCAATTTTCATATCTTTTTCTTTATTTAATTTTTAATTTTGATTTGACTTCAAATCTTCAACCCAATCATCCCAATCCAACCCAACTCGATAATTTAGGGGTTGTGTTAGATTGGGTTGAACATGTTTATTCAGTTGGGTTGGGTTGAGTTTATCTCAACCCATTCAATAATGGGTTGGGTTGGGTTTTCACAAATCCTATCCAACCCAACCCATGCCCACCCCTACTGCTGGCCTATCATCTCAGCTGAAGGTAGGACCAACGACTTAAATTCTGCCATTTGTATATAAATTATTTTTAATATTAAAATTTGTAAATTCTAAAGTAAGATTTATTTATCATTCATAATAAAGTTCTTGCTCTACCATGTGACAAAGTATAACAGATTTAGAGATTGTATAACAGATTTAGAGATTGTCTTTATTTATTTTTTTATATTTTTAACGGTGTTTCTGTTTTTTTGATAATTAATATACTCTTTAGAGATCAAAATTTTCTCCTAAGCTAATTGTAATGAAGTTGTTAGCTAAATTTACAGTTCATTCCCGAGTTGTTTTATAACGATGAAAGAGTTTTTGCGACACTTAGCTTGTCATTTTTAAAAAAAATTTCTGTTTAATAAGAATTCTTTTTGTCCCCCCCCCCAAGAAAAAACTCTAAAGCCTAACCTTTTGATAATTAAATAATACAAATATTTTTTTTTAATTTATATTATAGTTTTCTCTCATTACATTAAGTCATTATCAGAGCTACTTCACACTTACAAAATATATATTTACAAAAAAATAAGATTTCTAATAAAATTCAAAGTCAATCATTCTATCTATAAAGGGAGAAGAGTTTTAACCATCAACAAATAGTGTAAATACTAAATAGCTATTAGCTAAGAGTATCTCTTTAGATTTTACACTTCAAATTTCAATTTACTTACTGATGTAGTAAATAAGTGTATAGAAAAGTACAATTCCTTCCAAAAGACTCATTAAATAAGAATAAGTTAATTATTTTAATTAAATCTTTCCCACTATCAAAATTGAATTGTTGTTATGTTTTGGAAAGGAAATATAAATAATAATTATTGCAGTCTTATCTTTTTAATAAATAATAATAAAATATTAATAGAAGAGGGAGAAACTCACTTGGCAATATTGAAGAGTGAAAAATAAATCTTATTTGGAGAATCTAAATTAACTTGTCTTTTGGAGTATTTAATATTGATATGGTTTTTCAAATAAGAAATAGAATTTTATTTGAAGAGTCTTTTGAAGATGCTCTAAGGAACCTAGGGTAATTTAGTAAGTGGCTTTATTGCAAAAGAAATATGAATCTAATAGACCTCAGACGCATTTCTGGGGCAATGATTAGAGCAAATCCGTGGTTACGAGAATTATGTAACAAAGGACCGATGAAGCATAGAAGTGAGAAGGGAGGAGTAGCTACTTTGTCGTTAATTATTAAATAAATCAAACGCGTTAATCCAATTTAGACATCCAATTTGGTGGTGTACACGTGACAGCATCGACGAGGTTAAAAATAATAAGGTGTGGGCCCAATTTAAATGATAACTCCAACTATTAAACGTTAATAATACTGACGACATGAGATTTTGCTAAATTTTGAAATATTTAGGGGCTTTCGCTATATTTTAACAAACAAGAAGGGGGTTAGCACTTAATATTTTATCTTGTTTTTGTGTGCAACTCATTTTCACTGCTTTAATGTCAGTTATGACCTTAACATTGAACTGATCTCTATTAAGACTAGCTTCGAGAGTTGCCGTACTACAACTAGAAACAATAAAGGATAATTAATGAAAGTATAGTAAAATGAAACATTTTTTTTTAAGATATAATAATGGAATGACATATTCTAATATTTATTTAAGGCTAATGCTAAGTTACATACATGTAATTTACAACCCTCTCACATGAATAGTGAATGATGTGGGCTCACTCATTATTCATGTGAGAAAGTTGTAAGTTACATGCATATAATTTAGGGGATCCTTTATTTAATATTTTGTAATTAAATATTACAAAATATTAATCACCTTTGTCACTAACTTGGAGTAGCGATGATGAACACATTTCGAGTATCCGTTGCACGAACTCCGTTTATACCCTTTCTCCTTCTTGTTGAGAGGATGCAATGTTGACATGAAGGACCATATTCTTGTCGTGAGTCACTATGCTTACAAGTTCATCTTTTCCAATCTCATTCAATTTCACCCTTAGCTGCAGTCCTGTGCAAATTAGGATTCATGTTTGCGAATGCGAAGATTTATTTGAGCAATTGTTTGATGCTTTGTAAGAGAGATTGTAACATTTTTCTTTTTTTGGTTTGATATTCTGGAATAAAACGCCTTGCCATTTTTGGAGAAAATGGCTTAATTAGAGAAGCTTTTATGTTAAAAATAATCGTTTGGAAAAGCAATTGTTTATTTCTAGATATTACGGAATAAAATTATTGAAACACTAACCATTTTCTTCTAGAGAGCTTGTTTTCGCATCAACTGAAAAAATGGTTAGCAGGCTTGAAAATTTTAATTGTAAATGGATGCAAATTTCAAATCAAAAGAGTGTCTTTGAAAAATACTATTTTTAATGGTTGTAATCTTTCATATAAACATGTTCTTCATTAAAATAGACACATACATTAGATTAAAAATATATATACAAGATTATTTACAGTTTTTCTTTTTTGTTCTTGGAATACAATCTTATTTTATTAGAGATTGTATTCAGAAGTTGTTATATCTTAGGGTTAATTTACTATTAAAATTCTATAACAAATCAAGATTAGTGAAGGCAAATAAAACTTTAACGAAAAGTGTGCAAACACGTGTCAAATTCTCTTATTATTATTTACCTCCATATTCAAAAATCCACCAACATGCTTACTAGTTAAATCCTGGACCTGGATATCTTTAAGTACTGCAGGCTGCAGCTTGCCGTGTGATCGATCGATATGCTTTGCTTGCCCCATCACACTTGACAATTGACATTTTTCTTTCGCTTTCTGTCAGGCGGGTAAACAACCAAAATGACTCAAGAGTAGAGAAATCTATATTATGTACCTTATTCTTTGCCTCCTTTTTATGTAATGCTTCTTGCTATGTTTGGGATTGCATTAGCTTCTCAAATAATCTATTTTAGCGTAGATTTTGAAATAATCAGTTTTATAAATAATTTAATAAATATTTGTAAATTAAAATTATACCATAATAATTTATAACATAATTTGACATGCATGTTTGCTAAATCATGAAAGGAAATATGTAAATTGAAATGACGAAAGTGAACTATTGATATTATTTGGTTATATTACAAACAATTAAAATTTTAATTCAAAAAAATAAAAATTTATTTCGAAGCAAATTATTCAATAAAGAAATATATTTATTTTTTTCAACTTTCTATTTATACTTTCTTTAAATCATAAATACGATATTTTTTTTAACTTTCCATTCATGTTTCAAAAAATAATTAACATTAACTGGTGTTTATTTTCACTTTAAAATTAAAAAAATATTTACTAAGAAATTAAAAATAGATCACCGGAGAAATCGAAAATAGATCATCGGCCAATCACCGGCGATGAGGGGGGATGTCGCCCTCGGAACGCCCCGCCATCATCATTGAAATCCTAGTTCTCCGATGAGACCCTTACTATCATGACCGTCGGAAAATAGTGAACAAGTTCACCGCACGCAGCGGTCAAAATTTCAGATACGGCCGGAAATTGTCCGTTATCAACACCGCTTATACCAATCGAACCCTAAGACCATGATGTGCTCAAATACAGCGTAAGATTTTGTCAGAAAATGGCCAATCCTACTACACGCGCAATTCATGACGAAGGTTGCAGCATCTCCGCCGTGAAACCGAACTGTTGTGGACGGAAATATTCACTCCGGTGCATAGATCGTTGGATTCTGAGCTTTGTTTTTTTTATTGCTAACAATGTTTCACAGGCTTGAATGCAAATGTCAACAATGGTGGCTCCCCGCCGGGCGCGGTGGCCTCGGGTTTTAAGTTTTATTTATTTTTTGATATTTAATAAAATTCAAATAAATATTTCATAGTTAAAAGGTAACTAAATTTAAATAATAAGCTAATTAAATTTAAATATTGACACAAGGTTATTTTGGGATTAAGAAAAATTAAGGAGGGTAAAAATGACATATAAACAATCATAATCAGATTATTAAATAATTAATTTTTGTAAAGTTACAATTTCCTACTTTTAAGAATCAATGCAAAAATTGATTATTTATAAATTGTGTAATAATCACTTTTAAAATTAATTTATTATACATATTTTAAGTATTAGATTGTCAAATATAGAGCAATTCCAAACATACCATATGTATATAACGGCCCATAATGTGAAAAGAAATTTGTCAAGAGTGCGCCACGTGTATAAATTTGTTGTGGATGAATGGCCTCATTAGTTTTAGCTGACAAATTCCAATGTTAAGGCAGTAAAAAAAAAACAAATTGAGTTCTTTAATTATTGTACAATTGTTGTCAATCTAATATAATGGGCTTATGATTGATGCCACTGTGAAATATAAGGGAATTGTGGTTGATTAACTGTATGCTGAATAATCCTACGCATTTTGGTTATCTAAATCGTAATTCAACATAATACATGATCACTTGAAATGAAGTTAAAAAAGAAATGCAGTGAATGTGTATATATATATATAGGATAAAATTGTGGTGCAACTGTGGTACGGTAACCTGATCCATATATATATATATATATATATATATGTAATATAAATCTTCCCCTTACACAAAATAATAATATTAATAATTGTAGTGATCAGCAAGTCTTATAAAGTCAAACAAGACTGATCACTACTCAAGATACTTGTGATCAAATCAATACAAGTTGCACAAATCCAAGATCTAAACATATCAATTCACTCAATAGCAAAACAACAAGAAATTAATCAAGAACAAAAACCGAAAACAAGAACCCACAGAAACCAAGACTTTTACGTGGTTTAGCTGTGCATGGAATGTTCAGCTTACATTCACGGGAGAAGACTGAAGATGAGTTTTATTGAATCAACAATGGAGATTGTTACAGAGCCTTACAACAGATACAACAGATTTTACAGAGAACAAGATAACACTTTCTCTCTCACAAAACCCTTACTGCAAGACTCTAGATTGTACAGTTTGTTGACACGTGGTTAACAAACTTTAACGAACTTGAATCAGGCCTCGTCACATGCTTCCTCACGTGGTTACTTAAGTTGTTACTCAAAACGCGCTACAACCCCGTCGTTTTGACTAATCTGTTTTCTGTTACAAAACAGCTGAGCAGCACGAGCTAAAGAAGCTTTTATAGCCTCAAAACGCAGTCATTTCTGGAAAAGCTAACTTAATTCACCATCTCACATTATAATTAACAGTTGTGAATATTTTTCATTTATCAGTGTCGGCCGTTGGATTCTTATTATTATTGCTATTCTGGGGTACCTTGATGATTGAATGAAATGGGTGTTATTGACTGTTTGTTTTGTACATTATACGGGGCGGTTCAAAGCATAGGCTTTTAAATGAGACTCGCTTTAATTTTTTTTAAAAAATATAATTCTCTCTTTCATCCGCCACAAATGTATGTGTGGATTTTTAGAAATTGGGCTTCCATGTGGCAAAATGGATGTACAGAATTTAGAGTAGATAGAAACATTAGATACGGATTACCATGATCATTGTTTAGACCTTGAGGAGTTTTTGGTGTTTGGCAGGAAATGACAGTGTCATTTATCTTGTGTAGATTTGGGAAAGATTATGCTCAAACAATTTAGCATGGAGGCGAGAAGGGTACTATCTTTTATTCCGACCTGCAACTTTATTCAGTCTGAGGCTCTCAAAGATCTTTGTATGCAACAGTACAGAGATTTATATCATCTTTATTTGATATGCATATTTGCATGAACTAGTTTGTTTTCTTCATAGTAGCTGTTCAAATGTGACCTCGCCATCTCGCTATTGCTTGTGCACTGCATTCACAAGTCCCTTCCGCTTCCTCCTCCTTCCGCTTCTCCCATTGAAACTTCACTTCTCCGCCACTCCCTACCTCCTCTCCTAACCCCAACGGCGATTCTTTTGAAAGCCACCCTCCCGCATCGGCAACAATCCTTCTTCGACGTAAAATATATCCTCTATAGACCCTTTCTCAATCACTCTCTCTTTTCCTAGCCTCTCCTCTCATCATCATCATCACCATCACCATCACCAACGTAACCAAATTTCTTCAGTTTCTCCACAATCTTCCCCATTGTACTACCACCATCATCAACACCACCAACACCATTACCATCACTATCAACCCTAGCAAAACCTAGACCTGACAAATCCGCATTATTTTTTCTATAATTCACGCTTGCCTGAGGCGGTTTCAGGCGGTTATATTTATTGGGTTTGTTCCATTTAACTAACCAACTGCTACTCGAACATGAATTAGCATTATCATCTTTTTCATGTTGAGAAAAAATTTTATTCGTGGATATAGAACAAATTTTTCTTGGACGGTTTTTTTTTCATGGGCAGAATTTGAATAGAAATTTTGATAAAAGAAATTATTTTTAAGAGGAATTGAGTGACCGCCCCTGAAGAAATGAAAACGGGTACTATGGAACTTTGAAAAGGATGATTGAAACGAATCGAAAATGGCTGTTGCTGGGCAGAACTGGCGACTAGGGACTAGAGCCATTTAATTAGTTGGCTAAAGATTTTCAGCGCATAAACTAAATTTAATGAAAAGCAGGCATCGATTGCTACTGTTTTGAGGCTAGAAATTTGAGGTTTTGGGTTTTAGAAGCTCAGCAGCAATTAGACGCTGACAAATTTCTAAAGACTGTACTTTGCCATCGCTGTGTTATCTGTGGCGGGGAAAAATATCTAAGGTAATAGTATTTGAATTATAAAAAATAATATGAAATAAAAAAATAAAATTATAAAAAAACAGGGAAATTAGATATATAAATATTATCTGCTTCTTAACTGGAAAGAAAAAAGAAATCAAAATAAATATCTACTTTTTGAAGATATTAATATGCATTGGAAAATCTTTTAAAAGTAAAATAAAAAAGAGTAAAATATTGACACAAGACTTGTCCAGTCCTATTGTGACCAAGTTTTACTCCTAAACTAACAAAAATATTGCATGTAAAAATCCTATATTACTTACTGATATTAATTAAAGTATGAATTTTTAGAACTACGTGGAGTGGCACCAAGTAAAAGTGTCCTTCTATTCTAATATAATATATATTCGTTCTATAGAATGAAAATTCTTTATTTATGTAACAGAGGTCATTTTTTTTCTTTTTCTTTTTTCAAAAACAAATTTTTTGTTTTATGTTATAGAACATTGACAATTTGAAAATTACCATAAGTAGAGAATCCTAAACTGCCCAAAGTTGTTCAGTTCTGAACAAGACAACAACAGTCATAAAGCCGCATATTAATGTTAATCAATCTAATCCCATTAGTTCATGCGAAATCGTATTCTGATACTAACTATTTGTGAACTTATGGGTAAAACTCAATTAACTTTCCATGTGGGGCTTTAGATCTTAATATATTTTTGCAAGTGAATTAATGTTAAGACATTAAAATGTTAAAAACTTTGCAGGACTTGAGTGATATGACAACATGAAAGTACAAGACAACATAGCATTGCCTCCAAAATGTTAAACATGACTGCGTTTGTAGAGTGTTTCGAACATATCAATTTTGTCCGACTCAAGCTCAGTGAAGAACAAACACAGGTCAAGCTTTTCATCATTACAATTCGAATCCAGCGTACGCTATATACAATATAAAGATGCCATAACATCATCATCTGATGCTAGAATATTCTTTCTTTTTTCTATTTAAACCCACCCATCACTTGATCTCTTCATCTCAGTTCAGTTCTGGTTCTGTGTGCATTTGCAGGTTCTAATTTCTCTTTAAACCCTGAAGGTTATTTAAGTTCTTTGCGCATTGCATGAATATTCTGTGTCTTTTTGTATTGGGTATTAGGACTATGGCCTTTATAGTGAATGTTGTGAAATGGGATCTTTAGAAATGGTTATGATACTTGTTTACATTCCTCCAAATTTTGAGATTTTTTGTTGGTAATGTTGAGTTCTTTTTCGTGTTAGCTGTAGAGAGTACTGGTACTTTTGGCTGTTTTTGGTGTTACTGAAGAGCTAGGTAGCATAAATTACTTTAGATATTTAACATGAGTCAATACGCAAGAGAAGGTATGTATACAACCAAATAGATTACTCATGTGTAATTGTGAAGAGAGCTCACTGTGCTGAGTTAAAACAAGAAAGGAAGCCAGCAGTCAAGATTCTTTAGCAATGCCACGTCAGTGCTGAGTCAGCTGATTCTGTTAAAGATTGTTGAAAGCTCACGTGACTATTAGTTAGTTGATTAGCTTTTAGTTAGTGATGCAAGATTCTGATTGGTTAATTAGTGCAATGCTTATTTGATCAATTGTAGCTTGGAAATAAATAGTATATAAACAGAGTCTGTAACGATTGATTCTGTTAATGAAAAAGAAAATATTCCAGAGAGTTCATCTATTTTCTCAGTAACCAAACAAGCATTTAGCTTAATTTGCTATTATTTTACATGGTATCAAAGCCACAATATGGCAAGCTCAAGCAATCCAAACGGAAATTCATACACAATCACAGCAAATCAATCAATACAAACCACATTCTCCTTCATATCACCAATCAAGTTAGATCGATCTAACTACATGCTCTGGCGAAATCAAGTTCTAGCTTCTATAAGAGGAAACAGACTTGAAGGTTACATTAATGGAGAGAAGGTTGCTCCCAATCAGTTTATCACAATTGGAGGATATGCTGGAGCAGCAGGTAGTTCTACTCAACAGAATGAAAATCCAGAATATACAGTCTGGAGATCACAAGATCAGACATTACTAAGCTGGCTGTTGAGCTCAGTCACTGAAGGTATTCTCAGCCTTGTTCATTCTTGCAATACTTCATATGATATATGGAAAACATTGGAGAAAAAATTTGGTGCAAAATCCGAAGCAAGAGTACTTCAACTTAGGTATGAAATGAGCGTTTTAAGAAAAGATTCACTGAATATAGAAGATTATTGTTTGAAGATAAAACAAATAGCAAATAAACTAGCATGTGCTGGTAATCCAGTCTCAGATAAAGATTTGCTACAACAAATTCTAAATGGTCTTGGACAAGGATATCTTGATTTAGCTACATTCATAACAGCAAGTAACCTTGATTATGATGATGCATATGCACTACTACTTACTCATGAAACAAGACTTGAACAGAGCATGAATGAAAAACAGATGTTCAATGCAAATTTTGCAAATTTTACTCCTAATAACAGTGGATATGGTATGAATGCCTTTTATGCACAAGCAAGAGGCAATGCTCGAAGAGGTGGATATAATGGGGGTTTCATAGTGGAAATCAAGGTGGAAGAAATAATTTTCACACTGGAAGGGGAATGTTTGTTAACTCTCATCCAAGAGGTTTTCCCTCTGGAACTGGAAATTTTGGTAACAGTCATGGTAGAGGTCAGATGATTGGTAATAATAAGCAGATGCAATTTATGAGAGGTCAATACAGTGGTAACTCTGGTATGCCAAATTCTGATGGGAATGATGAGCAAAGTGTTGTATGCCAAATTTGTTTTAAATCTGGGCATACAGCAACAGAATGTTGGCATAGATTTGAAGAGAATTATGTACCACAATACATGAAGAAATGAAGAAATCAGAGATCAGCTTATACGGCATATTATGATGCACCAACTGAAAGTTCATGGTCAACTACTAGTTCAGGAATGCCTCAAATGCACAATCCATCATTCACCCCATACATGTCTGATTCAGTGAAACTGTCAGGAGCTGGAGCTAGAGCTGCCTATGTTGCTAATTTTGAAGGTCCAGCAGATGAAGGATGGTATCTTGACAGTGGGGCTACACATCATTTGACAAACAACATGGCAAATATGCATGTCAGAGATGAATTCAATGGTAATGACAAGCTGATTATTGGCAATGGTAAAGGTCTGTCAATCACACACATTGGTAGCACTACTTTTTCAGTTCAAGGTTCTAAGTCACAAGCTGCACGTAAATGCATTACACTTAAAAGATATACTGCTTGTTCCTTCTATCACAAAGAATTTAATAAGTGTTTCTAAACTTACTGTTGATAATAACCTATCTATTGAATTCTTTAGATCTATGTGTTATGTGAAGGATTTATTGAAGGGGAAGGTTCTGCTACATGGTATTGCTGATAAAGGTCTATACAAATTGCTGATCAAATCATCTTCAAAATCATCAATACAACCTGCATACACCTCTCTTATTTCTCAAAGCTCAATAAATCAACCTTTGTCTATGCTGTCTCTCTGTCATTTCAGTTCTGCAACTGATAATGCTTGTTCTGCAAATTGTTTTCATTCAAATAAAAACTCTTGTACTGATTCATCATCAAATAAAATGTCTCTATTTCACAGAAGATTTGGTCACCCCAATGCTCAAAGTTTCATTCACTTACTTAAACTTGTACATCCTAACTTGTTATCTACAAATATGCTTAATCAAGCAACAAAACATTTATGTGAAGCATGTCAGCTGGGCAAATTTCATAGACTTCATTTTCCCATAACTGATATTAAGTCTAAATCAGCACTAGAACTAATTCATACTGATCTATGGGGCCCTTCACCAATATGTTCTAGAGAAGGTTATAGATATTATATTAGTTTTATGGATGATCACACTAGATACACCTGGATATACCCTCTGAAATTAAAATCAGAAGCTCTAGAAGTGTTCAAATTGTTTAAACTTCAAGTTGAAAATCAGTTTCAAACCACCATCAAAGCTCTATAATCTGACTGGGGGGGGGGAGAGTATAGACCATTCACTACTTTTCTAAATGAATGTGGTATTCTTTTCAGACACTCTTGTCCCTACACACATCATCAAAATGGCCTTGTTGAAAGAAAACACAGACAGATTGTAGAATTAGGCTTGACACTTCTAGCACAAGCTAAACTTCCATTTCAGTTTTGGTGGGATGCTTTTCATACCTCAGTCTATCATATCAATAGACTTCCTACCTCTGCTCTTAAGATGTCTATCCCATATGAAAAATTATACAGACATAAAGCTGATTACAACATGCTAAAATGCTTTGGATGTGCTTATTATCCATACTTGAGAGATTACAATAAGCATAAATTTGATTATCATACAACCAAGTGCATCTTTCTTGGTTATAGTCCTTTTCATAAAGGTTTCAAGTGTTTTCATTCCTCTGGTCGTGTGTATATAGCTAGACATGTCAATTTTGATGAAACTTCATATCCATTCTTTTCAGATCCTGATTTTCATTCTTTGAATAAATCTCAGTCCAACTCTTATGATTCCATTACACCTATACAAGTATTTCAATTGTCTACCTTACCTGTCATATCAGATTTTTTGAATAACAGCAATGAGTCTCTTTCTCAAGCATATACCAGTGGTGATAACTTTCCTTCAGCAGTAGATTCAACACAAGTACATGTCTCAGATCAACAACTCTCAAACACAAACAATGTCTCAAATCAACAACTAATTTTACCTGCACCTACAACATTACCTTCACCAGATGAAATTCCACAAAATCAACCTATTCTAAAATCACCATCTCTAAACCAACACCCCATGATTACTAGAGGAAATGCAGGTATCTTTAAGCCAAAGCTATATGCTGCAGTTTTGTTGCACAAAGAACCAGAAACTGTTCAGGAGGCTCTCAACAATGAAAGGTGGTTTTAGGCAATGAAAGCTGAATATAATGCACTGATATCAAATGGCACTTGGACATTGGTACCAAGAACAGAGAATCATAAGCTTGTTGGCAAAAAATGGGTTTTCAGAATAAAAACCAATACTGATGGAAGTGTTGAGAAATATAAGGCAAGATTGGTGGCTAAAGGATTTCAGCAGGTTGAGGGTGTTAACTATTTCGAGACTTTTAGTCCAGTAGTAAAATCAGCAACAGTTAGAGTGATCTTAAGTTTGGCAGTGATGAACCAGTGGCAAATACAACAAGTTAATATGAATAACGCATTCTTAAATGGAGATCTAACTGAAGAAGTTTATATGAGACAGCCATAAGGATTTGTTGATCCACAAAGACCAGATTTTGTATGTAAACTGCACAAAGCTCTTTATGGCCTGAAACAGGCTCCTCGTGCTTGGTTTGACAAACTGAAACATAGTCTTATACAGTGGATTCAAGAATTCTAAGTCTGACACATCTCTATTCTTGAGAAAAACCAAGAGCTCAATCATTATAATTCTGATATATGTAGATGATATATTGATTACAGGATCAAATTGTGTTGAGTTGGAAGAATTTATTAAGTTGTTCAGCTCTACATTTGCATTAAAGGATCTGGGGAAGCTATCTTACTTTCTGGGTATAGAAGTATTATATGGTCATGATAGTATATACCTGTCACAAAAGAAATATATCAGAGACTTGCTTGCAAAAGTTGACATGCTGGAATGCAAGGGAACAGACACACCAATGAGTAGCAGTAAAGATTACAGATTGCAGAAGAGTGTTGAGGGAGAAATGGGCTACTATATTGAAGACCCCACTCATTACAGAAGCATAGTTGGAGGACTGCAGTGTTTGGTTTTAACTAGACCTGAGATAGCTTATTCTGTTCACAAACTAAGTCAGTATGTGTCTTCACCAACTCTTCAACATCTTATGGCATGTAAACGAGTGCTAAGATATTTGAAAGAAACACAAGAATATGGTCTGAAGTTTGTTAGAGAAGGTGACATGAAGCTTACAGCATTTACAGATGCTGATTGGGGAAGTGATCTTGATGACATAAGATCAGTTGGAGCTTATTGTGTATACTTGGGAAACAATTTAATCTCATGGTCCTCTAAGAAACAATCAGTGGTTACCAAGTCATCAGCTGAAAGTGAATACAGGGCTCTTGCTGCAGCTGTTTCTGAAATAACATGGCTAAAGTCATTGTTTCTTGAAATTGGTTTGTGCTGTGATGAAAAGCCAATCATATGGTGTGACAATGTGAGTGCTGCTGAACTTGCTCGCAATCCAGTGTTTCACTCAAGAACAAAACACATAGAAATTGATCTACACTTTATCAGAGACAAGGTTTTGGCTGGAGACTTGAAGATACTATATGTTCCCAGTGCAGAGTAAATAGCTGACATACTAACTAAGCCACTGAACTCTTCTCAATTCAATTACCTTCGGTTCAAACTCAATGTAGAGCTATGTCCCTTGAGTTTGAGGGGGGCTGTGAAGAGAGCTCACTGTGCTGAGTTAAAATAAGAAAGAAAGCCAACAGTCAAGATTCTTCAGTAATGCCACGTCAGTGTTGAGTCAGCTGATTCTGTTAAAGATTGTTGAAAGCTCACGTGACTATTAGTTAGTTGATTAGCTTTTAGTTAGTGATGCAAGATTCTGATTGGTTAATTAGTGCAATGCTTATTTGATCAATTGTAGCTTGGAAATAAATAGTATATAAACAGAGTCTGTAACGATTGATTCTGTTAATGAAAAAGAAAATATTCCAGAGAGTTCATCTATTTTCTCAGTAACCAAACAAGCATTTAGCTTAATTTGCTATTATTTTACAGTAATGATCAGAAACATTGATGTGTTGATAGGAATAAATTATTCTATTCAAAATGTATACCCTTCGCAATGTAACTGAAAATGATCCTTTAGTGATCTATCTATTTTTGGTACAACCTTTTTATTGGTTCGTTCTTCGATTTTTGTGGATTGTATTATGAATACAATACTAAGTTTAAAATCTTGATTAGCTTTAAAATTAACCTCCAGGTCAGGGCGCAGTTGGGATTGTATACAGTGGTATCAGCATCATTGTATTCTCGTTCATCTTTTCTATCAGATTTCTTAACAGCATTTTACTGCAATGGCTAATGATATGCATAGAATCTGGAAGAATTCTGGTTGATTAATCTGTAATAGTCCTACTTATTTTAGTTGTTTTGATGTAGAGGAGAAATGTTTTTCGAAGTGGAATTGCTCAGGGATGTATCAGTGCCTGCTAAAAGTTTCGACAGAAACGAGCTACGGGCTCCTCAGCGATAGATTGTAATGCGCCTGTTGAAGGGCTTGATAAATGAGAAGGCTTGCAAGGATCACTGTTACTTTCTTTCAGTAACCAACTTGAAGAGCATCGACAGAGAGCAGGGAACTGTGAATGAGTCAGGGGTTGTGTTCTTCCCTGTAACATTCTGTGTCGCACTTTCTTGCCTGTTAAGGGAGAAATCTTGCATGGAGTTATTTATGCAACATTTAGCTTCGGGGTCATATTGCGGTGTGGACGTGTGGTCCTGTGAAGTATACTATGTTTCTAGGGAACATCTATTCTTCTCAAATTAACAACAAGCAAAGATAGGGAATGGCTTAGTGGTCCAGTTCTTGGTGATGTTGAGTGTTAGAAAATGTATATTTACAAAGGAGAAAATCAACATTTTACACTTCAAGTTTTACTAACTCCTTTACTTTTATATATTTAAACTTCTTGTGATTTAATTATGTGTGCTTTATTTTAATTAAGTATTTTATATATTTTAGGGGCATTATGGTTATTTCACAATGAACGAGAGATCTAACGGCAAAACGGACATCACTTTTGAATTTAGGATAGTCGAAAACCTTAGGAGGAGCATAAAAGGAAAAATGACATTGTTCACATGTACGGTATTGTCTACGTTACTGTTCATGACACTGTTCACATAGACGGATCGATGACATGGCATTGACCGATGATGTGGCATTGACTAATGAGGTGTAATGATTCCATTGGAGAAAATTCTTATGCACTCTTGATTGGTGACGTGGCAGCATATTAGTGGACCAAAAATTGCGCGTACGGTACGTGCATATACACAGGATTAGTTTCAACTAAACTGCGTTACTGTTCAAACTAGTTGACTGTTCAAACGGCGTGGTCAAACTGTGTCACTGTTCAAACCGCGTGGTCAAACCGCGTATTGTTGACTGATGACGTGGCGCAATCCTGAGCGTCTAAACTATTTTTAATCTGACGGCCATGATTTACTCAATGTATCTATAAAAAGGGGGCCTCCCCCCCTAATTTGGCATCTCTGAATCTATTTTTGGGCTCTATTTTCTGTAATTCCTTCTCCATCTTGTATTTTCTACGTATTTTAATAAATTTTCATTTTGCCCCTAGTTCAATTATGAGTAGCTAATTTTCTTTCAAGCTTGGGTTGAAGGTGAAGTCTCAACATGTGTCATGGGCTTTATTTGGTAAATTTATTTTCTCCTCCCCTCTAATTATTATAGATGTTTTGACTTTTCGTTGACAAATAATAATAACATTGTCTAGATACCGCCCTGGTTTCACCGGCTCCCTAGTACAAGGTTATTATTATTTACGATATCTATTGATTAGAGTGTGGTTCATGAGGTGTGGATTCCCCCCTCATGATTTAATTGGCACTAATAAGGAATATTTAGCCCATGGTGCATGTTGATGCGGATCCAGATACCCAAGCGTTTCAATCATAATAGTTTTCACTTCCACCACAAATCCAACCACCCATTTAGAAAAATTAATTCTACACACAATTAAAATCCACCTCCTTGTGAGATCGACATTCGTCACCATTGATCTATTTTACAATAGATTTGTACACTTACGAATTCAATAAAATTTGCACAACAAGTTTTTGGCGCCGTTGCCAGGGAGGTAAGTTATTTTAATTCGTAGAATTAATTTTTTTGAATAATTTCTTTTAATTATTTTCTTGTAATTTTTTTAATTAAAAAAAAGAAAAAAAATGAATCTACATTTAGAGGTAAGAATTTCTTTTCTTTTTCTCTTCTTTAAAATTCTGTAATTTAATTTTCAATTTATTTTTCTTTGTAATTTTTTGTTTATCTTATTAATTTATTTTTAGTTAATTTATTTCACGTATTTTCTTAAGTGTGTTTTTTATAGAAGTGTTGTAATAGCGTAATAAGGTTAGTACCGTAATTTCTCCTTCATCTTTATTTGTTTTATTCCCATTTATTTTGTGTTCTTTGCATGCATGGTCGAAGGTCATTATTACCTAATCTTGAGCGTATAGACCTTGAACTTGAAAAAATATTTCGCACACAAAAACACGTGGTAATTAAACATAAAAGAGAAATGGATTTGCAACAACAACCACCACCACAGAAGAGACCATTTAAGGACTGCTTTAGTCTCTTAACTAATTTGAGCACATCATGCATAAAATACCCAAATGTAACTGCTAGGAGTTTTGAGTTAAAACCAAATGTGCTAAATTGTCTCCCAACATTCTATGGCCTAGAAAATGAAGACCCATATAATCATCTGAATGATTTTATACTGTTTGTCAAAATTTTAAATACGAGATTTTTTCAGATGATGATGTTAAACTTAGATTATTCCCATTTTCTTTAAAGGATAGAGCTCGTTCATGGCTCAATACATTGCCTGCTAATAGCATTACATCATGGGAATAAATAGTAACGAAATTTTTGAATAAATATTTCTCAATGCATAAAACCAATGTTATTCGTAGGGAAATTTCAGAGTTTACCCAGAGAGAAGACGAGCAGTTTTTCGAAATATAGGAGCGATTCAATAGGCTACTCTTGAAGTGTCCACATCATTGGTACGATAAATGACGCCAATGCCAATACTTTTTTGAGAGATTATTGCCGAATGTGCAAGAATGGCTAATGGTAACAAGTGGAGGAGAGCTAATGTCAAAAAGTGCATCAGAGATTTGGGAATTCTTCCACCGACAAGCGAATAATTCCCAACAACGGAGTCGATCGTTCAGAAACACTAAAAGAATTAAGGGAGTAAATGAGGTTCACATTGGCGAGTCAAATTTAGAAATTAAAGAAGTCAAAGCGATAATTGAAGGTCTTTCTCGACAAATAACATCGTTAACGACGGCTAAATCAACAGAACCACATGACCATGGCTCATACTCAGATCAAGCCAATGCCATAGGTGTAATGAGAAAACCATCAAATTACAACTCATACTCCAACACATATAACCCTGGATGGAGAGACCACCCTAAATTTTCATGGTCTCAAGGATTCCAACAGAATGGACCAGCAGCTCCAGCTCCACCAATGCAACCAATTTCTCAAATTTCTCAAGCCTCTCAGCCACCATTTAGACCATATAATCAGAACCATAATTACTCTCAACCCAGACCATGGGAGGATGCATTCCAGAATTTCAAGAATGTTACTCACTCTACGATTGAGCAAAAAAACCGCACCATTGATGGACTACGAAATGAGATGAGAGCAGGCTTCAACTCACAAGCTCAATCAGTTTCAAGCCTAGAGAAGATGGTGGGACAACTTGCTTATTCAGTTCAGACCTTTGTAATGACTGTTGAGAAAGGTAAATTTCTAAGTCAACAAGTGCATAATCCTAAAGGAGTACATAAAGCAAGTACCAGTTCACCACAGCAGCACGGAGAGGTCAAATCCGTTATGACCTTGCGAAAAGGAAAAGAAGTCGACAATAAAGTGGAGATGTCAGTGACAAAAACAAATCAAATTGTACTTGTAAATACTGAGGACTCACCATCGGAAGAGAAAGAAAAAACCAACCCACGAGAATATGTTCCCAAAGCTCCATTTCCTCATAGGTTAGCTAAAGGAAAAATCCACAGGTGAGATTTTTGAAATCTTCAAACAGGCAAGTGTTAACATCCTTTTACTTGATACTATAAAACAAGTTTCATCTTATGCCAAGTTTCTTAAAGACCTTTGTACTAAAAAAAGAAACATTCATGTTCAAAAGAAGACATTTTTAACAGAAAACGTTAGTTCTATACTCCAACACAAAATTCCCCTAAAATGCAAAGACCCAAGCTCCCCCACTATCTCATGTAGTATAAGGAACCACACAATTGAGAATGCTTTGTTGGATTTAGGAGCTAGTGTAAATATGTTTCCTTATTCAGTATTTGTGAAACTTGGACTGGGAGAATTACACCCAACTCCAGTGGTGTTACAACTTGCAGATCAGTCCACGAAAATACCTCGTGGTATTGTAGAGGACGTGCTTATCCAGGTAGACAAGTTTTATTTTCCTATTGATTTCATTGTAATTGACACTCAACCAATACAGGATTCAAGGAAGCACATCCCCATTATTCTAGGCCGATCTTTCTTGGCAACTGCAGATACTCACATTCAATGCAGTTGTCCTTCGGCAACATGACTATGGAGCTAAACATCTTCAACATTGCCAAACAACCTCACAATGCAGATGATGAAATTGTTGACGTGGATTTAATTGAAGCATTAGTTAATGACACTTTTCTTTCAAACCTTAGTGATGACCATTTACAAACATGTTTAACTCACTTTGGTTTTGATTTTTATATTGACAGATCAGTTGATGAGGTCAAAGCCCTACTTGACTCAGTATCATCTATGGACACTAATAAATGAAAGTCAAGAGTTGAACAACTAGCACCATCAGAGAAGAAACTCATCACATCATCGAAATCACCACCGAAACTCGAGCTCAAACCATTACCTAACACATTGGAATATGCATTTTTGGGAAAAGAAAGTACTCGGTCGGTAATCATCTCATCATCCATCAATGATGAACAAAAAGGTAAGTTGGTAGATATTTTAAAAGAACACAAAGAAGCATTAGGATGGACCATAGCAGACATAAAATGTATAAACCTAGTAGACTGCATGTATTACATTCACCTTGATGAAAATGCTAAACCTACTAGGGAAATGCAACGTCGGTTAAATTCTAACATGAAAGAAGTTGTTAGAACTGAAGTCCTTAAGCTATTAAATGCATGTATCATTTACCCCATTTCTTATAGTTCATGGGTCAATCTTGTACAAGTTGTCCCTAAAAAGTCAGTAGTCACAGTAGTTACGAATGCCGATAATGAATTGATACCCACTAGAGTGACTACAAGATAGCGTGTATGCATTGATTATAGAAAGTTGAATTCTGTCACACGTAAAGACCATTTATCGACCAAATGCTTGATAGATTAGCAGGTCATGAATTTTATTACTTTCTAGATGGTTACTCAGGATATAATCAGATTCCTATAGCACCAAAAGATCAAGAGAATACCATTTTCACTTGCCCTTTTGGCACTTTTGCATATAGGAGGATGCCATTTGGATTATGTAATACACTTGCTACATTTCGACGATGCATGTTAAGTATTTTTTCTGATATTGTTGAACGATTCCTTGAAGTCTTTATGGATGATTTTTCTATCTTTGGTGATTCATTTGATCAATGTTTACATCATCTAACACTAGTTCTGCAGAAATGTATCGAGAAGAACTTAGTTTTAAATTGTGAGGTATTGTTCTCGGTCACATCTTTTCGAGTAAAGGTATTGAGGTTGACAAAGCCAAGGTGGATCTCATTTCTAATCTTCCTCCACCCAAAACAGTCAGAGAAGTAAGATTTTTCTTTGGGCATGCTGGTTTTTATAGACGTTTAATTAAAGATTTTAGTAAAGTTTTTAGACCCTTATGCAATCTACTTGCTAAGGATGTACCTTTTGTCTTTGATGATTCATGTCTTGTGGCATTTGAAAAATTAAAGCAGTTGTTGACATCATCACCCATCATTCAGCCCCCAAATTGGAGCTTACCATTTGAACTCATGTGTGATGTATCTGATTGTCCAGTAGGAGCAGTATTAGGACAAAAAGTTGATCGAATTCTCCATGTTATTTACTATGCTAGTATGACATCGAATGATGCACAGTTGAACTATTCAACTACTGAAAAAGAAATGCTAGCAGTAGTGTTTGCATTGGAAAAATTTCGATCTTATCTCATTGGTTATAAAATAATTGTGTTCACAGATCATTCTGCTCTTAAATATCTTCTCACAAAGAAAGATGCAAAAGCTAGACTAATTCATTGGGTGTTACTTTTACAGGAATTCGACTTGAAATTTAAAGATAAGAAGTGCACAGAAAATATTTTCGCTGACCATCTCTCTCGTCTCCATTTTGACACAATTACAGAACCATTAACATTGAATGAGTCATTTCCAGATGAACAATTAATGAGTGTGGAAGTATTACCATGGTATGCTGACATCGTGAATTATCTTGTTATAGGTCAACTTCTAGAGCATTGGACCAAGCAAGATAAAGCCAAATTTTTTGTAGAAATAAAGAATTTCTTTTGGGATGTCCCGTATTTGTTCAAATATTATGCAGATTAAATTATTAAACGATGTGTCACAGAAAGTGAAATTTAAAATATCATTTCATTCTGTCATGAACAAGCTTATGGAGGCCATTTCAATGCTAAGAAATCAGCGACTAAAGTTTTACAATGTGGTTTCTATTGGCCAACTATATTTCGAGACGCTTACACTTTCTGTTCTTCATGTAATAGATGTCAACGAATGGGGAGCATTACACGAAGGAATATGATGCCACTAAATTCAATTTTAGTGGTTGAGATTTTTTATGTATGGGGTATCGACTTTACCCTTTCCCTCTTCTTTTGGCCATCAATACATATTGGTTGCTGTTGACTACGTATCGAAATGGGTAGAAGCAATTCCATGTAGAACCAATAATCACAAGGTGGCGATAGGATTTTTGAAAAGCAACATTGTTTCACGCTTTGGATTCCCTCAAGCGATAATCAGTAATAGTGGTGCCCACTTTTGTAACAAAGCATTCAAAGCTCTTTTGACAAAGTATTCAATCACTCACAAAGTGGCGACCCCATATCATCCGCAAACCAGTGGCCAAGTTGAGATCTTCAATCAAGAAATAAAGCACATATTAGAAAAAACGGTGAGGCAAGACAGAAAAGATTGGTTATTAAGACTTGATGATGCATTATGGGCATATAGAACGGCTTTCAAGACCCCGATTGGGATGTCACCCTACAGGCTAGTGTATGGAAAAGCTTGCCATCTACCTATAGAACTCGAGCATCGTGCATATTGGGCCATCAAGAAATTCAACTTTGACATGCAGCAAGCTAGCTCAGAAAGAAGATTACAACTGGCAGAACTTGAAGAAATTCGCAATGATGCATACGAAAATGCCAAAATTTACAAGCAGCGAATGAAAGTCTTTCATGACAAGCAAATTATGAGAAAATATTTCACTCCAGGTCAGAAAGTGTTTTTATTCAATTCTCGCTTGCACCTATTCCCAGGTAAGTTACGCTCTCGATGGTCTGGCCCCTTTATTGTTCATACTGTTTTTCCACATGGAGCAATTGGAATTAATAACCCAAAGAACGGTGTCGCGTTTAAAGTTAATGGTCAAATATTAAAGTCATATCTAAAGTACCAACCACATGGAGAGGACACTAAAATAAATTTGAGTGACCCACCAGATTTGAATTGAGTTTCTTTTCGGTGATTTGATTTTTTTTCTTTCATTCTTTTTATTATTCTTTTGCTAATTGAAATTATTTTTGCATAAGTGTGTTTGTTTAACCATTAAGTTTTCTCTTATTATTGTTAATCATGAGTGTCATAGCTAAACAGTTCCTCCTGGACATTCTTAAATCACTTCAACGTGTAAAATCTTATCTCAAAAGGCAGATTCAATTTTGTAAAACACATCGTATTTGGGCTTTGCAACCACCAGAGTTAGTATCCTATGTTGAGAATTTAGAAAGCCAACTCAGGGACATTGAGAGAAGTGTCTACAACATCCAGTTGGAGCTTGAGGTAAATTCAATAAGAGGACTATTGTAATTTTCTTTATGTGTTTAGTTTGTTTTTCTTTGTTTGTGTGCTTTAGTTTGTTACCCCGGTGAAGTAGCGGATAACGGTACTCCGTGACAATCAAGTCGGTTACTTCAGTTTCCCATAATAACTGATATTCTGAGGCGAAGGTATGGACATAAATGAGATTCTAGCGAAGCTTCACAATCGATTCCCTTCACTTCCTCAGAATGCCCTCCTTACAATCTATAAAGCTCGATCCGAACACATGCGATTGCTCATGAGGAATAACATACATGTTGACATCCGTTGGTTAATCGAGGCCAAAGTACGTTTGACAGGTGAGTTACCTCCAAAATTTATTGCATACATACCTGGTTGTGTAAAGGAAATTATGCAAGAAAACAAAGAGCTCGAAGAATTTCTGTTACTTGTCATAAATGTGCTAGAATGATATGCAATAAAAATCCATGTTCTTTCGGAATGGTGTCTGATAACATGGAAGATAAGATTCAATTCATTAGGGATGACTTGAATAAGGAGTCATTGGATGATATCCTTTTGTCTCTTGAAACACATCCCATTAGATATGTGCAAAGAGCGATTCTCCAGTTATGACCATTATTCCAGAAAGAGCACGCACGATATAGTCTTGGGAATCTGACTATAAACGACATTATTTGCCAGTTTATAAGAAAACTGGATGGGAAGCCTATCCTCGACCCATAGAGGGCGTTCAAGCCGTTTCTTGACGTAAAACCAGAGGAAGATGTGAGCCACCGTCGCAACTACCTGTAAATATCTTTTTACTTCACTGTTGTTTTATCATTTGCATTATTGTCTTTAATAATTTTATTTTATCACTGTTTCTTTTTACTGTTTGCTTTTTGACTCTCGAGCCATGTGTTTTACACGTTAATTGACACTGACATGCTACCTCATACACAGCTGTGACCTATTGTCACCAAGATTATTAAATATGATTTTTTGTCAAGCACTCACAAATTATTTTTGAGAAGTATCCCAATGGCAGCTACTCCCAATAGATAATTCAAGAACATTTGTGTGCTTTCTGGATTTAACTATGGCAAACATAAAGAGTTCGTTGAGGCAGCCATAGATCTTGGTCGAAGTATAGCAGAGAGAAAATTACACTTGGTGTATGGAGGAGGTAACCGAGGATTATCAAAATTGGTCTCAGAAGCTGCTTTTGTCAGAGGAAGCCAAGTGTTAGGCATCATCCCAAAAGCCCTGAAACCTTTGGGCAGTTTGTCTGACTCACCGACTGGAGAAGAGTTAGTCGTCTCAGGTATGCAAGAAAGAATAATTGAAATGCTTAATCATGCTGATGATGGCTAGAGGCACTTATCAAACTAGCATCTTGGGCCCATCTGCACATTCACCAGAAACCCATCGTTTGTTAAATGTCAATAACTTTTATGATGGCTGCATCGCATTTCTTAACCATGCAATAAAAAACTATTGCATTCCTTCCACAGCGAAAAAGCTTTTTATTTGTGCTCACACTGCTAATGAGCTACTTGATCTGTTACAAGCTTATAGACCGGAGCCAAACCCCTAGACCTTTGTGTTGGAGCGTCCAAATAATAATGGTAATAGTAGCCGCAGTAAGAAGTTCAAATTAGATTTACCTCTCCGCCTGTAAATATTTTCTTCTGTGTTGCACCACCCAGGTGATGTCTTCTAAAATCTACGTCTTTCTTTTAAAATATTGAGGACAATGTTTCGTTCTGATTGGGGGGAGGGAATAGTCGACAATTGTGGAATCTTGGTTAAGTTTTTACTGATTTTTTGTTGTAGAAACTAACTATTGCTAACTTTTTGTGTTGAAGATAGCTGAATATGGAGTGTAATTACTCTAGAAATGTATCTTCTTCGTTAAAAAAAAAATCCAGACATTTTCTTTTTTCTTTATTAAGCTTTGATATTCATTTTTTTTAATTCTTCTTTTTGATTTCTCCTTTACAAATATACATTTTCAAATTTTTGAGTCGAAGATGGCTGAATATGGAGTATAGTGCCTCTAGAAACGCATCTCCTTAGTTAAAAAAAAAAAAGCATTTTCTTTTTCTATCATTTTAAGTGTAACTTTTCTAATTAGTTTTTCTACATCATTTTCACATTTCTGCATGCATATTTTCCTTTCATGTTTAGAATAGGTTGGGGGTAGAATGTTGTTTGGAAAAAAAAATTGTGTGATTTGTTTTAACATTGGATGACATGATGAATTTCAAATTTTAGTATTTGTATTATCTTTGGTCTTAAGTGATGTTATGCCATGTTTGCTACTCTACATGTTGATGTCGGAGACAAAATCAGTTGCTTGAAGGAATGAACATGTCATAATAAGTACCAAGTGAGTTTTTGAGCCTATCATTTTTCTTGGAGAGTAACCATTTTGACAATTCTTCATACAGCTTAGCAGTTTATTATTTTATACACGATCTCTAGATTTCTTTTGAGTTAACCCTTAAAAAAAAAGTTGTAAAATTAAAAAAAAAATGTGTGTTGCTACATCTGGAGGCCCATCTAAGTATAGATATGGAAGATTATTTAGAGTCCTAAAAGACTATGGAAAGGTTATCTTTGATCCGTTTGACCCTTTCTAGCCATCCCTTTTGTGAAATATTCATAGTTAACATTTTTGAGCTTTTAAAAAAAAATATTTTCTTTGTCAAACTTATCATCTTGACCCACTCCGATTTGGAGTATTACCCGATATCTTACAAGCTTCATCACCTATTTATATTTGAGAAAAATGTAAATAATTATTTTGTTCAGTGAAGTTGTGCCAAACAAAAGAAAAAACCAAAAAAATTTTTGTTAAAAAAAATTAATAATAAATAAATAACAATAATATGTGAAATCCACCTTGCAACTTAAAAAAAAAATCTCTGCATTTTTCTCAAACATACACTTTGTTTTCCTTATTTCCCCTCCTTTGTTAAACCATGTCCCTAGCCTACGTTACATCCTAATAAAAATTCTTCTTAATTTTAGGGAACTATAGTCTGAAGTAGAAGCTAGTTATATGGGATAAAAAGATGTAGTGGTGCATAAAAAAAATAATAATAAACAAATAAATAAATAAAATTGGGTTGACTAGCATTTTTATTTGACTTGAGATCATATTATTTCTAAGCTGATGGCATATTTCTTTCATCTTGGTGAGAGCATGTGATATCACTTCTTTATTATTTTCTCTCAATTATCATTCATTGGAGTGACTATTTTTATTAGGTTTAATTTATTTGTGAGAGTGTCACTATTTCCAGTGAGGTTTTGGGGTTTAACATGTCATTCTTGAAAGTAACCGTGACAAAGTCTACTGGGCTGATTGATATGGATGGTTGATGTGGGTGTGATGTTTCTTTAAATTGAAGATAATGCTTATACTTTTATTTGATTACTATCATTAGTCTGATTAAATAAACATGATTGTTAAAAAAAAATCATTTTGGATTTGAATTTTGTTTTCACTTTATTTACTAGGGACTAGCAATAAGCTGGTTGGGGGGTGTATTGAGTGTTAGAAAATATATATTTATAAAGGAGAAAATCATCATTTTACACTTCAAGTTTTACTAACACCCTTACTTTTATGTATTTAGGCTTCTTGTTATTTAATTATGTGTGTTTTATTTTAATTAAGTATTTTATATATTTTAGGGGCATTATGGTTATTTCACAATGAACGAGAGATCAGACGGCAAAACGGACATCACTTTTGAATTCAGGACAGTCATAAACCTTAGGAGGAGGATAAAAGGAAAAATATCACTGTTCACATGTACGGTACTATTCACATGTACGGTATTATCTACGTTACTGTTCATGACACTGTTCACATAGACGGATCGATGACGTGGCATTGACCGATGATGTGGCATTGATTGATGAGGTGTCACGATTCCATTGGAGAAAGTTCTTATGCACTGTTGATTGGTGATGTGGCAGCATGTCAGTGGGCCAAAAATTGCGCGTACGGTACATGCATATACATAGGATTATTTTCAACCAAACCACATCACTGTTCAAACCAGTTGACTGTTCAAACTGTGTGGTCAAATTGTGTCACTGTTCAAACCGCATGGTCAAACCGTCTTGTTGGTGATGACGTGGCGCAATCAGCTTTTTTAATTCGATGACCATGATTTACTCAATGTATCTATAAAAAATGGGTCTCCCCCCTCCCCTAATTTGGCATCTCTGAATCCATTTTTGGGCTCCATTTTCTGTAATTCATTCTTCATCTTGTATTTTCTACGTATTTTAATAAATTCCCATTTTGCCCCTAGTTCAATTATGAGTAACTAATTTGCTTTCAAGCTTGGGTTGAAGGTGAAGTCTCAACATGTGTCATGGCCTTTATTTGGTAAATTTATTTTCTCTTCCCCTCTAATTATTGTGGATGTTTTGACTTTTCGTTAACAAATAATAATAACATTGTCTAGATATCGTCCTGGTTTCACCGGCTCCCTAGTATAAGGTTATTATTATTTGGCACGATAAACCCTTAGCACCATATTGATTAGAGTGTGGTTCATGAGTATGGATTCCCCCCTCATGATTTAATTGGCACTAATAAGGAATATTTAGCCCATAGTGCATGTTGATGCGGATCCAGATACCCAAGCGCTTTAATAATAATAGTTTTCTCTTCAATTTATTCTCGCCATTTTAATTCAAATTTTAGGATAATTTAAATCACTTCCACCTCAAATCCAACCACCCATTTATAAAAATTAATTCTACACACAATTAAAATCCACCTCCTCATGGGATCGACACTCGTCACCATTGATCTATTCTACAATAGATTCGTGCACTTGCGAGTTCAATAAAATTTGCACAACAGCTGCAGTGCAATGGATTGACGAAGGGAGAAATCTAAAAAAGAAGTATTTGGTTTTTGGTAGAGTAGAAGGTGAATCACTTGGACCAGTTTCATTATCTGGTCGGGCTGGAACTGATTTTATTAACTTGTAAATGCTTGTACATATTATGCAATGCAGGTATAGTGAATGGACTTGCATTTGCTTGCAGTATAAGCAAGAGGAGGTTTATATAAATTACTTTAAAAAAAAAAATCTTATGGATATGTAGCTATTGTTTTTATATAAGCCTAGAAGGTTAGTTTCTCATCATATTAGAAACAGAAATGATGGATACTATCTTCTATTTTGTTGCATATTAATTTCCTAAGCTATTTTGCTGTCTTAGCATTGCAGTTTGCAATTCCCTAATCTTAAAATTGTAAATTTCATTATTGTCTCTTATATATTTTCTCAATCATTTTGTTAAGAAACAATTTGTATCAAGATGCAATGAAAACGTATGATAATTTTATATAAGCTTTATGTTTTTTAGAAAATTTTGGTTATACAAATTAGAAAAAGAAAAGATTTGAGACTTGAAATTGAGTCTGTGTTAGTAAGTTTATTCAGTTTCAATAGCATAAGTCAACCCAGGTTCAAGAATTCAAAAAGGTGGAATCAGAGGAGGAAAAGTTTATGAGAACAGAGTACTAAAATTAGACTCACTGCATATCTTTGAGATATTATTTATCTATTTGTAAATAAGCTCCTAACACATTAACACCTGATAAAATTGATTATATTAATCTTATATTACAGAGTTTTCACCAATACAATATAAAGAGTATTTTAGTTAATTACTAATGTTGGAATGCTAATATGCTACTTGCAATTTCATGTTGACCTTGTATTTGTACTTAAACCTCTTTTGATGATAATAGCTCAACAGAAAAGAGGATTAGGTACAATCTCAGTTGTATTAATGTATACACATATAATATAACACTGATAATAAAGATTGAAGAGATGGAAATTACATATTAACTACTAGAAACAGAGACAGGAACATGCTACTTTCTCCAACATGGAGATTTATTTTTTTCTAATTATATCATGAAGCCCAACAACCTTTGCGCCAATCCATAAGCAAACTTGAACATGGCGAAAAGCACAAAGAGGATGAAGCTCAAGCCAAGGACACAAGTAGCAACGGAAAGCCCAACAGAAGGTCCCAACATTGCGCATGTGCCTGCAACAAATGCAACCACCATTGCTAACAACATGAAACGTCATTTGCCGAAGGGTCTTAGTTGAAGTAAGGAAATGGATAAAAGACAGCTGAAAGGGAGAGGACCATGGCCATGGCATTAGCTATAACAAATGCTTGAAAAGCTGCATTTTTTCTGAGAATTGGAGTGCTGGGGATTGGGCCTTCTTGAGCCCAGTAACCACCGGGTAATATGAACCCCCCAGCGAAGGTAACTGTTGTTGTGAGTGTGGCCGTCACAGTTTGTTGTGGTTTTAGATCTTTTACTTCATCATCAAGCGACATTTTATATTTTTGCACCTGGATAACATATTAAAAGAATCTATTTTTTATCACCATTTGGATATTTTTAGCATCCCCTATCACGCGGAATTTGTTAAAATGTTAATTAGAAATGTTGGAATGCTACTTTCAATTTCCAGTTGACCTTCTCAAGCTCTTGAAGGTGAAAACTGTTGGCATCTGGTTATCCGGTTTGTAATTATATTGTTGTCCTACATTAGCTGATTTTTAAATTTAGATGCAAGTGTTAATTAGCAGTTGGAATCTGGCTGTACATATGAACTTTGTCAACTTTTGTCTATCTGCAGGTCTGCAGCTCTATCTGTTATGCAATTCATAAGTAGACTGTAGACATTGCAAAACTAGAATTTGTTTCGAATTCTATAATTGATTTTGATGGTAGAATATCCAAAAGAAGAAAGCTCTTCACAATTTGAAAACTCATTCCGCCGAACATATATGACATTGAAAAACAATTAGGTTAAGAAGAAACTTTACCTATCCGAACAACTAATACTCATTCCGCCGGTGAAGATTCCTGATTAAAATTAATTTGGAATGTTTATGCAACAACTAATTCTGCATCATAAATAGATGATATCATTTCTTTCAAGCTCTCAGTAACGTTTTACAACCTTGAAGCAATATACCAAATAAGATAGTGTAATAAAGTTCAATCACAACTTATAATTCCTTATCATAATAGTGGGATGATGCTAACATAATCATAGTATTAGAAAGAGGTATACAATAATAATTTTGCTGCAACCATAAGCTAATCTTCAAATTCCTCTTCCTTGGCTTTTGAAATAACCATGTAAAACATGAAAATCACCAAGAGGAAGAAGGTCAAGCCAATGATACCAGTAACAATGGCAAGCCACAAAGAAGGTGTTGCCAGCATTGCATATGTACCCGTAACAAATGCTACTATCATTGCCGCCATGGCAACTAAGGTGAAGGAAAGAGCAAAAACGAATAAAAAGACGAATTTTTTAAAAAACTTAAGGGACAGAATGAAATGGACAAAAACAGCAGAAAGTGAGAGGACCATGGCTATGGCGTCTGATATAACGAATGCTTGGAAAGCTACGTTTTTATTGAGAATTGCAGTGCCCCTGTTTGGGCCATCTTCAATATCACTCTTGTAACCACCGGGAAAGGTGAATGCCGCAGCAAAGGTTACTGTTGCTATGAGTGCTGCCACTACCAAATGTGACTCTGATGCTTCTTTCATTCCAATGACATCTTCATCTAAATCTTTCCAAAACGAATACTTCACAATCTCTTCTTTTTCTATTTTCATTTTGATGACACCGGCTGGATATTGTCCACTGCCAACAGCTTGGGCCAATTCTTTGATTTCTTTCTGCAATCATATTTGCTAAATTATAAATGTAACAAGAAGAAAGTAAATTTAAAAAAGAAAAAAAATTGGGGGAAGAGGGAGGAAAAATTGACTTGGCAACAACATTAACGCGCTGGACTATACATTTTATTAATTAATATGCTGAAAATTAATTTCATATATGATATCAGAATCAATAATGTTTTGTTTATGTATCATATAACAAATGTGTATAATTAAATCCTAAACAAATAATTATTATAAATACACACTTGACAAAAGATTTATAAAAAAATTAGCATAAATCAAAATCTAACTTCATTACTCATATCCATATATAATCCATAACATTGATGAGCTAAAAAGGAATTTAAGTACCTCGAGGTCAGATCCATAATGATTTATGTGTTCAACACTAATATTTTGCTTGTTGACAGCTTGATAATAACCTTTAGCAAATTTCATAGGGACGATGCCACAGCCGACTCTATCTGGATGTGGACAAACAGCAGCAAGCACGTGGAAAGGATTGTTCCCCTCCACATCCTTCTCAAAAATCAGATTTCTGACCACCGGATATTTGTTCAGCAGATATTTCAGTTCTCTAATGCTAAAACTAACCATAGCAAAGTGAAGAACATTCCATCCTCTGTTATCAACCAATTCACAACATTCCGGACAATGGTCAATAATTACATGTACCGTCCCAACATTCCCTTGGCCGGCTGCTAAATGAAGAGCTGTCATCTTCCGATCTTCATTAGGAATCAACGCAACAGATTTATCAGCTTCTAGTAAACACTTTGAGACGAAACTACGATCAAGATACACAGCGTAATGGAGTGGAGTCCAACCGTGTTGGTCTCTTTCTCTGGTCAAACTTTTCATTCTGACAAATAATAGTTCTGGCACACCTGAAAATAAAATAATAACTAAACAGCTCAGCCTATCTTTGGTTTAATTTTTCAAATTAATTTATTTAAGAACAGTTTTTATTAACAGAGTTTTTATCAAAAAAAATTTAATTATTTAATTGTCAATAAAAATTTTAAAAAAATTTATAAAATAATTTTATATGTAAGTTTTTTAAAATTAGGTTATAAAATAAATGAAATAAATTATCAGACAAATAAAAATATTTTAGACATTTGAATATTTTTATAAAAAATTCACCCTCTATTCTTAAAAAAATTAAAATTTAATTTTTTATTACTAAAAATAAGATAATTTATTTAATTTTTAAAAATTTTATTAAAAAAAGAACAACAACAAAATTTAAAAAAATATATATATGGTCTTATTTATTGTATGAAAGCATGCACATGGATACCTCTAGAGTCACTGCAGGCTGCTGCATGAAGGGCAGTCTTTCCATTGGGGCCTTCATGGGCCGCTGATGGGCATTTTCCTAATATTTCAGCTACTATCTTCTTATGTCCCCTCGCGGCTGCCAAGTAAAGTGGAGTTTCGCCGCTACCATTAGCAGAATACGGAAAAGCAGGGTCTGCTTCCAATAAAATTTTCACGACATCAAGGCTACCACTTTGCACTGCCTCGTGCAATGCCGTGTTTTCTTCATCATTTTTCATCCCTAGCATATACCCTGCTGTACTTTCCAGGCCACTTTCTAGCCCTTGATGGGGCTGTTTTTTCGCAAATTCAATCAGAGCTTCCACAACAGCAGCATGCCCGCATTTGGCCGCAGCATGGAGTGGGGCATCACCTTTGGCATTAACTTTTAGTAGCAATGATGGACACATTTCAAGTACCTGCTCCACGAACTTGGTTGATATACTTTCTCCTTCTCTATTGGATGCAATGTTGACATGAAGGACAGTGTTCTTGTTGTGTGTCACTACGCTTCCAAGATGGTCGTTTGCAATTTTGATGAACGGATCAATTTCACCCTCAGTTGCTGCCTTGTACAGATCAGGATCCATCTTAATTTCTGAATGCGATGATATTTCAGTTTCAATACAGACTAGGATGCGTTTGAAGCAGAGGAAGCTACAAGCTAATGGGCTTGTTAGATTGGGGACTTGAGAGTACTTAAATATTTAAGGGAATTTAAATGAAAATAGAGGATAGTGATGAAAACATAGCCAGATTAAATAAAAATGTAGCTCAAGCATTTTTCCTTCACTCTCGGGCTTCGCTTCATAACTACACTACTGAAACTCTCTAAGTCCACGACAATCCATAGACCACATGTTCTTCACGACAGCACTTTATGACGTTGGTCTTTTTCCAGTGAACTTGCCCACCTGCTCTATCTTTAAAGAATTCTAATCTTACAGGCTGTAACACTGGCGGCGCCACATTGGGGGGGGCTTTGACTTTTTAAAATTTGTAAACCTGCTCTATCTTTAAAGAATTCTAATCTTACAGGTTGTTACACTGGCGGCGCCACATTGCGGCCGCCCGGGGCTGCAGTTCCTTTGACTTTTTAAAATTGACAAATTTAGTTAGGTATTTGTCCCATTTTGAATTTAATTTACTAAGAAAGTCATTATTAAAATTTAAAAATAAACAATATATTAAGTATTTATTTTTAGAGTAATGATCTCATGACAAATTTATTTTATCAAATAAGATTGGTTGAATTAAATATCACTTACTGATTTTTTTATTAATTTATATTTTCATTCAACCAATGAATTAATGCTCAAAATAAGTTTATGTATTTACTCTTATTTTTATACTTTCAACCCACAAAGAAATATTGTATTTTGGAGTTTCTTCGGCCCTAACTCTCATCACACACACAAAAAAAAAAGAAATTATTTCACCTCATTAAGTTTATTCAAATGATTTTTCTTTAATGAGTCTTATAGCACCTAAAATTCAACTTAATATTTACATTATAGAAGTGAGTTCTGATAACAAATTTTCAAAATTTGAAAGGAATTGATAAGCTAACAAGAAAAATAGTTGATATTAAAAGGATAAATTATATTCATTAATTTATTTATTATTTTTACTAGTTCTCATCACTATAGTCAAAAAAGCATTTTTTGCTATGAATTTTGTGAAAAATCATCTATGAAGTCATATATCAAAGATTGAGTGATATTATTGTTGTATATAAAAAAAAGATTTACTTTGTATTCTTGATGATAAAGTTATTCTTTAATTTTTTTTTAACATATGAAAACAAGTCGAGGTCAGCTATAAATATATTAATGAATTTTTAATTTAGTATTTGTTACTTGTTAACTTTTAAAAAATTATTTTATTATTTAAATTTAACCCCCCCTCGATTAACTTTCTGGCACCGCCACTGGACTGTACATAATTCAACTAAGTTGCGCCTTGACCATTTGACTATTAAAAAATAACTACACTTTTGATTCTATCTTTAAAGAATTCTAATCTCACGGCACTGGAGGTTCATAATTGTATATAACTCAACTAATGACAATTTGCACCTCGACCACTTGACAATTAAATAATGTATACGGATTATATGGTAGTTATTTTATTATACTCAACTAATGACCACTTGCCGTCTTCAATAATGTTCACGTTACTATAGAATTGATTGCAAGAAAAAACAAATGTGAACGCAAGAAAAAATTGACGTAGGTTTATTTGAACGCTACGAGGCCACTAGTTGTCTTGTATGAGACTACGATTTTTATTTTCTGTGACTTGTCGCTTGTCTTTCTTTATCAATTTTTTTGGCCGGCCAAGTGCGGTCATCCAACATTATTTTATAGGCAGCGACTAGTCCATATTAGAACCACTGATAATGATCGTATAATTATCAGAATTAATATTAAATCTATACTTATTACTATTATCTTTCGATTATCATTAGTGGTTTAAAGGTGGAGCAACTCTAACATAATCAGACCCTATTTTATATCATTACCAAATACGTAAATTAATTACTTTTAGTAAGGATAAATTTCATCGAATCCCCCTTATTAAATTGACATACTTGAATTTACCTTTCAAAAGTATGAAAACTTCAATTTGTCCCCAAAAACGTTATTTCTAATAGTTAACTAATGTTGACTTAAAAAAACACGAGCATGCCCCTAACCCTAACTAACAGTTCTATAGGGTTAATAAGGATAATTTTATTTTACCCCTTACAGTCTGACATATTTCAAATTAGATAACAAAAATAAATTTATTAATGAAAACCCCTTAAGAAAAAAATAATAAAAGACCTTTAAAAAATTGAATTAATTTATACTTATATTTTAATTTATAAAACAAATATAATAATCAAGAATTTTATTTACAATATCATCACAATGAAAATTTTAAAAAAAAATTTACTTCTTATTTCTTTGTCTTCTAATCTTTTTTTTCACCTTCATTTTTTTATAATTAATGATCCTAAGTTTCATGTTCATTGCTCTAAGTTTCAAGTTTCTTTGGTTTCAAGTTTCTTTGGTTTCAAGTTTAATGGTCTTAATTTTAAGTTAATGGTAGGTGTTTCATGTTTATTAGTCCATTAATTGCATAATTTTCGGGGTTACAAGTTAATGGTCCCAAGTTCCATGTTCATTGCTCTAAGTTTGAAGTTCCCTTGATTTCTAGTTTAATGTTCTCGTAAGTTAATTAATTAATGGTTTTTATGTTTAAGTTTTTGTTCAAGTTTTTTGTTTAAGTTTGTTTGCATTTATTGTTTAAGTTTCATTTAATTTGTGATTGCAAGTTAATAATACTAAGTTTCATGTTGATTACCTTCAGTTTCAAGTTAATTTAGTTTCAAATTTAATGGTCTCAATTTCAAGTTAATGGTATTATTAATTGGGGTTGTAAGTTAATGATCCTCATATTCATTGCCCTCAATTTCAAATTTATTTGGTTTCAAGTTTAATGATCTCAATTTTAAGTTATTTTATTGGTTTTAATTCATTTTTCGAGTTCATTTGTTTTGAGTTTAATGAGTTTAATTGGTTTCATTAATTGTTTCAAGTTAATGATCCCAAATTCCATGTTAATTGCTTAAGTTTTTCTCACGTTTAATGATCCTTTCAAGTTAATATTTTTGATCATTAATTAATGATCCTAAGTTTCTGTTTCGCTTCAAGTTCATTACCCTTTGTTTCAAGTTTAATGATTCAGTTTCAAGTTAATGGTAGATGTTTCATGTTTATTGATCTCATGTTTCATGTTTACTGGTTTTTCAGGTTTCCATTTCTTTTATATTTAACAATAATAAAAAATCTCAACCATTCGATATATTCCAATTTAATCCAATGACTATTTTTTATGCATGTATGAGATACATGCATATACTGTAGCTGCGCCCATCCCTTCTTCTTTCTTCTTCATCTTTTTCGTTTCCTTCCCTGTTCATCTTCTTCTTTATTTCTTTTTTCCATCTTTTTTCTACTCTTTCATAAAACATGTTTTTCTCTGTCAACCCCAACAAAATATCATTCAAAATCCCTCCAAACACAAGGTTTTGGCTACGATTAGGGATGCTGTTTGCTCAGATGTGCTTACTGGAACTGAAGAATCAAATGGTGGGTTGGATTGACAGCAATGATGGCTGCCTTGGTGACAACGAACGGGTGGTGGAGCTCGTGATTTGGAGGATTTGTGCGGCGTTTTCGTGGTGAACCAAGGGTAGAAGAAGATTGGGTTTTGGCTAGCAATTGCCGTCGAGTTGTCTGATGGTGGAAAGGATGGTGGAATTGTGGTAGGGGGAAACGGAATTGGTAACCACATGGTGGCTAGGGTTTTCCAAAAAATAAAATTGTTTTTTTCTTTTTTTTTCCAAGTTAAACAGCAAAAACTCTTCCTTTGTTTTTCTTTTCTTTCTTTCTTTTTTTATTTTTCAATTAATGCTTTAATTTGAGAGCTAGGGTTTGAGTCCATTGATTTAGGTTGTTTTTTAGAACTAATTGTGATAGATATTTTTTGTTACATTTCTAAAGGAATCTTTAGTTCTTTGAAATGGGTTTTTGATTTCTGATTGGGACATGCAAGAAAATTTGTGGACAATGAATTCATTGTTAGAACAAATTAAAAAAGTTGATAAAATGCCATCTAGAGATTTGAACAGAAATTGGAATTACGAGAATTAAATGGATAATTTTATTGTCTGGACTGTTAGAAGAAATTGAGCATTAAAGAAAAAAAAGTTTCTGCTTTAAAGAAATTTTGATTAAAATATTAAAAATAAAAAAACTGATAACATTTTAAATTTTTAATTCAATTGTTCAATTTCTTTTTTTTTTAATTTGTCTCTTTTTTCTTTCATTCTCCGTCTCCTGCTCTTCTTCTTAATTATTTTTTTAGTTTTTTGTCTTCTTTTGTCCTTTTCGTCTTCTTTTCTTGCTTCTTCCTTTCTTGCTACTGTAACTCTCAGCAACAACCATTCAAATTTTCAAATGATTTTATATATATTATAAAAATTAAACAAAAAAATTAATTTTAAGATAATAAACTATTTTGGTGTAAAGCGAAATTTATTAAAATATTTGGGTGTATTCTTTAATTTATTAAAACATTCAGGTAATAAAAGTAAAAAATAAGAATGACTTTTCGGTATTGAAAACTAGGGGACTGGTGTTTGAGTTGGATTTTTCTAGTAGTGTCTCAAAATATAGTCGATTCTAATCTACTCAGAACTTATTGTTGTTGAGCTGGCCTTATAAATACAACCTGAAGTCTATGTTGGCGACCTGATTTACAAGTACGACCTAAGATCTATGTGAATGACCTAGTTTAAGAATACAATCTCAACGCTATATGAGCGACTGAGAAATTCATCTGTTTGATTTGAAAGTGAAGTAATCCGACCTTGAAATTCTCTTGTCCGACCTAAGAATTAGCTTGACATGGAAAATTGCTAGTTAAGAGAACGTGGCCTAATTTGTAGGGAAGTTGTGTGCCACAATCTATTTAAACCACCTCCAACTGACAACCACTTGCAACTGCTGAAGAAAGCGGGCTGAAGTTAAGGAGGTAACTGTACAGGACGAAGAGTCTATTTAAACTGAAGAGCGCATTAGGTGAGGAGGTTAGCAAAAATAAACCAAGAACTCTACAAGTGACCTATCTAAGAGCCTTAACATTCCCTACCACATTTGGAGTTTCCCTACCGGAAAATTCCTCTATTGTGAACTCATTCATAATTCTTCCCTTTCATTTTTATCTCTTTATACACAATTTCTGACTTAAGCATCGGAAGGTCTGCGCCGGAACCCCACCGGCGTATCCTAACCGTGTTTTCTGATTGACAGGTACAGAAAATTATAATCATTGGCAATTGAGCTCGGATTTGCGTTGTAATTCCCCAAAAGAAACAAATTCAGCTGTTGAGGTTGTTTTTCGTCATCAACATCTTGGCGCCGTCTGTGGGAATCAGTGCAAAAGCCATATGTTTGAAAATTTAGAAGGAAGAGGCTATCAGATTACGGAATAGCGATGGATGACAAGGACAGAGATAGGCAGGCCTTGCGCTAATTGGCGGAGGAAATGAATGCCACAGCATATAAGAGATGGAGAGAATAAATCGAGAGGCAAATGGCAAAGTTTGAAGAGATGATCAGGGGGTTGGTTGATGCCCAAGTCAGAGGGGCTCAAGTTCGAGCTAGTGACCCAGAGAGTAGTGGAGCGCGAGAGAGGGAAGAGCTTGGTGGTGAACAGCAGAGCGGAATGGGACTACCACAAGTTGGGATATGACAAGAGAATAGAAGTGCAGGAGAACAAGTGAATGAGTTGAGAGGGAGAATCAATTACTTGAATCAAGAAAGGGAGAGGGAAGAGCTGAGAGACCCCCACCGGGCAAATGAGCTTAAGCGGCGAATGATGCAATTTCAAAAAACTTTGGAGGCATTAGAGGTGAAAGCAGAGGGCAAGAAAATGGTAGGAAGGTTGTTACTTGATGATGAGTCCCCTTTGGTACATGAAGTGATGGCGGTAACTTTGCCACCTAAGTATGTGGTTCCAGCCTTGGTGTATAAAGGCAAAACTGACCCGAATCATCACGTGGAGAAGTTTAATGAGATGACCGGGATCCAAGGCTTGAACGATTTTCAAATGTGCCGTGTTTTTCCTTTAACCTTAGAAGGACAAGCACGGGAGTGGCACCGGAGATTAAAGAAGGGAAGCATAGGAAATTTCAAGGAGTTATGTGAGCTTTTCGCTGTGCGTTTTAGAGGTTCATGCATACCAGAGCAAGATACGAGCAGGTTGAAAAAATTGGTCCAAGGAGAATTTGAAAGCTTAAGGAGTTTTGTGACCAGATATCATAAGGAGGTTACTGATCTAGGGGCCTTTGATCATCCAGATGCTCTGGAGGGATTAAAGAAGAGGTTGAGAATCAATCGATTGTGGAATAGCTTATATAGTAAGGAGATAACAACAAATACTGAGGTGTATGACCAGGCAAAATTGGACATGAAAACTGAAGATGCAGAGGAAGAAAAGAGGAGAATGGAAATGCAGACAAGGGGTCCGATACGAAAGGGAGACCTAAGAAGGAGAGAAGATAACTTTGGGTATAGCTCGAGGATGAACATGGGTGATAGGCATCATTACGACAGAGGGTTGTTCAATTATAGACAACCAGAAAGGTCGGGTCGAAATTGGGAAGGAAATCATGAAAGAAGAGAAATCTCATTAGTATGAAGGGGCCGAGAAAGAGGAAATAATTATGGGAGGAACCAACGGGAGAACCGAGTAAGAGATTACAATAGGTTGCCACCACCTGTAGACCGGAGAGGACCGAGATCTGACAATAGGGTGAATTTATTAGAACAAAGTGGAAGATACACATCACTGAACAGGAGCAGAGCAGAAATATATGCTGCAATAAAAGACAAGGGGTTACTAACACTGCCAAAGCAGATTGTAGGGGGATTGGGCAGAAGTGCTCACCACAAGTATTGTGAGTTTCACAAGGTGACCGGACATGGAACTGTGGATTGCATTGACTTGAAAGAACAGATTGAATGGCTAATGCAAAATCAATATCTAAAGGAGTATGTGGATGACCAAGGAAGAGGTGGGAGAAGAGGAGACAACATAGATAATGTAGCGATGATGATTATGGGAGGGTCGACCTTAGCAGGAGACTCAAACCGCTTAAGGAGAAATTATAGTAGATATTCATTAAAAAGTTTTGAGGTAAATTTTAATGTTCCGGCACCAAAGAAGCGGCGGGTTCAAAGGGTACTGATCATGTTCACAGATGAGGACGAGGAAGCAGTCGCACATCCACATGAGGATGCGCTTGTAGTGAAGGTTGTCTTGGCAGGGCAAGAATTGAACCGAGCTTTTGTAGATGGGGGAAGCTCGGTCGACATTTTACTTAAGCAAACTCTGGACGATCTACAAATAGGAGACCTCGGGCTTGATCCAGTCAGAACATCACTAAAGGGGTTCGGTGGAGCTGAGTTGATTCCCCTTGGGTTGATTGACTTGCTACTAACAATAGGGTCCAGCCCACTACAAAAGACAGTAATGGTGACATGGTTGGTAGTTGATAAGCCAAGCCCTTATCAAGTTATTTTGGGCAGACCATTCAATAGGATAGCAGGAGTAATGAGCTCAACCCATATGCAATGTGTGAAGTTTAGAGTTTAAGGTGGAGTTGGAGTGATGAGGGGCCAGCAACAAGTGGCTCGAAGCTGTTACGCTACAGCTGCGAGAGAATCCATGCAAATCACAAGTATCGATCCACGAGCTGAAAATAGGTTGTGCCAACAGCGACCTAATGAAAAAATGAAACAAGTGCCGGTAAGTGAGGTTGATCCGAGTAGAGTGGTAAGAGTGGGAACAAAAATGATAGATGACATCTCCAATGAGCTTCAGATTTATTGATGGAGTTCTAGGGCCGAGCTGGGAAGGACCATATAAAGTACTACACTCATTTGGTAATGGGGCATATAAGTTAGGTTATCAAGATGGCAGGGTCGTTGGCAAGACATGGAATGCAGAGCACCTGCGAAAATACTATCAGCTAAGATATATCTTATTTATGATGTTCTTATTTGTTTGTTTTCTTTAAATATGCTAAGAAAGTTTGTTTCTTTGTTATTTCAATTTGTTATGTGTTCAATTCTGTAACTTCTGCTATATTAATATCAATGAGGTTATTTAGAAGTGCAACTTTATTTCTTATCTACTTGTGATCAGTCTTATTTGAGTTCGAGATCGACACTTGGACCTTATTAAGGTCCAACAAAAAAAAAAATTTATCCAGTCTTATTGAGATTGAGATTGGCATTTTTGGACCTTATTGAGGTCCAACGTGAAAAAATTTATCCAATCTTATTAAGATTGATATCGACATTGCGACCTTGTTGAGGTCCAACGTGAAAGACTTATCCAATCTTATTGAGATTGAGATCGGCATTTTTGAACCGTATTGAGGTCCAACGTGAAAAGATTTATCCAATCTTATTGAGATTGAGATCGACATGGCGGCCTTATTGAGGCCCAACGTGAAAAAATTCATCCAATCTTATTGAGATTGAGATCAACATTTCGGCTTTGTTGAGGTCCTACCTGAAAAATTCATCCAATCTTATTGAGATTGAGATCGACATTTCGGCTTTGTTCAGATCCTATCTGAAAAATTTATCCAATCTTATTGAGATTGAGATCGACATTTCGACTTTGTTAAGGCCCTACTTGAAAAATTCATCAAATCTTATTGAAATTGAGATCGACATTTCAGTTTTGTTGAGGTCCTACCTGAAAAATTTATCCAATCTTATTGAGATTGAGATCGACATTGCGGCTTTGTTGAGGTCTTACTTGAAAAATTCATCCAAACTTATTGAGATTGAGATCGACATTGTGGAATTCATCCAATCTTATTGAGATCGAGATCGACATTACGGCCTTTTTGAGGTCCTACCTGAAAAATTCATCAAATCTTATTGAGATCGAGGTTGTCATTTTGACTTTATTGAGGTCTAATTGTAATTCGGCCTTGTTGAGATTGAGGACGACTATTACCATGTGGTTAGACAGCCTTAACTTTTATCTTGTTGAGATCTACATTTTTCAATTTTATCGAAATTGGCCTTTACCTTATTGAGGTCGGCCATTGCCTTATTGAGGTCGGCCATAAATTAAGTTCTACAATTTTTCATTTATTGAGATTGGCCATTGCCTCGTTGAGTTTGGCCATAGCCTTAACATTTACGTTCTACAATGTTCCATTTTGTTGAGGTCGGCCATAGGCTTAACATTAAGTTGCCCAATTTCAATTTTATTGAGGTCGGCCATTGCCTTGTTGAGGTCGATCATAAGCTTAACATTTAAGTTCTCCAATTTTCAATTTTTTTTGTTAGGTCGGCATTTTAGCTTTACATTTTAACTTTATTGCGTTCAACACTCTATCTTGTTGAGGTTGACATTTTCATGAGTTTGACATTTTTCGTGAGGTTGACATTTTCCTTGTCGTGAGGTCGGCATTTTTGCTCTACACTTAACCTTGTTGAGGTCGATAATCTATTTTGTTAAGGTTGACATTTTCGTGAGGTCAACATTTCCCTTATCGAGATTGACATCGAATGATAGAATCTTGGTGAATTCAAGGTCATTGCTTGGTGTTATTGCTACCAAAGTTGACCATATCTATTTGTTTGACCTCAACAAAGTCTTAAATGGGCTCAGTCTACGGAATGCAAGTCATAACCAACCCCAGTAAATAAAGAGTAAAAAAGGCAAGGTCAGCATAATAATTATCCAACTACAAAGGCAAAATAAAGTTCAGTAGCATACGGTCTACACAAGTTCATATTGCAAAAAGGGGCAAGCATTTTAATAATTAAATTTAGGAAGCTCTCTCTTGGTCTTCAACAACCCTACTAGTTAGGGAGACCTCACCCTCAACCCTGACCCTATCACCTCGAGGCATTTGGTCATGGTTATTTTCTTGGTGCACACCTGAAGGTTTCTTCTTACCCTTCTCTTTGCTCATTGTTTCGCTCTACACCGTCTTTCTTTTGCTTGCGGCCATATTGCTCTTTCTTAATTATTTTAGTTTCCAATACCGTTCATATCTTCTCAGTATTGAAAACTAGGGGACTGGTGTTGGGTTTTGAGAAAAAATTTCTATTAGTTTCCAACACTAGCAATGACTTTCCGGTATTGAAAACTAGGGGACTGGTGCTTGGGTTGGATTTTTCTAATAGTGTCTCAAAATATAGTCGATTCTAATATACTCAGAACTTATTGTTGTTGAGCTGGCCTCATAAGTACAACCTGAAATCTATGTTGGCGACCTGGTTTACAAGTATGACCTAAGATCTATATGAATGACCTAGATTAAGAATACAACCTCAACGCTATATGAGCGATTGAGAAATTCATCTGTCTGATATGAAAGTGAAGTAATCCGACCTTGAAAATTGCTAGTTAAGAGAACGTGGCCTAATTTGTAGGGAAGTTGTATGCCACGATCTATTTAAACCACCTCCAACTGACAACCACTTGCAACTGCTGAAGAAAGCGGGCTGAAGTTAAGGAGGTAACCGTACACGACGAAGAGTCTATTTAAACTGAAGAGCGCATCAGGTGAGGAGGTTAGCAAAAATAAACCAAGAACTCTACAAGTGACCTATCTAAGAGCCTTAACATTCCCTACCACATTTGGAGTTTCTCTACCGGAAAATTCCTCTATTGTGAACTCATTCACAATTCTTCCCTTTCATTTTTATCTCTTTATACACAATTTCTGACTTAAGTATCGGAGGGTCTGCGCCGGAACCTCACCGGCGTATCCTAACCGTGTTTTCTGATTGACAGGTATAGAAAATTACAATCATTGGCGATTGAGCTTGGATTTGCACTGTAATTCCCCAAAAGAAACAAATTCAGCTGTTGAGGTCGTTTTTCGGCATCAACAATTTTTTTAGTTGTTTGTCTTCTTTTGTCCTTTTCGTCTTCTTTTCTTGCTTCTTCCTTTCTTGCTACTATAACTCTCAGCAACAACCATTCAAATTTTCAAATGATTTTATATATATTATAAAAATTAAACAAAAAAATTAATTTTAAGATAATAAACTATTTTGGTGTAAAGCGAAATTTATTAAAATATTTGGGTGTATTCTTTAATTTATTAAAACATTCAGGTAATAAAAGTAAAAAATAGAGGTTTGACTTTTACTATTTAGTTGACCCTAACAGAAAATGTACAAATACAATTTTATCTTTTTTATTGTTAAAATTAACATAGATAAAATGATTTGGGGGGGGGGGGGTAAATTGAAGTTTTTATATTTTTAGAGGATAAATTGAAGTATGTTAATTTAATAAGGGAGTACGATGAAATTTACTCTTTTAGCAATGGTAAATGAACAAAAGTATGACAAAATAATGAAAAAAAAATTATCATGTAATAAATTTTGAGAATTTTTTTTTAAATATAAAATTTCATTCGGTTGGCCAACTATAATCCCAATAAAGCAACGGGGAAAATGCTACATATGAGTTCTGACTGTAGCATTAGAAAAAAAAGAATCAAAATTTTTGAGTGATACAAAATATCATCTTGAATGACGTACCATTTAACTACTGTATGGTTAAATTTTATTACTTATGCAATTGCATATATATTTAATTTAGCTACGGTACCATCCAATGAACATTTATACTTTTTTTTTAATTTTTTGTCAGGGAGTTCATCAAAGTGACTTTTGATTAAATTTTAAGCTATATCCAAAAAATTAAATAATCATGACTATAGCATCCGATTTAACAAAAGCTTGGAATGCTGAATTTCTGATGAGGGTAGCCCCGGCCTTGTGGGGTCTTGCTCGCCGAAGCCACCGGGTAAGGCGAAAGTTACAGAGAAAGTTACTGTTGCAATGAGTGCAGCCACAACCAAATGTAACTCTTCTGCACTAGTGTGACGAATCCATTATCCCATTTTCCATCGACACCAATAAGGCCCCCTCGATATGGTCCACCCCCGACAATTTTTGACAATTCTCTTGATTCGGTGCTGTAAACACAAAAATTGTTATTATCCGTGTCTTCATTCTTCAATAAAATAAAAATGCAATTTACAATATCGAATAGGAGTGAAAAAAAATCGGGAACAGAAAAAAATCCAACTGATGATTTGATTCTTTTTAATTAAGGAAAAAAAAAATCAATGCGGTTTAAATAAACTAAATTACTGAGCCAAAAATCGAAGAATCAAGAAATTGGCTGTTAAAAAAAATCAAGTAATTGTATGTAAAAATGTCAAGAAATTTTATGAAAAATCTATGTGAAAAATGTCACATTTAGCCTCTTCAGCGGAGTGTAATGAAGTGATAGACGCAAGTCAAGTATTTGTTCCACCAAATTGGTTAATAATTTTGCAGTTAGGTTATTTGAGGATGTGATGTAATCAATGTGCAGGATTGTGTCATGGATTGGTGTTACTAAAGACAGAGAAGAACGCAAAATCGCAAATCCTGAACGTGGAGATTTATTTCTTCTATATACTTAATATGGTTCATTGAAAATGAGGTATACATATACTTCTACTGGAACCATGAATGCATAGCTAATTAATATTCCGTTCCTCCCTTTTTGATATAATAACCATGTATAACATGAAAATGACCCAGTGGAAGAAGCTTAAGCCAATGATACAAGTGGGAATGGCAAGCCCTAAAGAAGGTCCCAATAGTGCGTATGTGTCCGTAACAAATACAATCACCGTTGCTACCATGGCAATCAAGGTGAAGAAAAGGGCAAAAATGAACAAAAAGACCAATTGTTAAAATGGCTTAAGTGACATAATGAAATGGACAAAGACAGCAGAAAGTGAGAGGACCATGGCCATGGCATTTGTTATAACAAATGCTCGAAAAAATGCATTTCTAGTGAGAATTGCAGTGCCTTGGTTTGGGCTGTCTTCACTCTTGTAACCACCTGGTACAGTGAAAACTGCAGTAAAGGTCACTATTGATATCAGCGCTGCCACTACCAACTATGATTCTGATGCATCTTTGAGTCCAATGACATTTTTATCCAGAAATTTCCAAAACGATTGCGATTTGTCTTGTCTCATCTTGACAACACCTTTTGGATATTGTCCACGGCCAACATCTTCGGACAACTCTTGGATTTCTCGCTGCAACATATTGATCAAATTTAATAAAAACAATAGTATTTATACTTGTAAATCGTAATAATAATAATATTATTACTTGGAGCTCCGGATATCCGTAACGTACAATATGTTGGACGCTTATATTTTGCTTGTTGACAGCCTGAATATCACCTTTACCAATGTGATGGACAATCTTATAGGAGGATCTTCCCCTGAGATTAGCCAGCGCATGAAGTGGAGTGTTTCCCTTCACATCCTTCTCATCTATAAGATTTTTAAACAACGGATCTTTCAGGAGACAGTTCAACTCATATGCATATAAACTTACCGTAAGAAAGTGAAGAACATTCCACCCTGTGTCATCAACCAGATCATAACATTTTGGATAATGGGAAATAATAGTTCCCACTAACGATGCATGCCCTTGGCTGGTTTCCACAAGAAGAGCTGTCATCTTCTGATCTTTGTCAAGAATCAACGCACAAGATCCATCAAATTCTAGTAACAGTGCCGTGATGTGTTTTGCGACCCAAATAAACAGAGTGATGGAGTGGAGTCCAACCGTATTCGTCTCTTTCTCCGGTCAAACTCTTCTTAATCGCAATTAATTGACAAAGCTATGTATATGTATATGCCTTGACCATTTAATAATTAATAAAGATTCTCCGCATCTATTTTATATGATATGCCCTGTATTCCTCCATGAACCTTTAAAACCACTCTACTACGTACTCCAGCATCGCAAAACTGTAAGTGAGATTAATTACTAAAGAGGACATTAATGTCAATTAATTTTGGATGCAACATTTTTACCAAATATGACTTGGGACTTTGTTTCCCCACCCTTAGCTTTCAGTGTAGTTATGTTGACCCTCCAGTCATGATTCAACAAACATTTATGTACTTTTGCTAGACGGGGTGGAAAGCATTAATCTTTTTTTTTCCTTTTAAGAAAAAAAAAAAAGAGGTAGACAAAATCCAAATAAAATTTAGATTAGGCAAGAATTAGGAAAAGTTTTTTTTATTTCCTTTTCTTGTTAATGAAAGATTGTACAATTTGTTCTTACAATAGGCACTAACAGTAAAAAATCTGGAATAAGGAAAGAACAAAAATTTGCTACAATCAGGGAGAATCAATTTTGAGTAGTAAACCAGCAATTGTCTTTCCTTAGTTGAGAGCACATATAAAGAGTTTTGATTGCGTCAATCTTGAACCGTAACTTCTGAAGATTTCAGGAGAATCCTGAACTGTCCTGATATTCAAACGTGATTTTGGTATTCCTTTTGCAATAGCCCCACCTCAAGTTCTCTTCAAGTGAGGATATTTTTGCTTCAAGTGGGGATATTGTTGCCCTTGATATCTTAAGTAACTTATCAGCCCCTCTCAAAGCAGGCAGTGCTAAGGAATGAACGCAGAAATTGAGTAACAGAACAGTGTTTAATTTGTAAATATGCCAGCGCTGCAGTTTGTAACTTTTTAGGAAAATAGCATGTGAGGACAGAGTCTGCTGAAACTGTTTCCCTTCTGAAGTGATATCATTATACTTTCTCACATTTGAAATACTAACATGAATGAACGAGAAAAGCAGCAGAATACCCGAGCGACATTATAAATCAATAGTTCCTATCAACAAGATATATAATCCACTTCTGAATATTTAAGTTTAGGCATTGTAACTTTTGTCCGAACCATACATGGGCATGAGCATTTTAATTCTCCGATTCTTTTCTGACAAGGATTCGAAGCACCAAGAGGAAGAAGCTGAAGCCCTAACGAAGGTGCCAAGATTGCAAATGCACCCGTAACAAAAGCAATCACCATTGCCCCCAAATCAAGCAATGTCACCTTTGGCATTAACTTGTAGTAGCAGTTATGGATACATTTCAAGTACCTGCTCCACGAACTTGGTCGTTTTACTTTCTCCTTAGATATTGGATGCAATGTTGACATGAAGGACCGTGTTCTTGTTGTGTGTCACTACGCTTCCAAGATGATCGTTTGCAATTTTGATGAACGGATCAATTTCACCCTCAGCTGCAGCCTTGTACAGGTCAGGATCCATCTTAATTTCTGAATGCGATGATATTTCAGTTTGAGTACAGACTAGGATGCGTTTGAAGCAGAGGAAGCTACGAACTAATGGGCTTGTTAAATTGGGGACTTGAGAGTACTTAAATGTTTAAGGGAATGAAAAGGTAGTGATGGAAACATAGCCAGCTTAATTAAAAATGTAGCTAAGTATTTTTCCTTCACTCTCGGACTTCGCTTCATAACTACACTCTGGAACTCTCTAAGTCTACGGCAATCCATAGACCACGTGTTCTTCACGACGGCACTTTTCGACGTTGGTCGTTTTCCAGTGAACGTGCCCACCTGCTCTATCTTTAAAAAATTATAATCTTACAGGCTGTTACAACTCAACTAATGACAAGTTGCGCCTTGACCATTTGATAACTAAAAAATAACTATCACACTTTTGATTCTAGGCTAATACTAAGTTACATGTATGTAACTTACAACCCTCTTATATGAATAGTGAGTAGGTTGTAAATTACATGCATGTAACATAGGAAAATCCTTAATTCTATCTTTAAAAAATTCTAATCTACTAGCGGTTTATAATTGTATATAACTCAACTAATGACAAGTTGCACCTCAACCACTTGACAATTAAATAATGTATACGGAGTTTTTTATTATATGGTAGTTTTTTTATTATACTCAACTAAGGATCATTTGCTGTCTTAAATAATGTTCACGTACTATAGAATTGAATGCAAGAAAAAACATATGCGAACGCAAGAAAAACATTGATGTAGGTTTATTAGAACACTACTAGGCCAGTAGTTGTCTTGTATAAGACCTCGATTTTTATTTTCTAATACTTGTCGCTTGTCTTTCTTTATCAATTTTTTTGGCCGGCCAAGTCCAATCGTCCAATATTATTTTATAGGCAGCGACTATATTTGAGTTACTCCATTTGTAGCCAGTAATAGTGAAAATAGATTATAAGAATTAATATTAAATCTATACTTATTACTAATATTTTTCGGTGTGGCTCAAAGATGAAGCAACTCTAACACAGTTATAATATTTTTTTTATATCATTACCAATAAAGTTAATTAATTATTTTTTAAGCAAGGATAAATTTCATCGTACCCCTTTTGAAATTGACATACTTCAATTTACCCTATAAAAATATGAAAACCTCAATCTACCCCCAAAAACCGTTTTTTATAACAGTTCACCAATATTTATTTAGAAAAATACAAGAATGTCCCTAATCCTAACTAACAGTTTTGTGGAGTTAACAAAGATAATCTTATTTTGCCCCTTAAAGTCCGACATATTTTAAGTTAAATGACAAAAATAAATTTATTAATGAAAACCCTCTATGAAAAAAATAATCAAAGACCTTTAAAAAATTAAATTAATTTTTACTTATATTTTAATTTATAAAACAAATATAATAATCAAGAATTTTATTCACAATATCATCACAATAAAAAAAAAATCAATTTTTACTTCTTATTTCTTTGTCTTCTACTCTTTTTTTTTTTTAATCTTCGTTTCTTTATCTATTCTTTGTTCTTCTACTTCTTTCTTCTTCTTCTCTGCATCAAATTAAATAATTCTCTGCATCAATCAACATTATTATAATCAAAATTAAAGTATATAACACAATCAAAAAATTAAAATCTCAAAAATTATAAAAAAGGGAAATTTCTTATTTATCTCTGCTTTGTCTTTTTCGTTTCCTTCCCTGTTCAAATTCTTCTTTATTTCTTTTTTCCATCTTTTTTCTCCTTTATCATAAAACATGTTTTTCTCCGTCAACCCCATCCAAAATCTTCCCTCCATACACAAGGTTTTGGCTGCGATTGGGGATTTTGTTTGCTCAGATGTGCTCGTTGGAATCAAATGAATCAAATGGTGGGTTAGATTGACAGCAGTGATGGCTGGCTTGGTGACAGCGAACGGGTGGCGGAGCTCGTGATTTGGAGGATTTGCGCGACATTTTCATGGCGAACCAAGGGCAAAAGAAGGTTGGGTTTTGGCCAGCAATTGTCGTCGCGTTGTCTGATGGCGGAAAGGATAGTGGAATTACAGTGGTGGAAACGGAATTGGTAACAACATAGTGACTAGGGTTTTTGAAAAAAAATAAAATTGGTTTTTTTTCCAATTTAAACGGCGAAAGCTCTTCCTTTGTTTTTCTTTTCTTTCTTTCTTTTTATTTTTATTTTTCAATTAATGCTTTAATTTGAGAGCTAGGGTTTGAGTCCATTCATTTAGGTTGTTTTTAAGAACTAACAGTGTAGCAGATTATATTTTTGTTACATTTCTAAAGGAATCTTTAGTTCTTTGAAATGAGTTTTTGATTTCTGATTGGGACACGCAAGAGAATTTGTGGAGAATGAATCCATTGTTAGAACAAATTAAAAAAGTTGATAAAATCCCATCTAGAGATTTGAACAGAAATTGGAATTGCGAGAATTATATGGATAATTTTATTGTTTGGACTATTAGAAGAAATTGAGCATTAAATAAATAAAAAATCTACTTTAAAGAAATTTTGATTAAAATATTAAAAATAAAAAACTGATAACATTTTAAATTTTTAATTCAATTGTTCAATTTCTTTTTTTTCTTAATTTTTCTCTTTTTTCTTTCATTCTTCGTCTCCTGCTCTTCTTCTTCATTATTTTTTTAGTTGTTTGTCTTCTTTTGTCCTTTTAGTCTTGTTTTCTTGATTCTTCCTTTCTTGCTACTGTAACTCTCAGCAACAAGCATTCAAATTTTCAAATGATTTTATATATAATAAAAATTAAACAAAAAATTAATTTTAAGATAATAAACTATGTTGGTTTAAAGTGAAATTTATTAAAATATTTGGGGTCTATTCTTTAATTTATTAAAATACTCATGTAATAAAAGTAAAAAATAGAAGTTTGACTTTTACTATTTAGTTGACCCTAACAGAAATTGTACAAATACAATTTTATCTTTTCTATCATTAAAATTAACATAGAGAAAACGGTTTTTGATGGGTAGATTGAAGTTTTTATATTTTAGAGAGTAAATTAAAGTATGTTAATTTAATAAAGGAGTACGATGAAATTTACCCTTCTAACAATGATAAATGAAGAAAAGCATGACCAAATAATGAAAATTTTTTTATCACGTAATCAATTTTGAGAATTTTTTTAAAATATAAAATTTCATTTGGTTGGCCAACTATAATCCCAATAAAGCAACGGGGAATATGCTAATAATTTAGCTACGCTACCATCCAATGAACATTTATACTTTTTTAAAAGAAATTTTGTCAGGGAGTTCATCAAAGTGACTTTTGATTAAATTTTAAGCTATATCCAAAAATTAAATAATCATGGCTATAGCATCCGATTTAACAAAAGCTTGGAAGGCTGCATTTCCGATGAGGACAGCCCTGGCCTTGTGGGTGTGTTGCTCGCCGAAGCCACCGGGTAAGGCGAAAGCTGCAGAGAAAGTTACTGTTGCACTGAGTGCAGTGCAGCCACAACCAAATGTAACTCTTCTGCACTATTGACTCTTGTGACGAATCCATTATCCCATTATCCATCGACGCGAATGAGGCCCCCTCGATATGGTCCACCCCCGACAATTTTTCATAATTCTCTTGATATTCTCCACTTAATTATGTTAGCAAGAAACTTTACCCATCGGAAAACTAATAATCATTCCTCCGGTCCTCATTGGAATTAATTGGAATGCTTGTGTAACAACTAATTCAGCATCATAAATAGATGAGATCATTTCATTTAAGCTCTTAGAATGTTAAACAACCTTGAAACAATACATCAAATAAGATAAATGTAATAAATTTCAATCATAACTTATAACTCTAAATCATAATAGAAGGATGACGCTAACGTAATCATAGTGTTAGAGAGAGGTATACAATAATATGTTTATTGCAGCCATAAGCTAATGTTCAGATTCCTCTTCCTCGCTTTTGACATAACCTTGTAACTTGAAAATAACCAAGAGGAAGAAGGTTAAGCCAATGATACAAGTAACAAGGGCAAGCCCTAAAGAAGGTGCCAACATTGCATATGTGCTTGCAACAAATGCTACCATCATTGCTGCCAGGGCAACGAAAGTGAACGAAAAGAGCAAAAAGAAATGAAAAGATAATTTTATTTAAAATTTAAGTGACAGAATGAAGTGGAGAAAGACCTCAGAAAGTGAGAGGACCATGGCTATGGCGTCCGATATAACAAATGCTTGGAAAGCTGCGTTTTTACTGATAATTGCAGTGCCCCTATTTGGGCCGTCTTCAATATCACTCTTGTAATCACTCGGTAAGGTGAATGATGCGGCAAGGTTTAGAACAAGATTCAATCACTATCAATTGTGATAGCTCAAGTGCTATACAGTTGAGCAAGAACCCCAAATACCACGAAAGAACTAAGCATGTTGATGTGAGGATGCACTTTATTAGGGATGAAATTCGAAGTGGTGTGATTAATGTCATTAAAATTCCTTCTGAAGTGAATCCAGCAGATATGTTAACAAAACCTTTGCCAACAATCAAGTTCAGGAACTCCTTGAACTTGATTGGAATTGTTAACTTGTAAGTTGAGTTAACTGTGTTTGGAGCAGTGATGGGTAGAGCTATAACCGAGTAAACTAAGGTGGGGATTTGTGGAATCAAATTAGCTATATTCGGTTATACATGCTGAGGTGGCAAGCTGAGTCAGCAAGGGTGGGTCCCCAGGTGGTTTATTTAATTATCATAACCAGCAGTATTAACTGGTAGCTATATATAAGCTACAGATTGAGCTGATCAGAGTAGTTCTTTAAGATTAGGGGAATATCTTTGTGTGAGTTAAATCAGATTTTTGCTCTTGGAAGAATCCATTGTAAACTTGTTCATCTTTAATAAAGCTTTAGCTCTGCTGTTCCTGATCGTGGATGTAGGTACCTTGGTACCAAACCACGTTAACTCTGTCTTGAATTCTTATTTTGTTTGTTCTTTGTTCTTTGTTCTTTGTTCTGGAAAGTTTCTTGGTGTGTTCTTATTCTGGGTCCTTGCTTACTTGTGATTGGTTTTGCTTCAAGAAAGGGTCACAAATTTGGTCTGTTGCGTAAACAAGTTGATATAAAACTAAAGATACTATAAAGAACTTATAGTACTTAGATGCACTTGCTAACATTTTACCGTGGTTGAGAGAGAATTTCCCAAAAATTAAGTAAAGAGATTAAAGCGATATCTTGAGATTAAAGAGATTAAATAATATTCTATTGACAATTTTTACCTCTGTTTGTGAATCTTTCATTTAACTACACAATCGAACATCACAAAAGATTGCCAAAGAGGACATTAATATATTCATTCAGTTAATTAATTTTGTGTGCACCGTCTTTTTTTCTTTTTTACTAAAAATGGCTTGCATGGGACTTGGTTTCCCTTCCCTTCGCTTTTGCATTTGGCTATACTCTTGTAATCGGTATCGCATAATACTCGAAGAAAATATCTAAAGTTAGTAATAATTAATTAATGCATATACATGCATAAAGGCCACTACCATTTCGTTCGGTTCACCAACTGAAACATGATGCCAATAAATTAATGGGGGATTGTGCTATGAGTTCCGATAGTTTCATTAATTCTGCGAAAAAGAAAAGTGATCAATCATCCCCTATTAATCTTTCTTTTCTTAAATCGTTCTTCCTAAGTTATAAGGTTTTATCTTAAATGAAGTATCATTCTCCTGTTGTAATGATAAAAATTTTAGTAACGGTTTGAGATTTGGGAATGCAACTGTATTAAATACTTGTTAGGAGAGTTTTACCACCCCGATAGTCTACCTATCTCAAATCTAAATTAGTCGAGACTCAATGTAGTCTTTAAATACTAAATAATTTAATACACCAAAAAAATAAAAAGTTTAATAACATGCAATTACTTATTTAATTATACCATCATCCAGCAGACAATTATACATTTTTTTTAGCGGGAAAAACATCAAAGTGGCTCTTAATTAATTCGGAAGCTATATGTCCCTTTTTTTATGTTTATATAAAAGGAAACATCAAAGTGATTCTTAATTTAATTTACAAGCTTTATTATTTTTTCAGTACGTCAAATGTAAAAGAAAACATCAAACAGACGTTTATATAAAAGAAAACATCAAGTTGTTCTTAATTTAATTTAGAAAGGTTATTATTTTTCAATAAATCAAATATTGCAAAATAACAAACGCTACTAGAAAAATGATATATACTGACGTTAGAATTGTGTTAGTAATTATTTTCAATGACACTTTCTAATTGTGTCAGTAATGTGGCAGTCAGAAAAATAGTGACACTTGTTTGTGGTGTCAATGATTACTATTACTATAGTATTACAAGTTTTATGACACTATAGTATTAGTAGTTACTGATAATGATTGCATGTTAATAGTTACTTTCACTATAGTATCACGAATATTATGACACTATAGTGATAATATTTACTAACAATTATTACATGTCAATAGTTTGTTTTACACTAGAAAGATTACATGCTAGAATGAACGGATACCTATACTTTAGTGTCAGTAATTTGTATTACTATAGTATCACTAGTATTATGACACAACATAACTCTTACTTCCTAATACATTTTTTAGTGTTAGTGGCTTCTAATTTATATTTTGGCATTTCTGTTGATACTCTACAGTTTTCATTGTTCTTTTGGTTTTGCTAATCAAATGATGGTATTCAAACAAAATATTAAAATTAAACTAAAGTACTAAACTAAATAATTAAATATAAATACATAACATTCCCACTAAAATTTAAATAGGTGTCAAATAAAATACTAATACAAATATCTCAAATATTGTTTGTAAACATCTCAAGTACAGTTTGCAAACAACATAATGACAGTTTGCGGAAAACAAGCAATTATTCTCAGTACATCTACTCCTTGACATTCTCCTTTCCTTTCGTCTTTTCCACCTACAAGTACAGTATATAGAATCAATTAGTTACTATGCTACAAAAATTAATTCTTTGATATTTACAAGCAAAATAGTGACACTTGTTTGTGGTGTCACTGCTTACTATACTTATAATTTACATGCAAGATTGTATTCTTGCTGTTGTGAGTAACTATGATTCCAAGTTTGATGATTTCAAATTTTCTTGAAGGGTTCAATTTCACCGCTGCAGCTTCGTACAAGACAGGATCCATGACCACGTTGTTACGCAAGGATATTTGAGTGCGAATACAAACTGTATGCATGCGTATACTAATCCTGGATCTCAATTTATTAAATACTGTGGTTGCAGCTTGTTTCTTCCCCATTACATTTCAATCGGATTCCTTATACATTTCAATCGGATTCTTTAGACATTTATGCTTTTTGTTTTGGCCAGTAAAGAATCAAATTTACTCTTAACCAACTGACAAGTCATACCTTGTCCATCCAACAATTAAATAATATATATGGAGATTCTTTGCCTCTATTTTATATAATATTTCCTTTATTCCTCCCTACGCGAACCCCTTTAGAATTGAGAATCACCAAACAATTTGTAAGACTACTAAAAAGGACATTAATTGTTAATTATATTAATGATATAAATCAGTCAGTTAATTAATTTTGTATGCATACTGGGTCTTATAGCACGGTGATCACTTATGCTCCTCAGGATATGGGTTTAAGACCCCATGACTGTTTATTTCCGCAAATTTTACTAGGAATACACACACTCTAGTGCAGACATTTCTTTTTTTTTTTTTATGTGAACACGCTTTTAAATAGTGTAATTTAAAAGAATTAGTTTATAATATTATTAAATTATACAATTTTATAATTCATCCAAACATAAGCTTATTAAAGCTCATGGCTTAAAAATATATTCTTAGTTAAAAAAATATATGTATATCTGCACTAGTTGAGATGGTATAATCTCTCGTCTTAAAGGTAAGAGGTCTTTTCCAACATTACTCACATAGGCGGGGAAGGAATTAAGAGTCAAATATCACAGATTTTTTAAATGCATCACTCAAGTCCTTTCAAATTAAAATTTATTTAATTCAAGTGATTGAGCATTGAATTTCTCCAAAAAAAATTAGTGGAAATGTTAGCACATGCAACAGAAAGTTAATTATACCCTATAAGTCACGTTATTAGTTGAAAGTCTATTATATCCTTGTTTGTTATTTTTTTTTCTTTTCACTGTGTTAAAAATTAATTACATAATACTTTTGGAGTTTTATCAATTTTTGCTCCCCTAAACACATGATTTCTCCGTTGGTTACGGCTTAAACTCTTGACGCTTTTCGCAGAGTTAAATAAAGGAGATAGCTCTTTTGACTGTGACTTAAATTAATGACTATATAAATTCAAACAAGAATTTGAATGAAACTAATTTAAATTTAAAAGGACTAAAGTGATGCAGTTTAAGAACTTCTAATTTTTTAGTTTCTTTTCACAAACAAGTGTTGAAGTAGTTGCTATAGGCTAGTTTACAATTGGGGTGGTTGATTACATAAGATATTTTTGTTATGTGGATAAAACAAATTACTGACTAAAAAAGTGAATTGGTGTTTGACATGTTATGTTATTGTAAAGTAACATGGAGTTTGAAAAGCAAGTACATGTATTTAGTAAATTTATTACAGAAGTGTTGTTTATTATGTAATCAAAATAGATGTAAGTTTGAATAACTTTTTATTTATATATTAGGGTTTATCTATAAAAATAAGACATAATTGTCTTTTTATTAAAATATAATATGAACTTTAAAAAGGTGTGGTACTTATTTAATAAGCTATTTATTGAAAGCAACCCTCGACCCATTTTTAAAAGTTACTGTTAAAATAAAGAAACTTATGTATCAAATATTATATTTTTCCAAACTTATCAAACATTATATTTTTCAAAACTTATGAAATAAACTACTTATAATGTTTCAACCTCAATTCTAAATGAGACCTATAATGACATACATAGGATTAAGATTGAGGTGTAATATATGCACCATTAGATAGATTGCGAGAAAATTATTCTAAAGGTACCGACAGTGTAATCTCTAGTTGGCTTTTTATTTTTCTAGACAACTTTAGCTGTTGACATTAACTGTTGGTTTTAGTTTTTTATTTTGATATAATGAAATGTAAATATTTATTTAAAAATAAAAATTAGAAAGTGTAATTATAATTTTTGATAAATTATAGGGAAGTTATAGGTATTTTATCTATTATTGTTAGATAAAATCGCTTCAACTTATAAACTGTAGCTGCAAAAGTGTACCAAACATTAGCTTTACGCCTAACTGCGCGGCATCTTGGTATCAGTTATTCGGTATTGCGTAATTACTCGGAGAAAATAAAGTAAGCAATGCATAAGCACAAATTTCATTTGCTTGACCAACTGTAATCCCAATAAAGTAACAGAGAATATGCTATATATGAGTTCTGATTGGTGCATTAGAGAAAAAGAATTAAAATTCTTAAGTGATACAGAATATCATCTTAAATGATGTATTATTTATCTATTGAATGATAAACTTTTAATATTTATGCAATTGCTTTTATATTTAATTTAACTATGCGACCATCCAATTAACATTTATACTTTTGTTTGTCAAAGAGTTCATCAAAGTGACTTTTAATTAAATTATAATCTGTACCTTAACCATTCAAAAATTAAATAATCATGGCTATAGCGTCCGTTATAATTTAAACACACAAATTGCTATGATCCGTTTGTTTAATAAAATAAAGATATAATGTACACTATCGAATAGGGGAGCCAAAAAAAATTTGAGAACCGAGAAAATTGAATCGAACTGATGGTTTGATTCTGTTTAATTAAGAGAACAAACCAATCAGTTCGGTTTTACTACTAAATTATTGAACCGATAATCGAAGAATCAAAAGATTGGCTGTTAAAAAAAAAGGTCAAGTAATTGTTTGTAAAAATTTCAGGAAGTATTGCAAAAAATGTATGTGAAAATGTCGTATTTAACCTCTTCGACAGTGTAATGAAATCATGGACACACAAGTCAAGTATTTGTTCCACCAAATTGGTTAATAATTTAGTAGTTAGATTATTGGAGGATGTAATGTGATCAATGTACAGGATTGTGTTATTGATTGGTGTTACTAAAGGCAAAGAAGAACGCAAAATCGCAAATTCCTGAACATGGAGATTTGTTTCTTCTATGAACTTATATAATTCATTGAAGATGAGGAATTACATATACTTTTATTGGAACCGTGAATACATGGCTAATTAATGTTCCGTTCCTCCCTCTTTGATATAGTAACCATTAAAGAACGAGGACAACCCAGAGGATGAAGCTTAAGCCGATGATGCAAGTACCATGGCAATTAAGGTGAAGAAAAGGGCAAAAACGAACAAAAAGATGAATTTTCGAAATAACTTGAGCGACAGAATGAAATGGACAAAGGCAGCAAAAAGTGAGAGGACCATGGCTATGGCGTCTGATATAATAAATGCTTGAAATGCTGCATTTTTAGCGAAAATTGCACTGCCCCTGTTTGGGCCGTCTTCATTATCACCCTTGTTACCACCGAGTAAGGTTAATGCTGCGGCAAAGGTTACTGTTGCTGTGAGTGCTGCCACTACCAAATGTGACACTGATGCATTTTCCATTCCAGTCACTTCTTCATCCAGAAATTTCACAAACGAATGCGATTTGTCTTGTCTCAACTTGACAACACGTTTTGGATATTGTCCGCGGCCAACATGTTCGGACAACCCTTGGATTTCTCGCTGCGACATATTGATCAAATGAAATTTGCTAAATTGTATAACAATAACTAAAAAGAAAGTAGTAGTAATAAAAACAAAAATATTTATGGTTTGTAAATTGAAATAGTAATAATAATAATACCTGGAGCTCAGGAGATCCGTAAAGTTCAATATGTTTGACACTTATTTTTTTCTTGTTGACAGCCTGAGTATCACCTTTACCAATCTGACGTACAATTTCATTGCAGGTTCTTGCCGAGAGAGTAGCAAGTACATGAAGTGGAGTGTTTCCCATCTCATTCTTCTCATCTATAAAACTTTTATATAACGGATCTTTCAGGAGACGTTTCAACTTAGATTCATGTAAACTTACCATAAGAAAGTGAAGAACATTCCACCCTCTGTTATCAACCAGATCATAACATTCTGGACAACGGGCAATAATAGTTCCCGCTAACGATTCATGTCCTTGGCTGGCTGCCATAAGAAGAGGTGTCATCTTCCGATCTTTGTCAAGAATCAACGCGCTAGATCCATCAAATTCTAGTAACAGTGCCGTGATGTCTTTGAGACCAAAATAAGCAGAGTGATGGAGTGGAGTCCAACCATAGTCGTCTCTTTCTCTGGTCAAATGCCCCTTCTTCGCAAGTAGTTTTTCTACCACATCTGAATAAATAAATAAATATACGAAGCACATCAATAATTCAATAGCATGGTAAGCTAAAATCTTTAAAACAACCAGATTAGTTTGTAAGCATACAGACTACGGAGGATGCGCTATAAGCATACCAGCAGCATAGCTGTTGACTGCGGCATGCAAGGCAGTCTTTCCTTTGGGGCCGTCATGGGCGGCTGATGAGCATTTTTCTAATATTTCAGCTACCATCTTCTTAGATCCCCTCGCGGCTGCCATGTAAAGTGGAGTTTCGCCATTAACATTAGCGGAATAAGGAAAAATTAGGCCCTGCTTCCATTAAAATTTTCACAGCATCGAGGTTACCACATTGCACTGCCTCGTGCAACGCTGTGTTTTCTTCCTCATTTGTCAACCCTAGCATCTGCCATACTGTTTTCGCGCAACATTTCATCGCTGTGGGCTGTTTTTTCGCGAATTCAATCAGAACTTTTACAACAGCAGGACGCCCGCATTTGGCCGCAGCATGGAGAGGAGAGTCACCTTTGGCATTAGCTTGTATCAGTAATGATGGACATATTTCAAGTATCTGTTCCACGAACTTTGTTGATACACTTTCTCCTTCTTTATTCTTCAAGCTCTGTCTTGAAATGTTGACATGCAGCACTGTATGCTTGTTGTTGTGAGTCACTATGCTTCGAAGATTGTCTTTAGCAATTCCGTTGAAGGGTTCAATTTCCCCATTAGTTGCAGCCTCGTACAGTTTAGGATCCATGTTTGCGAATGCGATGATATTTGAGTTTGTTTTGAGTAAGGAAATGCATGTGCATGCGTACTAATCCTAGATTTTAAGCATTGCAGTTTGCCGCTTGATGCTTCCCTTTCACATTTGACATTTATACTTTTTATTTGGTAGGCAAAGAATCAAAGTGACTCTTAATTAATTGACAAAAGCTATGCGTATTATATGCCTTGACCATTAAATAACTAATATAGACTCTCCGCGTCTATTTTATATGATATATGCCCTGTATTCCTCCATGAACCTTTAAAACCACTCTACTACTCTAGCGTTGCAAAACTGTTGGTGAGATTAATTACTAAAGAGGGCATTAATGTCAATTAATTTTGGATGCAACATGTTTACCAAATATGAGTTGGTACTTTGTTTCCCCACCCTCAGCTTTGAGTCTGGCTATGTTGACCCTCCGGCAATGCTTCAACTAACATTTATGTACTTTTGTTTGGCGGGTGGAAAGCATTAATTTTTTTTTTTTTTAAGAGTACGTTTGGCACATTATATTGTATTATATTATATTGTATTATTTTAATGTTAGTGTATTGTATTATGATGTATTGCATTAACATTATATTATAATAATACTGATAATGTTTGGTATTACATTGTACTGTATTATTTTTTTATGATTAATTTAAATTAAAAGATTATATTAATATATTTAAATTGTATTAATATTTTATATTATTATTTATACTATTATTAATTTTAAATATTATTTATTGAAATTTATTCATATTGAAATATTTATTATTAGTTATAATAAATTATAAATTTATTAATAATTATAATGTAAAAAAATAATATTTTATTAAATTTAAAAAATTATATTTATTTATTATTATTTTATTAATAAGCAAAAGCAAAAATTAAAGCAAAGAAAAGTCAAAGCAAAAGGCAAAAGCACGTGAAAAATGAAAAAAGTTAAAGGACAAAAAAAAGTTTAGTTTAATACAAAATCCAAATAAAATTTAGATTACCCAAAAATTAGGAAAAGTGGTTTTTATTTCCTTTGGTAAAAAATAAAGAGTACGGAAAGAACAAAAATTTGCTACCATCACAAAGAATCAATTTTGAGTGATAAACCAGCAATTGTCCTTCCTTAGTTGAGAGCACATGCAAAGAGTTTTGATTGCGTCAATCTTGAATCATAACTTCCGAATATTTCTGGAGAACTCTGAGCCGTCTTGATAGTCAAACGTGACTTTGGTATTCCTTTTGCAATAGCCCTCCTCAAGTTCGGTTCAAGTGGGAATATTGTTGCCCCTGATTATCTTAGATAAATTATCAGCCCCCTCCAAGCCAGGCAGTGCTCAGGAATGAACGCCTAGCTTGGTACAAAAATTAAGGAACAGAACAATGTTTAATTTGTAAGTATGTCCGTGCTGCAGTTTGTAACTTTTTAGGAAAGTATCGTGTGAGGACAGAGCCTGCTGAAACCATTTTCCTTACGAAGTGATATCATTACGCTTTCTCACATTTGAAATACTAACATGAATAAACTGGGGAAAAGCATTAGAATACACGTGCGACATTATAAATCAATAGCTCCTTTCAACGACATAAATAATCTACTTCTGAATATTTAAGTTTGGGCATTGTAACTTTTGTCTGACCCATACATGGGCAAAAGCATTTTAATCCTCCGATCCTATCCTGACAAAGATTCGAAGCACCAAGAGGAAGAAGCTCAAGCCAACAACACAAGTGGCAACGGCAAGCCCTAAAGAAGGTGCCAAGATTGCATATGTACCCGTAACAAAAGCAATCACCATTGCCCCCATAGCAAGCAATATCATTGAAAACGCATATTTGAACAAATACGGAAAATCAAATGTGTTGGATGATATAATGAAGTGAACAAAGACAGCAGAAAGAGAGAGGGTCATGGTTGTAGCGTCCTTTATAATAAAAGCTTGAAAGGCTACGTTTCTGATGAGGACAGCCCAGCCCTTGCCCGGGTGTTGTTCGCCAAAGCCACCGGGTCAGGTGAAAGCTGCAGAGAAAGCTACTGTTGCAATGAGCGCAGCCACAACCCAATGCAACTCTTCTGCTTTATTGACTCTTGTGACGAATCCGTTATACTATTTTCCATAGACACGAATAATGCCCCGTCGATATGGTCCACTCTCGACAACTTTTGACAATTCTTGGATTCCTTGATGTAAACACAAAAATTATTATTGTTATGATCCTTAAGGTTAATATGGTATTATATATGTACATCGAAGGCTTCGATAATCCAATGTAGTTTTATTAATTTAATATACCGACCAACTTATTTTATGATTTTTCAATACAAATACATGTATAACATAACATTTTTAACATCCTATCTATGTTATTAATTAGAAATTAAATGGCGTATATTATTGCCTTTAGTTCAGGGAGCCAAAAAGTAGTATGTCTCAAACACTATCATTTTTCTTTTTTTTTTAGTATATTAAATCATCCAGATCTAAAACCACATTTGACCTCTAATCTGATCAGTCCAGGACCATTGAAAGCTCTAATAAGTATTTAACCCAGCTGCATTCCCACGTCTCGAACCGATGACCTTTATTAAGGTAGAACAACCAACTAATTTACAGGCTTGTAGGTAAACACTATCATTTTGCTTATTAACGGGAAAACGTTTGTCTCTAACTTGTTTAATGATGTGGAAGAATAGGTCCGGATGGCCAGCAGCAAATACATGGAAAGGAGTTTTTCTATTGGCATCCTTCCCATTCATAAGCTTGTTGTCCAGTGAAAATCTCTTAAGGAAATTATTCAATTGTTTCACACTTAAACTAACCATGGGAAAGTGAAGAACATTCCAGCTTTTGCAGTTCACGATCAGTGTCTGGACATTTGAACATAATTTTCTCCATTACGTTTAGCTGGCCTTGACTGGCTGCCATATGAAGAGCTGTCATCTTCTTGTCCTTTTCAGCTATGTATGCAGAAGATACGTCGAAACGTAATAGCAATGAGGCAATTGAAAAGTAGCCATAATATGCAGCATAATGGAGCGGAGTCCACCCATATTGGTCCGTTTCCTTTGTCAAATTCTTCTTTTTCTCAAATATTTTACTCGTTGTATCTGAACAAAATCACCGGATAACAAATAAGTTGACAAAACAAGATATAATTTGCATGACCTAAAATTAGCAAGGTTCAAACATTACCTAGATCAAAACTCATGACTGCGGCGTGCAAAGCTGTCTTCCCATCGGGCCCATCATGGGCAACTGACGTGCAGGTTTCTAATATTTCAGCCACAATTTGAAAAGATCCTCGCTCAGCAGCAATGAAAAGCGGAGTTTCACCGCAATCATTCGCACAATACGAACACCGATCAGGATGATCTTTGATTAATATTTCCACAACATCAATATAACCATTCCGCACTGCTCCGTGCAAGGCCGTATTCCCTTCATTGTCCGTCGTCCTCAGCATCTGCCTGCACGTAGCTCCATATCCAACCCCACCGCTTTCCATCTCTTCGTGCATCTGCCGAGCCTTTGCCGGCATGACAAGAGCTTCCACGATGGCCAAATCCCCGCCTTTTGCTGCAGCGTGCAGTGGAGTTTCTCCTTTGGCATTAACTTGTAATAAGAGTGATAGACACAAGTCAAGTAATTGTTCCACAAAATTGGTTTATGTTTTTGGGGCTTGATTATTGTTTGAGGACGCGATGTGAACGTGCAGGATTGTGTTCTTGATTGGTGTCACTAAGAGAGGAAGGTGCTGCTCGTTTTCTTTGAAGGGTTCAATGTTACCCTCAGCTGCAGCCTCTTGTACAAAAAGGAATCCGTATATACATGCATTCATCTTGGAGCATAACTACCAGAATTCTGATCCGAATTATCTGGAGCCTAAATTTGTAAGTCACAAAATGTCGCACATCCAAAAATATAAAAAGATAAAAAAAGAAAATCTCATATATTATGGATCACAGTGTCCTTCAAATTGGATTAATATCAGGGCATTTATAGAATTTTATTCAATAAACTTTTAGCACATAAACTATATAATTCAACAAAATTTTAGTACAATACACTATTAATATAAAATTAACCAGTCATGACTATAAAATTATTACTAGTTAGATAAAAATAAAAATACGCTTGGTTTAAAAGCCAGAAATACAGGTGTTTGCAGCATTGAAGAGCCAAAGAGACCCTTCAAAATTTAGAAAATTTTAAGAGGCCGCTTGGGCGGGGCAACCCAGCTGTCCTTAATGAAGTGAACTTAGAGATGGTATTTTGGAAAAATGAGGGGTTTAGTAGCGCCTCTCTAACCTAGGCCCGTAACAACAAAATCCACTAACTGTTGACCCGGCCCGACCCGATTTAAAAAAGACCTTATGATATGCCGCTGTTGACCCACACTCTCAAATCCGACTTTCTAGCTTTTAACTCCCAACGCAATGTCCTTCACCGCCGCAAGCGACACCGGCTTCCTCTCACACGTCAAGAGAACCACCCAATCCATAAACGCCACGCGTCGCCCTTGGTCCGACTTCCTAGACCTGTCCGCATTCAACCTCCCCCCCTCACTCTCCGACGCCACCACTCGCATAACCCAAAACCTCACTCACTTTCGCTCTAATTACGCCGTAATCACATTACTAGTCCTCTTCTTGAGCCTAATCTACCACCCCGTCTCGATAATCGTCTTCCTACTGACCCTCGTCGCGTGGTTCTTCTTGTACTTCGCGCGCGACGACCCGTTGACGGTCATCGGGTTTCAGGTGGACGACCGGGTCGTGATCGGTGCGCTGTTTTCCGTGACGGTGACTGGCTTAGTCTTGACGCACGTGTGGGTTAACGTGTTGGTGTCCGTTGTTGTTGGGGCTGTATTGGTAATTTTGCATGCTTGGTTCAGGAGTACGGATGACCTTGTGATGGACGACCAAGAATCGCCTTTTGGGGTTTTGCTTGACGATCTTGGTGGTGATAGCCAACGTGGATCTTATACGGGTATTTGATTTTTGTTAATGTTTTCAAGGGAACTCTTTTTGTTCAAAGAAATTTAAATTGAAACTGTCGAAATATTGAATGGTAGATTGCTTGAATTTGTGTACACTGGTTGGCTGAAACTAAACGTACAAATTGAAACTTTTGCTGATTGCTTTGTATTATTATCATTTTGGGCTAAAATTATGAGCTGTTGTTCGTTTTGAAGAATGGAATGGAGAGCGAATGGAATTGAAACAGAATTACGTGTTTTCTGGAGTCATTTCTCATTGCTTTGATGAACATAACAGAGTATTATCAGTTCGTGTTCGACTACATGAACATGTTTCCTTGAGTGATCATTTTTCGATATTGCGTTGTAATTATTGGTACTTGGTGGGATTGGTACTTGTTGGTCTCTCATCCCCTCTCTCTCTCTGCTAGTTGGTTCTTGCCAGTCCTGCAATGGACAGAATGATCAAATCTGCACCCAGAATAGGATTTCTAAACTATCCAGAATTATCATTTGGGGTGTTTATGCATTGTTTCATTTGTGTAATCGCATTTGCATATGTATGCTCTTCCTGGACAATGCCTTGCACACTCTTACTTCCTGCATTTAGTCACTACATATCCAAGCTCACCTTTTCACCACATAAATCATCATTATTATGAGAATTAAACATCTCCTCAGCTGCTGGTTTTTCACATATGTACAAAGATATACATTGGATCACAACATTCCAAGCCCTCTTTTTTCACCACACCATGTATGATGATGAAATTCAGCACAGTATCTTTCCGTTATTGTGACAATGATAATGCCAGAAGACCCGACAATGACAGGATTCCGGCGAGGGGTTATGTGGCATATTTGTTTCCTATTAGTTTCAGCATGCATTCATAACTTTTCTAGCAGACTCGGACCTCATTGATGTTCTTCTCTACTACATACAAGTTGAATATGAAAAGAAAATAAGAGATGAAATAACAGGAATCATATAACATGTCATGCACAACATTTATATGCCTGTGCAGGTGTGACAAGTTGGGGGAAATTAGAACCTTTTTTTTTTAAATAATTGAAATGCTTGACAAGAAAAACTTTGCTTCCTCAGGCCTCCAGACTTGACGTCATTGATGTAAGAGATGTTCGTACACTGTTTTCCAAACATGTTTAGGGGGGCTGAGCTTTCCGACCATATGAGAGAACCATCACAAAATCCTTCGCTGAGCTGCCTACCACTGTTTGTATTCTTTCTGATGCTGAGGATGTCTGCACCCACCAGTTTATTAAGTTATGCAGTTCCAATGTAGATAGCACTGGCTGTCCCCGCAAGGAGATTTCCACCTTTGTAAATTACGAGCAGCGAAAGCTTGTGTTATTAGAATCTTTATTATGGTATATAGACCCTTTTATGTTGGCATTCAATTATGGAGAAGACAGAGAGATGACATTACCTCAGCCTCACTAGTAAGATTCAGTTTTTTCACGATATACCTTTTGATGAATGAAACCGGCAAACGACCATCCCTACAAGAGGCAAGAGAGCTTGTATGTGAAAAGCTAAAACAAGAATTAAGAGAGCGTGTGAATGGAAGTTAAAGCTTGTACTTGGGAATTGTGAAATCATAATATATCTATCGTGTATGTGGATATCATCTAACAGTTGACGAGTTCTCTCAACCTTAAGAACAAATGCACGGTCAACAATGTCTCATGCTGAGGAAAAATATCGAGGTGCTTTGTTTCTTATTGTTACAAGCAGTAATTGATTAACTTGTTCCATGTTCAAAAAGAAACCCACAAACGAACGAAAATGATGATCATACGAAAATAGTTCATTCAAATCGCTATCAATCATTCTCACATTCCTGCGGTCTGCAGATTTATAGGTAATGAGTAATGACATTGGGGAAGGGGCAAACAGTGGATACACATCCTATTCACACACCAAGACAGCATTCTTTTAGCACTAAAAGTAACTTTGAGAGATTGAAATTATAGCTAGAGGGGCTGTAAAGCACGTTTTCTATCGTAAGTTTCTATGTAAACCAGAAAGAAAACATAAGAAAAGTGACAATTTGAGCACTTTTCAGGTGATTGGGATATTGGAACTCACTTAACCCTCAAGTAGCATGAAGAAATCTGTGGCAGGGGTTCATCTCCTTCCCTGAAACAATTGAATAAATAATCATAAACTCAACTTATATGAGATTCTAAAGAAAATTTTACATCAATCAAAGACCATTCTTCTTTTGCAATGCAAGGAAATAACTCTCACTGTTCATCAGAAGCCACTAAAGAGAACCAAATTGGACCAAATCTTCCATCAAATCTATGATTTGTGTCAACCACAGCCTGTGCTGAAACATTCAACCCCGCAGAGACAGCTGCTTTTTTCGGTCGTCCTAGAGATTTTCTAGGTCTTGCTGAACCAGATGATCCAGGAATTGTACCATTTTCATTACCATGGGCTTTTGATGTGTTACCACAATCCTTTAATTTGGTTCTAGGGGTTAGATCATTGTCATGGGCATCAAGCAATATTGGTTTGCCAACAGTCCCTCGCGAATTAGACTTATTGGCCTTTGTTTTACTAGCAGCTTCCACCAGGACATTCAACGGTTTCCACAAATCAGATTTCCCATCAAAAGGCCTGGCAATGTCCTCTGTACCTTTATCAGGTATGTGTTGGATAGATGATTCAGCAGCAGAAAGAATCTGCATCATTTTATCAGGAAAAAATAAAGAACTTCAAGCATAAGATCCAATACGTCAGATATAATATCACCTTTATTGCTATACAAGGATGTTTAACAACATAACAAGCATGAATAACCACTGCATTGCCTCCTTTACCTGCCTTTTAGTTTGCGTATTTCTGCAGAGAGGCTCAGAACTTAGCTCCGGGGGATCTTCCACCTCCTTAATGGGCTCCTCAATGAGGGAATTATATTCTTCCTGAACAAGAGTCTTCTTTGGAACCGGCTTTGATCTTCTTCCACTGGAGCTAAACTTGACTGGTGATTTAGGTGTGCTAATTGCCAATGAAGATAAAGATATCTCTTTTCTTCGTGCTGGCAATGGGACCGAGGACACAGAGTCAGGTGCATCCAAGTTGCGTCTTTTCGAAGGGAAGATTTTTATCCTTAGATCCTGCAAATTGTGGTCTGCCCTGTAGAACATAAGAAAAATCAACGAAGTTTTAGTAGACAGATTCCTGATCTTAATACATTCATCATATCAACATCTGAATTTGTTTTCCATTAATAAAATTGACTTCTAACTACAAGATGCTTGGCATTTATGGTGTCAAAAAATCATGTGTCTAAAACATAACACACAACTTGAGCAAGAATAGACAAGTAGCCTTGTCACACCAAGGGCAGGCCGTCTTTGTTATAGGATTTTCAATGACAGCTGGCATCTTTAATTTTTTTTAGCCACTTTGCTTTTTGTTAAAATGAGTATTACACTGCACTACGTAGTAGGTATCCCCAAGGACTGAAAAGATTTACATTATGCAGAACAACTCGAATGAAAACAATCACAATGCTTTACATGTCATAAAGCTCTTCAAAATGATGTGAGGTTCATCAGCTAGATAAATAACTTGAACAAATCAATGTCAACAAGGATTTTAGAAACAAAATGAGATATTAAACTATTTTTTTGGTAAAGAGGTGACCATTCTCTTTCTCTAACGTCTTCCCCCCGCCGCCCAAAAGGCCCCCCCCCCCCCCCCCCCAAGCCCCCAAAACAAAAATCTTTAACGACAATTTACTTCCAACTAAAATAATAATCTATCTATTGTACGATAGCCAAAACAAAAAGCTCTGCGTAAGTAACTATCTCTGTGGCAAGATAGGCATGGTCAATTCTATCTGTATTTCGTGGCCTCACTGAAACTACTAGACTGTCACTCCAGGAAATATAATTTTCCCAATTTCCTCACATACCAATAAAACTCTGCCAAGATAATTAAAATGCAGTAAACGTCAATACAATGAAGATCAACCTGAACCCTCACAATGATTTGCAACAAATTATAAGCCATAGTCCTGGCAAACTATGTTACAGTAGACTCAGCTCAAACATAACACTTAAGCAACAGTCAGTTTACATGAAATGCTAACAAACAGAACAGAAAATATGGAAGATTCAGAAATGAAAATCATCTGTATTCCCATTCCAAATCAGTTTAATCGCGAATAGTCTTTCTAAATAATCCACAATTTCCCCTTAAGTACATTTTGGTAATTTGCTAATGATTAGGCAAAAATCTTTTTACATGAATTAGTTATATATATATATATAGAGAGAGAGGCTGTTGCACGAACTTCAAATTCATTATCTGATACCTGAGTTTCTCCAGAGGAGCACAACCGAGGTCAGTGTTGCAGACCGGACAGCTATCAATTTCCTCTTCTGTTATCTTCACATATATGCACTTCCTGCAAACTGTTGTACAATTCCAAGGCATGTATTAATCAATTTGTTCAGCTTAATTACACTTTGATAAGATGCAAAACTGATCCAACAAGCAATGCCAACAAAAATTTTAAAATTTTACCATTCATAGTCTTCCTATGACTATTCTTCGGAATCAGCTTTCACATATAGAACCATCAAATATAAATAAAATCATGACAACTTTTCCAAAAATAGAATGACAAAAATGGACTCACTGCCAGTAATGCTGCAAAAAAGATTACTAATCGTGAACAATGTAATAGCAACAGTCAACACATCACTATCTATAAAGTCCAATCATTACTCATAGACAGAGAAAATCCGAAACAGTCTAATCAACTGAGGCCATGAAAACGAAAATCATGAGACACCCAGATCCCAATCAACATACAAAAACACCATAATCAATTCCTAATAACAAACAAGACTCAACATAACATATAGAACCACAGAACCCAAATTCAAGAGTAAACAAAATGGCATTAAATTACATCGAAACATCAATAATACAAGAAAATGTGCAGAGTGAACTCACATGAGTGAAGACATTCAGATATAGTGGTGGCATCTCTGAAAAGCTTGCTGCAGAGAGGACAAGTCATGCATGCTACTAGCTTTTCTCTATTTACTTTAAGCGTTTGCTCCGTCGTCGCCATCGTCATCTTCTTATAAATATATAATATTTGTTAGAAAAAGCACTCAACAGAGCCCCCACATACAAGCACACAAAAGCTCTCACTTGTGGTGTTATATTTATATTATGAATAAGGAATATAAATATATTCACGTACTCAGCATGGTGCATGTCATCAGAACGCAACCAATCATGAGATTTTTTTCCCTCGTTTTGCGCACACAAAATGAACTATTCGTAATTTATATTTTCTGGGGTCTGTTTGGCGGGCGAGAAAAAGGCAATAACAGGGCAAAGAAAGTACAGTGATTCGGAGAACTCGACGTGGGTTTTTGTTCAATTGAGACAACGGCAATGGTTTTGATGATCTGTTCGAGGCTCTCAATAACTATATAGATAGTGGCTTACAAGAACAAAAATCACACCATGTAGAGTGATAAAACTAAAATTTAAAAAAAAAAAAATTATTAATATTTTATGGGGTTTACGAAAGAGAAGACAAGTCAGTTCAAGTTCGAAAGAGAGAGACCGAAGACTACTAAGAATGAATAGTGTAGCAACAGTTGATAAAATGCGCCGATGTGTACTTATGACTAAACTGCGCACTTGAGCCCACAAATATTTTAGATTTTGTTTGTGTATGTCTACGCTTTACTCGTGGGCCGTTCCACTTTCGCTTTTCATGCCAAGTGGGAGTTACGGCGCATCGAGTAACGGACGGCGCAGCTCAAGTTAGAGGTAATCACGTGGAAAGCACGTGATTATTTTTTTAAAAAAATAAATAAATAAAAAAATAAAACAAGGTCAAATCGGTTGGCTTTTATCAAAATCATTAACGCGATCAATTTTTTTTTTCTTTCTTTTCAATCATGGGATGGATCTGGTTTGAGCCGACAATGAAAATGCGTGGGGCCCACACAGTATTGGATGGAAATGGAAAATGGAAAAAAAAATGTTTATTTGGCAATGGTGCATGAAGAACAAAAAGAGAAAGAAATGGCTATTCATAGATGGGACATGCAAATTCACTACCCAGAGGGTTTGAAACCTGCAATAATTTTCGATGATGAAGCTTTGCGAATCAAATCAAATATATGATAGATTTGGTATGAACTGGTATGAAGAGACCCAATAATATACCGTCGAAGAAATCAAGAATCCCTAGAATTATGCACATCAATTTCATGATCTGATCAAATCAAGTTTCATGGAAATATAAAACAAAGAGATAATAGAGAGAAAGAGAGATTACCTTAATCTGTGTTTTAATTCTTAATCGAAGCACTTTTATCTATTTTTTTTTTTTTTTTCTCCCCATCTCCTTCAGTTAGATATGCATGGCTCTATGCCTCTTATCACTCAAATCCTTCCTTTTATTCTTTCTAATGATTAACAAGTGTCAGGATTTGCGATTTCACGATATCCAGATGCATACTGTGTGAAATTTGTAACGTGCATGATGCTTACGGGGGGAGAGTAGTTAGTAATTTTCAATTTTTCGGAATGACTGAAACAGTTTTCTCTATTAGAATTGACGCAAAAATAATTTTTTTTGCTTTTGTTTTTTGCATACATACGTATTTTTTTTCCTCTTTAAACAAAATACAATAAACTAGCAAATTTATTGACGTATCCATAAATGGGAAATTATTTATTTTCAGATAGATACTTTCTTCACATCTTTATTTTGAAGTTTCTGACTGAAAATTACACTCCCTATCTTGAAATTCTTAAAATTTTCCATAGGGTTAAAATGAGAATATAAATTTCACTCTTATATTATATAAAGGTATCCTACTTTGTTAAAATGAAAATGAGAAACTTTTCGAAACTAATATAAATAATATATTTTTTACTCTTATCAATTTATGAGCGCAACGACTCAATTTATACAAATATTTGAAACATGGAAAAGGAAATGATACAATTAATATAATTTGGGAATAATAATTTATTACTAAAAATTGAGTCAATCAATCTTTACGTTGATTGTCAATTAATCTTTTATTTTGATTACATCAATATTACTTGATTCTTATCATCCTTCCTCAAGCCGACAAAGAAAAATTTATATTGATTGACAATCAATCATTTTATTGATTATTTTTATTATATTAATATTGCTTGATTCTTATCATCCTCCCAAGCTGGCAAAGGAAAATTTTTTAACTCCCAACTTGCCTTTAAAAAATCTAAATCCTTAATTTTGATTTAGGGTCTCATCGAAGTGTCATGCAACAATCCAGGAAGCATTCCTTTTAAGCTTGTCTAGGAAATCTTCCAATTATTTCCATGTATACTTTTTTGTTTTTGGGCCATGAAAAAATCATGAGTAAATTTCTTTGATCAATGATTTTTTTTCAATATAAAAGCTATTTATTTGATATTTTTCACAGAAATCTTTACTCAAGAATTTTATCTTCACTCCTTTCATCTTGTCATGGAATTCTTTAGTTTAGAAAGTCATTCCACTTTGTCAAGGAAAATATCAATTTTTGAGGATTCCTTTTCATTCCCTTTTTGATAGCAGAAGTAGTGTTGAAGGTGACATCAAAACAGTTAAAGGTGCCGTCAAAACAACTCCTTTTTTTTTTTTCCTTTTTGGGTGAAAACATTGAAAATCAATTATAAAGTAGCTCACATCTCTCCTCTTCAGATCACCATGCCCTGGAAACCCATCATGAACATGGTCATTAAGGCTAAACTCATGAATTTGAGGACTCTCAAACCTGGTGTGATACCATGAGAAACTTTTTAAAGTTAATATAAAAAATACAAATTTCACTCTTATTAATTTATGAGCACAAAGACTCAATTTATATAAATAATAGAAAAGATATAAAAAGAAATGATACAATTAACATACTTTCGAAATAATGATTGATTAGCAAAAATTGAGTCAATCAATCTTTATGTTGACTGACAATCAATCTTTCTTAATAACAATCAATTTTTCAATTGATTATTTTTATTTCATCTAATAGTACTTGATTCTTATCGAATGATACCAGTAAAATATAAAAAAACATAGATTTCAATACACTAATAGACAAAAAAATACAATTTCTAATGTATTAAAATTTGTGGTTTTTTTTCTTTTATACTTTTGTGACATCTTTGTGAAGGATTTAAGGACTTACACCCCCCACCCTCTCTCTCTCTCTATATATATATATAGACACACACAAACATATATATATATATATATATATATATATATATATATATATATATATACACACACGCACACACACATATTAATGAAAGAATTCATACATGTCTCCTAATGGAAGATTTTTCTTAAAAAATTAAAATGTTTCATTCCTGTAAAATATCCCTTTATACATATATTCTTTTTATATTTAAATCATTAAATTAATCAAGGAATTTAATGGTCACAATTTAAATTAGAGAGAGAGAGAGAGAGAGAGAGAGAGAGAGAGACTTGGGTACTCAAGACCTTTCCATGATGATACAAGCTTGAGTTAATTCATTAAATAATCAAGATAGAAAAATAAAAAATATAACAGAGATGAATTTTAAGTTCAATTACGATGTTCCACTATAAGCAATCACATCTATTTATACTTAAGAGGGGAAAATAATCAAAACTCTCCTCTTGTTCACAAAATTAATTAGTTATTCTCTTGTACCTGGACATTAAAATATGAAGAATTCTAGCACTAATTTTGAAGTAAAAATTTGAATAATAATGTCATGCATTAATATTGTAATTAAACATGAATTGTGTAAATAAAACATAAATTGTGCAAATGAAATATAAGACTTGTAAAAAAGAAGCTAAAACAAGTAAATCAACATAATAGTAGTAAATTGATGTATTATTTGTAAACAAAATAAAAAATATAGGTACAATATAAAACTTGTAAATCACTATTAAGTGTAAAATAAAACGTAAATAATATAAATAAAAAAAGAAAGCAAGTAAATTAACATATGAGTGGCAAGTTGGTATATCAATGGTAAACAATACAAAAACTTATAAATATAATATAAAATTTGTAAATCAATAATTATTATAAAACAAAGGGAAATTATCACTGCACTACTTTTGTTTTGTTTTATGTTCATCCAACTACCACAAAATTTTAACATGTTCTCTGCACCACCTTTTCTTTTTAAATTTATATCAATTAGTCGCTTTTGCACTAATATCATTAAATAATTTAAATTAAATGAAAATTTTACCCCTAAATAAATTAAAGATCATTTTATGTTATAAAAGTTTTGAAAAATAAAAAACTTATAATTATAAAAATACTTCTAAATTTAATATAAAAAAATCCCAAATAGAGGTGCTCAACTGATTTTTATTAAACTTAGATTTTGCAAAATTTTAATAATTATTTTTATTAAAAAATTAATTTTGAAAATTTTTATTAAAAATAATTGAATTTATTTATTAAAAAATTATAATTTTACAAAAAATTTATTAAAATCAATTTCAAAATTTTATTAATTTAGGGGATTTTTATTAAATTCCAAAATTTTACAGTTATTTTTATAATTATAATTTTTATTAAAATAATTTTTATTAAAATAATTATTTTTATCAAAAATTCTAATTTTTGGATTTATTTTTTTACTAAATTTAGGGGTACTTTTATAATTATAATTTTTTTATTTTTCAAAACTTTTATAAGATAAAATGGTCTTTTAATTTAGTTAGGGGTAAAATTATCATTTTGTTTAAATTATTTAACAATATTAGTACAAAAGTGGCTAATTAATATAAATTTAAAAAGAAAGGTGGTGCAAAAAATATTTTAGAATTTTGTAATGTTTGGATAAACATAAGACAAAACAAAAGTGGTGCAGTGATAACTTCCCTAAAACAAAAAATAAACTAAGTAAATGAAACATAAAATTTGTAAATGAAAGATAAAATAAGTAAATTATCATAGGAATGGTAAATTGGTGTATTAATGGTAAATAAAACGAAGACTAACAAATATAACATGTTGATGCCGAAAAACAACCTCAACAGCTGAATTTGTTTTCTTCGGGGAGTAACAGCACGAATCCAAGTTCAAACGTCAGTCTGATCGCAACTTTCTATACTTGCCAACCACAAAACACAGTTAGGATACGCTGGTTTCGGTGTAAACCCTCTGATACTTAAGTCAAAAATTGTATATAAAGAAAGAAAAATAAGGAAGAAGAATCGAGAATAATGTGAAATCAAGAAATTCCCAGTGGAGGTGTTCAAAATCTTGTCAGAAATGTAAGGCTTTAAGGTTGGTAATTTGTACAATTTTTGGTTGATTTTTCTAACCCCCTCACCCGATGCGCTCTTCAGTTTAAATAAGCTCTTCTTAATTTCAACCTATTTTCTTCAGCAGTAGTAAGTGGTTGTCAATTAGAAGTGATTTAAATAGATCATGGCATACAACTTCCTTAAAAATTAGGCCACGTTCTCTTGACTAGCAATTTTTCATGTCAAGTTAATTCTCATGTCGGACAAATGAATTTCGAGGTCGGATTACTTCACTTTCAAATAGGACAGATGAATTTCTCGATCGCTCATATAGGCTTGAGGTTGTATTTTAAACTAGGTTATTCACATAGACCTCGGGTTGTGCTTGTGAACCAAGTCGCCAATATAGGCTTCAGGTTGTACTTATGAGGTCAGCTCAACATCAATAAGTTCTAAGTAGATTATAATTGACTATATTTTGAGACACTACAAGAAAAATCTAACCCAAACATAGCATAAAAGTTGTAAATTAACATTAAGTGTAAAATAAAACATAAATTATATAAATGAAACCTAAGACTTATAAATGGAAGGTAAAACAAGTAGGTTAATAAAAAAGTTATTGAAAAAAAATAAAAAACGTAAATTAAAATCTCATTATAATAATGATTACCTTGATATATTTACTGATTTTATTTCTAAATTAAACAATGATAGTTTAGGGTTGATATAATGCATGTGATGATTTATGTGAAATTTTATTAAAGATAAAATTTATTCTCAAAATTAAAATTTGAAAATCTTTTCATATTTTTTCAAAGCTGCTTGTACGATAAGCGATTTTGCATCATTCCAAACCTCTTGGACAACAACTCGAAATGACTTTTAAGTACAAGTAAGAAGTAAATATTGAAACAACATGAAGTATGTACAAAACTGAAAATTAAATCTAATTTTATTGATTTATCATATATATCTAGTAATATAAAAATATATATGTATGTGTACATATATGAGGGCGGATCAAGAACCCTTTAAAATTACAAATATTATGATAGAAAATAAAAAAATTATAAACATCCTACAATAAATATATAATTTATGGTTAAACCAATTTAATAAAACTTATTCTAATTATTTTCAATATAATTATTTTGTTTTCAATTGATAGGTGAATTTTTTCTTTACTTAATTAAGTTAAAAAAATAAACTATTTTTATTTAATTAAAATTTAATATGAATTTATAAATTTTATACTATTTTTATAAGTATTTATTTATTTATCATTTTAAAACACTAATTTACTACTCTTATATTAATTTAATTATTTTAGAACACCTCATTTTAATGGAGATTAATTAGATTACGTTTGGTTATTAGGCCACGAACCTGAGACTACATAGACATGAAAGACCATGCACCCAAGTCTTCGTAAGATGGCTGGTGTGAAATTGTCACTATATTTATTTTAACAAATCGTGTTACGTATTTCGACAAAAATTTGAGACCTATAATCAATGAGACAAATAATAATAATAATAACAGTTTGAAAGTAACCTTATTTTATATATTTTTACCTCCCTATATTAGTAGACAATCACAAATCAGTAGGAAAATTGCCCGGCCTCACAAGAAATTCTTGTCTCATCCTTTACATGGATTCAAGCCAACAGAAACATACACCAAAACTAACAAAACAGAAAAGTACAAAGTTCAAAATTTTCTTTTCTGAATAAATAACTAAAGACCGAACCAGGTGAAATTATCCACAAAACATGATAATCACAAGGAAAGTGCTAGAAATGATCTCTTATAGAATTTGATACACTGTTCAAATGAATGCTTTAATTTAAAAAAAAAAAAAAAAACGTATGTAAAAAGTGATCTTGACAAAAGCACGTCTGTATAACGCTCATTACAGCAGCTAATTAATACAGCACTGCTATTCAAGAACAGTGGTCAATCAATACTGGTTGTTGCCATTAATTTGACGTAAAAATTATATAACAGTTACAACTGCTAACGTGTAATGTGAACTTCAAATGAGAAAATTAAGAATAATTAAAGTCGAGAAAAAAAATTCCATCTATAAAATATTTTTACAGTTATCAGTATTGGTACCTGAGATCAGTTAATCAGATTGCTGAAACTCCATATGAACTTGCTGTAGTGTTGTGACCCCAACATTTGAAATTACAATTTAAGAGATCGAGACACTTTGTCCCACTCCATCATCATCATGAAATGACAAGGCTGTAGATGGGGCTGTGATTTTGTAACCCCATTCACGGTCTTAGCAACCTAATTCATTCACATGCACGTTACTGGATTCTCCTAAAGTGCAATCTCAAAGATCCTTTCAGGCGGAGAATGGTGGATCAACAAATCAAGATCCGACCAAACCCTTGAAGCGAGCATAGGACATAATAAACACGAATGTCACTGCACAAAATATTGCTGTGAAGATGACCACCTACCATTAGGGGAAAAATATCATTCAGTTATCCAAAAGGAAACTTCACTCTAAAATCAGAAGCAAATATGATCAGCTTGAAAACTTTACGCACCCATTTAAACATGTATCCATGGTTTTCATTCCAAGTGTACGGGATATTCATGCCAAATATTCCAGCCACCAAAGAGTAGATGGATAATGAGACGGTTCCTGAACTTAGAAAGAGTTCTAACTGCAGCACAAAAGTGAGACAGGATAAGAATTCAAATGTGATATAAATGCTGTAAAAAGGAAAAAAGAAAACCAAAGACAAATGTTAAAAGAAAAAAGAAGAAAAAAGAAACCAGCAGCAATAATGATATCATATGTAATATGGAGAAGATTAAAGCACCTGAATGAGCTGATTTCGATGATTATCCAGCTGCAAAAACGGATATTTAATGTTTAATCCGATTTCAAAAAAAAAAAAGAAAAAAAAAACCGCACAGGCTTAAAAATGTGGTCAATAAGTTGCAAGCTTTCAATTTCAAAGTTGGCTACCTGAATATTAATGTAATCCTCGGTGTCATCAATATACTCTCGCAGCTGCAAAATTCACATTAAGCAATCAGACAAAATAAGTTCGCAGAACAAAGAATGTAAATTATGTCTTTCATCTATCATATATATGATCTCTGAACCAGATATTTATGGTTCATTAAGCCTAAGTGCGCCAGCGGCAGGCTTGGAGTTCAGGGAATATTTCCTAAGCTTTTCGGTTCATTAGTAAGCGAGGGGAATTCCAAAAGGGACTAATTTTATCTGTCAATAGTTCACATTATGAAGAATTTGAAAAACAAATGACAAATAAGAATAAAGGAATCAATTCCTGAGTTCATCAGACATCCGGTGCTTGCAAAAAGGGTTTGACCTGTTCTGATGTTTGGCAATGGGTATATGAATAACGAAAACAACCAAAACCAATTTAGATTTTATCCTCTTAGCTGTCTGAAATGCACCAAAGATTCTTATGAGTTGATGGAATCTGACAAATTAAATATTAGGGTTTTAACATAAAACTGTTTACATATTACCCATTGCATGAAATTTTCTTTTAATCCGTGTAATCATTACAAAGATATAAGTAGCAAAGATGAGATGTGATCATTAGATTACATGCCCCTACAAATAACATTCAGAATATAATGCACACAATGTAAATTATTGGGTTTTGTAATACATAGAAATGAATCTTTTACCACATTATGAGACAAGAACATTAGAAAACCATACTGATAGGGAATCTGACTCAACTAGTTGAATATCCTAGAAGTCTAAGCATATTGACTCATACAAAGACCCTTCTACCTAAGAGAAAACTTTAAAATGGTCCTTAAACTTTTAGCCGAAACCTCATACATTGAATATGAAATCAAAATTTTAAACGCACAGGTGCTAAATGATCTACTTTACTTCAAGGAAGATGATGTCTCTATGATGTCATGTAACTGACATATATGGGACAACTGAAATGAAATTAAACACACACATAATAACTCAAAATTTGGTTACAAGACTTGCACTAGATAATTCACTTCCAACTGAACTTCAAAATAATTTGAAATCCACTCAAAATAACTCGTCACTTCTTGCAAATTATTAGTAGCATGCATTATTCAGCACACTTCATATGGTATTGTACACAAGATTTGTGCCCCATGTTAGCAAGCTAAATGCAGCATATAGACAAATATACATCTAAAATAACACAAGACAGACTAAGAGCCAAAATGATATACTGAAGAAAAACAAAGAAAGAAAGCACGTACCGTTGACAATTTATTCAATGTGCTATCAATTTGCATAAAGTAAGCCTGCAATATAGATTGTTTACCAATTTAGAATTTCTGACTTGATAGCATTTTTTGGGATCTGATAACATGACAAATGCGAATGAAATTAATGTTATAACCTCTAGTAACATTTCAAGCTCCTCAACATCATTCTCATCTCCTCGAATTGTTGCCAAACTGGCTCTACTTGCTCTGGATATCTTTGAGCCTATGGTAGGGGAAGCAGGAAACCAATTAGCAGCACCTGAACCGCTAACAGGTGATGCGCCGGCCATCTTTCTTGACAGGTACAGGTCAGCCATATCATCATCATCATCAAGCAACTGTTCAAGTTCATCCCTCACCTACAATAAGCGATGGCCAGAAGAATACTTAGCCTATTAGCAAAGTTTTAGTGGATTAAGATAACATGAGCTTAATAATGGGAATGATTCTACTCTAGGTGTAAAAGAAGACGTGCTGATTATATATGAATGCTTTCCACTGCATGAGATAAAGTAATCTTAGCAATGGACTTTCCAAAAAGTGGGATCACTGGATCAATGAAGCAACAACAAAGAGAATAAAATATGTTGCATAGCCTGACATATTCAGTATATGATTTCTGTGTTAATAGGATGAAATTCATAAATTTCCAATAAAGACACATATCTCTGTAGATAGCATGATTTCTAAACAGTCATGAATAGATAAAAAGGATTTAATATTACACTTCCAGATGTTTTGGACATCACAAGGCACAATACATATACCTTTTGAACACGAGCAGTCAACCTAGTCATTGCACTCTTCAATTTACGAACCCTGTCCAAATTACGGCTACTAATCTGCAATGTTGGAGTAAGCCACACACAGTTATGAAAAAGTAGAAAACAAGAAGCCAGAAAGCAAACAAGGATGGACAGCTTCACTCAACAGCGAAACACACACACACACACACACACACATCAAGGTAAACAAGTTTTTTTCCACCACAGAAATGTGTGAAACCATTTAGACAGGTTGAGCACAGTAACAGAGTAAACCCAAAAGTGGAAGCAAAATATTCAGGGCAATTACAAAAATGACAAGTAAAATGAATGTAAAATTTATGGAAAAAGAAAAAGAAAGATATGAAACTCAGGCATAACCAAAACTGCAACAAGCCTTGAATAATTTCCCTATCACAATCCTAGCAAACAGGCAGCTGTCTGAAAGAGGACCATTCTCTAGATTTAAATACATGAGAGTTAAGAGGACTTAGTCAGACAACTCCAAGAAAAAATTACCATGGTATTATGAGTATCCAACACAGACACTCTTCATATAACACAGTAAAGAAACATGTTCAACTAGCATCCAGCACAAAGACACTCTTCATATAATCAGTTTAGTGTTTCATAAACCATCACCGTATGATCAAAATATGACTCCTTGAACCAGAAATTAAACATAAAAGAAAGAAATCATCAGGGGTAATCTCTCTAAATAGAATCTCCAAGAAGCTCTACCAAAAACAATATTCTTAATTTTACACCATTGAAACAAACAACTTTTGTACCCGAACACACAAAAAGAGATTAAGCGATATTCCCAAATGTCAAACGTGCAGCTGGTTAAGCATGAACTTTTCCATAAGCAAGCTGTGGAATAATGAATATAACACATTTCTATACAATTTCTAGAGACACTTTGAAATTTCAATACTTCAATAAGGCTCTATCTAAGAATCGAAATTAAATTAAAAAGGCATTAGTCTTCTAGATGTTTCTCGCAAAAACTCGTATTTCAACAGACAGATTTCTATGACATGTCATGATTCAACAGAAAACAACAAAGCAAATAGATGATATGCGAACAAGCAGCAACATGCACAAAATCTTGACCCCAAGATAAACCTGTAAGTCTACACTGACAGCAGAAACTTATCATGGTAGTAAGAAAAAGGTAAAGAGTGCCCACCTTGGAAGTAAGCTCATCCAGGGCAGGATAAGCAGCAGTCTCTAGTTCTGTAGTACGCGCAGCAAGAAAACTACAAATGGCCTCCAAAGCTACCTCGAGGGCTCGGAATTCAAATGGAGACTCTGCATAGCATATTAAACGATGAGAAATTCTAAATGATGCAAACATCTGTGGAAAAGAAGGGGCTTACTAATATGCCCAGTACAACCAAATAATGTTCTTGTTGTTTTTATCGACTAAATCAATTTATAATAATTAAAAATGTGTCATACCATCTTCTTCACCCGCATCAACATCGTTCCCTCCCGCGTACTCTTTCCCATCTCCCTGACCATCGCGAATGGCATTTACAGGAGTCAATCGTCTTTGAAGTTCCGCAACAACAGGGATTACATGTTCATCCAAAGGATCTCGAAGCAACACCTATTATATAACAAAATCAATCATCACAGTCAGCCCAAAGTGGCCCATGCTCACACTTGCATGTTCTTTTCCACACCAGAACTTTATATTAAAAGCAAACACTGAACATGTTAGAAAAGAGTAAATAATAATTTTGATTAAGTAATAATGTTAACAAAAATAGTTATGAATTAGAATTCCCTGAAAGCAATACAAAGGTCAAAAACATATCTGCTTAAAATTGTACTTGAAAAAAAGAATTGAGGAATTATTTACTACTAAAAGAAGCACTCTTATGCAGTAATAAAGATTGATGAATCCCAAATTTGCCAAAAATAATAATAATAATAATAATAATAATTACCTCTTCAGAAGTAATAATTGCCTTGATGTGCTGCAAATGCATAAAACAATCATCATTATTCTATTAAAAATTATAATAAACTAACCGGGTTGGGGTGGGGGGGGATAAAAAGCAAAACGAAATTGAAAAAAAAAAAAAACCTCCAAGTTCAAAACAATAGCTTGTTCACGTCCGAGAATAGTGGAGGGATAGGAAAGCAAGGGATCGAGAATGCGGAGATCACGCGCGTGGATTTGGACACGGTGCATGATAGCGTGCTTGTCTACATCCAAAACGGTGCTGTTTCCGGCGGCGTCGAGTAGTATCCAGCTCCGAGATGACTGCGTTTTCTTCTTCGTTGCTGCCGCCGCCGCCGCCTGGGGGTCCGCCGCCGGCACCACGTACCCGTCTCGCGCCATCTCTCTTCTTAACCATCACCTTTCAGAATCACATCCCCAACCCCAGCGTTAAAGACGACACCGAGAATCCTCCTTCGTTTAAGAATCCTTCCTTTTTTTTTTTCTTTTAAAAAATATTACTTATAATGTAATTTTGTTTAAAATCACTCGTGAGATTGATATAGAGTGCGGACGCGACCTCGTATTTCTTTTACGCTTGCTTACGTGTTAGAATATGATTGGTAGTAAAATAAGCGAAACTCGAAATAGATTTGGGAGGGTCTTACTCTTACGTGGGACATATTTTTTGTACCGTGTTGGCCCTATTGTTGACCGACACGTGTTAGCTGTTCTGCAACGACAGCGACTTGAGACAAAGTCGATTTTGTCAAGTACAAACGTTATGGCCATGCACGCCAGAAGGGCAAAATTGAATTTGAATAATCGGTTGAAGATTTTAGAGGCGAACCTGGTTTAGATTAACCTGGGGATGGGTGGGTTTTATTTCATGGCGTCTGCGTTACGTAATTATAGGAACGGAGTTCCTCAAAGTCAAATTTGATACGATTAAAAACTTTTTTATCATTGGATTTATTTATTTTTTTATTGAATTATGTTATACACAGATTGTTACTGATATTACATCAGACATTACAATTATAATTATACACAGATTTGTAATGTTGGTAAATTTATAGAGTGCAATTGTACTCTTAAACTTTTATAACGCTTAGTGAGTGAAAGTTATACTTAAATTTTTTTAAATGCTTAGTAAGTGAAGTTGACCTTGTGGAGTAATTAGGGCACACCAAGTGTTAGTATTGCACACATAATATGACATATCATCTACTAAGTTATTAATAAGTTTCATTTTGCATGTTACAAATTGATTAATTAATATTGTCAACAAGTGTAACAAAAGTTTTACTCTGCTCAATATAACAGTAGTGCTACAAATACAAACACACGTTTCTACTTCAATAAAATTTAAAAAAATAATAATAATATGAATTATGTGGTAGTTATACAACAATCACAAATTTATATATATATTAGTATAGAAAATAATCTAGCGAGTATTAGTTATCACCAGGAGTGACCATTTAGACACTTGACAGAACTCTGTGATTCCTTGTAAACGTATTGCCGCCACTGACATAATATTTTGGCTACGCCACTACTATCCAGCCGTTCATTGACAACGAAGAAAATGCAAACAAGCTCTTCTTTATTAAATTCGTTTTAATTCTAATGGGCAAAATTAAAGGCTATCGCTATCTTCTTATTGCTTCTCTAATTTCAGTATCAAGGCAGTTAACAAGATCTCTCGAGCATATAACTAATAAGCACTTCTTTAAAATAATTTTCTTGGCAACCAATTAGGTCAAAACTAATACTACTAGAATATATTATTGGTATGATGAGATTTGAGTTGGGAATTACAAAACAATGGCATTATTTATCAAAGCGTTCAACTGAAATTTGTTTGTTGCCTTTATGAAACTAAGGACGGTGCTATCTAGCGTGTCTTTGACTTGACAGATTGAAGAAAATGATTCAAAGCATGACACCCGCTCGTTTACAAATTTTTCCAACATCATATGATTATACAACTACGTAAAGTCAGTAAGCTATCACATGAACCCAACTAATCCCACTTTAAGTTTGCATTCAATTCTATTTCAAAAGTAACGGTGACGTCAACTTGTAAATTCATATTTGGTTTGAGCTTGTGGACACGTGGACTCGAGGGCTGAAGATGTGGCTATTGATCAGATTTTGCCTCCCTCCTAAGAAAGGACAAAGGCGCATTGCCACAGACTTGAGTCATTTCCCATGTCATTCTCCACTATTTAAATTGATCTGATTTCAACCAACCTTGGATGCATGCATAATCTAGAAAGATCAAACCCTCCAAAAAAGTTTGAAAAAAGACAAAAAGAAAAAGTTTTATGGGTTCAGTATGTCTTTCACCAGTCCCATCAAGTCATCAACAACATGCAGGCAGGTATCAACTGAAAAGAGCAGTGCTAGCGTCAGTCGCCTTGGGAGCGACTGACGCAGTCGCTGTTTCTAGGGGGACAAGTGTTCCTTGTCTTTTTTATACTTTATTAAATACTTTTATTATACAATCACCTTTTATATATTTATTTAATCTTTTTCTTAAGAAAATAAAAAACATATAGTCATTACTATACATTAAATTTATTAAACAAATTATACAAGTAAAAATAATTTTTCACTCTCAGTCACTAAATTACTTAACAAAATATTGGTATTTATAATAAAAAATTATTTAAATATACTAAATTAATTATAAAAAATAGTTTGAATATCTAAATCAAAATTTAAGTTCAAAATAAATTAAATTCACTCCACTGATAATTAAGAGGACATTCATCTCAAATTATTTGTAAATATCATAATAAAAGAGAGGGGTTAAAATAAGAATTGAAAAATAATAATTGTGCATTGGTGTTTCATTTTAAATCTTATCTCACAAAAATAAAAGTTGAAGTGAAAAAAATTATGTAAAGTTGTTATTGTCATGTTAAACAAATGTTGCAGTCGATTTAAATTCTTAAATAAATATTATTTTTAAAAAAAATTGAAAAAAATCATAATATAATAATTAAGCATAAAAAATAAAAATTATTGTCAGGCAAAAGACTTTTTTCATTAAAATTGTATGGGTAAAAATAAAATTATGACTGTTACAAAGACTATAATTGATAATCCGTGCTACAAGTAAAAATTAGAACAATAACAAAAACATTTAATAAAGTACAAAAAAAACAAGGGACACTTGTCCCCCTTAGAAGCAGCGACTGCGTCAGTCGCTCCCAAAGGCGACTGACGCTAGCACAGCTCCAACTGAAAATAAGATCAAAAACATTTGTCCTTTGCAAAGAGGGAGCCCCTATGTTATAATTAATGTAACATACACACTCAACAACAACCACATAAATGATGGACCCACACAATTTGTGTGGTTGTTGTTGAGTGTGTATGTTACATTAATTGTAACATAGCATTTGCCTTGCAAAGAAATGAAGAATGCATACTTGTACGAACACTGTAACTTTCTTTTCCAAAATCAATGCTATGGTTGCTAAGAAGAGGATAAACAAGAACCTGAACATCCATCTTAATCTAATAGTTAAAAAAGTGAATGCAGAATGCTTGTTGATGACTGAAGAAAAACACATGAACTCATTTACATGGAAGGAAAAAGTATCGCAATCAATCTTCACACTCTCATCACAAAATTGAAAAATTGTATGGAAAAATGAATCTATCCAAGACAAGGTAAGCCTATTATGGCAAGAGATAATTAGGCATTATCACACTTGAGGGGACTATACAAGGGGTTTTGCTCTTTTCTGACAGCTAAAATCTACACAAAATTCCTAATTAACCCTGAACTGCCAAGGTTTGCAAATGATCTATGAAAACTTCCAAACTCAAATCATCGGTAAATATGACATCTGACCCTTCTTTGTACATTGAGTCTTGAGTAACAGAAGGATTCAACTTAGCAAGAAGAAATCTTGCCTGACTACCATGCTGGTCACACTTTATAATCTTAGGTGCAGGAACGCGTTCAGCCACCAATTGCTCTGCATCAGTCTCTGGAGCTTCCAACAGCTTTCTCAAATTCTCATGGTTTGGATCTTTATCATAACCAAGCTTCTTCCACTGAGCAATCTTGGACCCATAATGAATAACGACATGGAAGTAAGAATCAAAGAGTAATATAACATCTGGAGAGATTGAACGAACATCAAGGAGGACCGGAACAGGAGGCCCGTCAAAAGAATACTGAAAAAGTGTAGGCTGGATCATGATAAGAGAACCCACTACACCTTCACGGTTCAGCATCAGCCTGAAGAAGGCAGTCTCATCAGGAGTACAGTTGAACACATCGATAAACTGGGACCTCCTTAAATAGAACATAAATTGAGGATATAGAGAGAAGTTGGAGGATAGGCGAAAGGAAGATGGATCTTCCGGCACATAGTCCCCGAACTTGGATGTGAAGCGAATAAGTGTGTCATCTAGCCATCTTACTACATCTCGGGAATAACATGTCTCTGCTCGGTGGATAGCAAGTCTGGCCATTATTGCAGCTGCTGCTTCTTGGTCGAAACCAGCAGCTATTTCGGGTGACTGTTTCCCAACCCATCTTCTGGCAGCAGTTGTCACCCTTTTCCGGATATTCATGTTTCCATGACGATAACGTGTAATAAACTGAATGAAAAATGCAGATCCAGGTTGAGCTTTCTGCTCATCATTCACCTGGAAGAAGAAGGCAATACATGTTTTACTAGCAAGTGTATTCAACTTCCACATATAAGTCCCACCTTCCCCTGTCTCACTGTCACTGACTAAATTGTTCTTTTTCTTAAGAGACACACAGGGACCAAGGGCTCCGCAAATTTTTATATCTCTGGTGGTGACTACCTCAATAGTTGCATCAAAATACATCTTCAAATTGCTCTCCTCATCATGACCAAAAATATGCCGCATACATTTTCTAAATTGATCTGATTCAAATGTCTCCCCAATCATGATGAATCCACCTGACCTCTCAACAGGAACTTTTAGCTCAGCAACACCAACTTGATCAAGAGAACAAGCAAACAAATCAAGAACAATAGATGACTTAATTAATCTGTCAGACAATTGCTTGTAAAACACACAAGACTTTCTGTAATAAGGTGCATGACCATTCATTAGGTCTCCATGATTCCTGATAGCTTTACTGAATTCTGTTTCTACAATAATCCCTGGGCCCATTGTTGCAGGGCCTGAAGTAAAGACCATGATCCGGGAGCCTGTATTCACTGAGCATCCTTCCAAAAGACCAGCTGCAGCTGATATTGCTGCTCCTGTGCACCTTTGAGGACGATGTCCGGGTGTTCTTTGCGTCAAAGAATTTATCTCTTCAATTGCAGTAGTAACGTTGAATTCACATTCAGACACAGGTAACAAAAATCCCTGCTTTTGAATAACTGGTGTCTTTCCTAGTTGCTGCTGCTTTGCGCAATGAATTCCCATCAAATGCTGGATCTGAGATATTAAAAGTAAGCACAAACTTGAATATGTAATCCTAAGAAACTATCAATTACCAACTGTTTGTATTCAACTTAACATATCTGTCCAAAACCCCAACAGCCAAATTAACCCATCACGAATACCTATCCATTACCAGTATTAAACACAATACCGGGTATATTTAACATTGAGGTGCTGCAAATTTAATAAACACTATGAAGCAGAAGCACAATAATTACATAACATACCCATTATTTGTTACTAGTTGTACATTTTACATCAAATCTCACACTGTTCAAATAATAGACCAACAACAAGTATAATTTAAAAAAAAAAAAAGTCCGATACCTGCTCTGAAGAGAGCTCGCGTCCACCGTGAAAAACTAGAACTCGACAACACTCCGAGAATCCAAGATCATGAACATAGACCATTGAATCAAAAACAACTAAACCGACCAGGGCATTTTCCGGTAGCTGCTCCATAACACGCAACAGCTCATGCTTAACCACCCTTATCTCGGACTCCTCCATGCAACCATCAACCACAAACACAAACGCGGGCCCTAACACGCCACCGCCGCCACTCGACACAGACGAAAATGACGCCATAGAAGAAAACGATTTGGCGGAGCCTAAAGTGTTAGGCAAGTGATCGTGGGCGGCGGCGTACTCGACGGAGGAGTAGGTTGGGAAGAGCTCGGCGGGTAGGTTGGTTTCGGCGATGGAGGAGTAAGAGCGTGGGAAAGGGTTCTTGCCGTAGCAGAAAGGGCAAGTCCAGATGCGGGAGGCGTAGTCGACGCGGCCGTAAGGGTTTAAAACGGCGCCGCATTTGGAGCAGATCAGTGGGTCGTAAGGGAGGACAGGGATTTCGGAGGATTGCATTAAGGGGGTGTGGAGGAGGCTGAGTGGGATGATGAGGGAAACGGCGTCGGACTTGGTTGACGGCCATGAGTTCCAGGACCAGCGGAGACCCTCGATGGCTTCGAGTTCGGTGAAATCCATTTTGATGGATTTGGAGAAAATTCTTTTGAGGTTAGGTGGTGATGAGTGATGTGAGTAACATGATATACAGGGAAAGGGAATCTTGCATTGTTGTCGTAGAGATGAAGAAAAAGGAAAGAGAAAAGAAAAAGCATAATGGGTAAGGGTTCTTCTCAAAAAAGGGTTAGGGTTTGTTTGGGGTTTTTGATGGAAAATCAATTTGGATTGTTAATTTGAGGACAATGAGAGCCAACGGTCAACCTTGGTCAATGGACCTAAGTGTAAGAATAGGAAAGAAGCATGCTTGCGTTTCGAATTATTAAAAGCTTTTCTGATTTTGCAGTAAACAACAGGTCATATTTCATCCATCATCGACATTTTCATTTAGATTCTGATATTAGCCGTTGCAAAGACCAATTTATGGGTAACCCAGAAGTTTCAAAAACCTCGTCTCTCACTCTCCCTCTTCACTACTGAGTAAGCCTGTATAATAAACAAAACCCGAAAGCGGTTCATTATGTTCGGCATTTCGTACGGAGAGCTCTTCCTCATAATCGGCGCCACTGCTGCTCTTGTTGGACCAAAGGATCTGCCAATAATCGCAAGAACTGCCGGCAGATTAGCCGGTCGGGCCATTGGGTACGTTCAATTAGCTCGTGGCCAATTCGATAACGTTATGCAACAATCTCAAGCTCGGCAGGTACATTATTTCGTTTTTGTATGATTTTATTTACTTGTGTTTTATATAGAAATATGAAATGATTTTATTAGAATTCTTGGGCATATGTAATTATGAATATAGCTATGGCAACTATTTGGAGACGATTCTTAATATTGGTCATTCACTTTACCCTTCTAGGTGACGAAAGAACTTCAAGATGCAATGCAACAACTGGATGCAATCCGTCATGAAATTCGAAGCGTATCTCTTATTAATCCTGGGCCTATGACTCGAAAGCTGATGGAGAATCTTCCAGAGCCAACTCCTAACCATAGCGGTAACATATTCTGTCTTGACATTGAACTTCGGGCTACTTATGTAAAGTTTGCTTTGTGTATTTCTCTTGATTTAATTTCCTGTGCTTCCTTGTTTGTAGATGACAGTTCATTAAAGAAAAGTGAAGAAGAGCAAAAGGCAACAGATGATGTGGCAAAGGTGTTTGGATCTTCTTCATTTTGTTTACCCCATTAATTTTGTTCCTTACAGAAAAGCCTGTTTTGCATCGTCTTAATTCCTTTATATGGACCTTTCTCAGAATTATAGTTTGAAGCCCTCTGCGTCATTACATTTACACAGCCAAGCAACTGCTTATGCAAGACTTGCTGTATCTGAAGCTGTGAAGAGTGGTTCTTTGAAGAGCAGTGCAGATCAAGAAAATTTTAATCTTGAAGCTAGTTTTACTGTTCTTCCGGTTTCAGCTGAAAGTACTGGCATGCTTCCAAATCGCAAGGGTAACTACAATTCTTAAAAATTATTTTCTCGTTATCATAAATTGGCTTTTTTTCATATTTCCTTGTTTTGGTCAATGCCATTTCTTATTTAATGTCCTAACCTGGAGCAAATGAGATCTGTGTGGGACTTGAAAATACGGCTTCGATTTTAGTGATATCACATTAAATTGCTGAGTTATTAACAAAAACATTCTGAGTCTTATTTTCTTTTTTCCGATAATGTTTTATTTACCTCTTATAATTGGTGCATAGTTTTGATCTTTGGTTTTTACCACATGTTGTAATTGAAATCTTGTTGGAAGATGCATGAACTTTTGATGCAATCACCAGAATTATATGAGTTAATAAGATGAAAGATGGTTTTGGAATTTTATGATGCTGTCTATGATTCTGATCCTTAAAACAATTTAAAAGTGCTCTGTCTTTGCAGCTTGGTTAGTACTTGAAATATGACCATTTTCACTCTGCTAATCTGTCCTTTGTTCAATTTTATTGCACTTGCAAGTATAAGAAAACCATGCCAGCTGCTAAGGCTTAAATCTTATGTTACTCTATTTAGTCAGATCATGCCACTTTAGCATTAAAAGATGAAAGAAGAATTGTTCCATTGCAACAAGTAAAGTCTGTCCCACAATTAGTTTAGGTAATCATATTGTGTTAATGTCTTAATGTTTTGTTGTAAATGAACCTTACACGAATAATTTGACTTTTATTATGTGACTGTTTAAAAGAATTTGTCACTAGTTTGCAGTTATACGTTCTCCCTTTTAAGGGCATAATTTAAAATAACTAGCTGGTGGATGTGGTTGTAGATGGTGCAAAAGGATCAGACATTTTGTTAGAAGCTGTACTGGAATCAGAGGTAGCAAATAATGCAAAAGATTTCTTTTCTCAGCCTGAAAATCAGATAAAAAGAGAATGAAAAGGTAGATCTCTTTACTAGTTGTCCATTTCTGCCTCCATTCTTCATGATTCAGCATTCCTGTAAAATGGAAAATGTAAAAAGAAATAGCTACATGATAAATTTATGCAAAGAAGTACATATATTTCAGATATTTGGAACCTTATTGTAGTTTTGCAAGCAGTTTTTGGCACTGATGTAAAAATTTTAGTTTGTTATAGAAGCAACAATGGTCTTATTTTTTCTCTTGGGTTGCATGTCAGTGGTGCATTGTTTGGGAAATGTCTTATATGCATGAACAACTCCGAAGTTTAGTCAAGTTGTTTCTGCATAAAAGCAAAATCAACATTTCTTCCTGTTTTCTGCTTGTCAAAATGTGAGTTGCTGAAGGAGCCTTTTTTTCACATTGTTGGTTGAACTATTTTTTGAATTTGTTAATGCAGAAACCATGCAATGTTTAACCTAAATGACCTAGTTGATTTAGCTTGTGAGAATTCAAGTCCCATTGATTCAACAAGATCAACTAGTTTTTGCTGTATGTACTTGATCAGTTAGTAAATCTTCACCCTTGTTTTCTGAATTGGGTCTGGAAAATAGTTAAGTGCACTATATTGCTGGGAATTATTTTAATAATTCCGTGTCCACCTTTGTGCTGAATGTTATGCTTGCGCATTTGATTGATGTAACTGTCAGCTTTCAAATTTATAGTCACATGATGAAGATTAAATTCGAGAAATCCCAGAGAAACCCATATCCTCTTCCCTTGTTTGTTTGGGTAGTGTCATGAGCTATTATTTTGAGATATTTTTTTCCCAATTTTTTTTGACAAGTTAGAAAGCATTTTTGTCCGCCCCAATCTTTTGGATTTTAGATGCCCCATAGATGGTGCTTGTGCTTGAATCTATCATTTGCTTCTGTTTCTCTTTGCTTTCTTTTATAGGGCTGCCTCAAAAAATTCTTTCATGATATCAATTGCAATAGCTTTTTGGTATTTTGGGTGGATGCTTTGGAGTTTACTTATTCCTTGTGTATGTGAGTTAAAAGCATTACAGATTTACTATTATCTGTGAAACCAGAAATACTGCAGATGGCCTATCTATTTTAAATGATTTTTATGCATTATTCATTGCAGTAAAGGATGAACATAAACACTGTATCATACTGCAGTTGAGATTAAAATAATACTCATTTAAAGATGAATTGCTTCACTGTAGCTGAAGAAATAGAGATGACCTTATCAATATATTTTCCAAATGTTTTGTTGAACAATGCACACTAACCTTCAAGTTAAACCAATCCTATCTAACATCCTGTGTCTTTTGAAATACCACTTCAAGGCTCTCCACCTATCCTTCAGGACTCATGAGGGCTACCATCATACGACCACGAGTTTGGTCTAGTTGATCTGCTATTATGAGTGTCATCACAAAGTAATCCAAGTTTGGACTTGATCTTGTACTTTTCAAGGGTAATCTCCAAGATTTAACCGTTCACGCTGCACCCAGCGGCCTTTATTGTTTCTCACCAGCCCTTTGTTCTCATGTTGTTGCCAGTTTGGCGGGACCAGGAGATGGTCCTTCAAAAAGTCAGCTTGCTTGTTAACCAATGCAATGTCCCTTCCACTGGTAAGCACAAATCTTTGGCCCTTTCCTTGGTACCTGTTCAATATGAAACAAAGGTAATGACTTAATGATTAAACCTTATGTCATGTTTTTTGCTGGGCAGAGTATATTGTGATGAAAGAATTAGAATAAAAACATAAAGAGGTTTTAGAAATTGTTGGTCCTGAACTTGAGAATTGCTGCAACCACTGAGCATGCCTAAAAGATTGGATAGATGGGGCCAAATTTGGCAAATTTGTTTTGATGTAGTCTTATTGATGACTCTGTAAAGTATCATTTATGATAAAGATTTGACAAAATAATCTGAAAATGATTAGATTAGATATACCAAAATATAGTACTTTCCTGTCATAGTTAATAACTTTTGAGGAGCATTTGGAACTGTTTTGATAAACTGCAAAGCTGCTTCTTGATGAAATTTATGTTCTAACTGAGGGCCCTTAAAATGGTTCATGCTATTTCCAAGTCTTAACTTGGTTCATTGATGGGATTTCTCTACTAAAGAAAAATATACTAACCCGTCAAGTAGATGAAGATGGGCCTCCAAGTTATGGTAGCATGCCAAATCGTTTGTCTCTTTCAAGAAGGGCGAGCTCTTGTGATCCAGAGTAAGTTCCACCCCAACATGTGAGTAAAACCACAGTGATGCCTCACCTAGCTTACGGAGCATGGGTGGTATGTGTTCGTTGAGAAATAACCCTGGTGCCTCAGGTATCTTGTCGTGAATATTTACCACTCTCAGTACTTTTACCCCAAGTTGTGCAAACCTCTCCTTAAACCGTGTATTCCCAACGCGCGGCCCTGCAAAGGAGAAAACACATATAGGGACTGCCTGCCCATCATCCATGACATCTACCCCAGTCTCAGCTATGTCATATGCACTTAGTATTGCTAATGCACTCCCTAGGCTGTGACCTGTGATTGTGATGCTCAAGTTCTCATTCTGGTACTGACTTACTAGTCTCCTGACTTCTTCTAAAACACGCTCTCTTGCCGAGCGCTTGCAAATTTGACTACTTTGATCCTTGCTGGTATAGAGATTGAGGAACCCAGACTCAACTTTGACCCTGGGATCCGGACAGGGGATCTTTTTCAATGTAACGGGCCTTAGAAAATACATGAAGTCAGCTATCCACTCCAGCTTTGTCTTTGTGCCCCGCCAAGCAATGGTTATGTCCCTTCGTCCTAGATGTGCTGACATTTCATCATTGGAAACTGCAATATACCCAATCCAATTTGCTGTGTGACTCCATGCATCAGGTCGGAGTGATCTTTGGAAAATGTTTGGGAGATTTATGTTGTATGTGGCATGAATGTAAGAGTTTATCTGATACCCATGCTGTGTCATGCCGAGACACTCAAAAAAATCACTTGGTGCATATTTACAACAGCCACAATACTTGGAGAATGGTTCAAAATCAAAGGCATCATAACAAGCTTGTACCATTTCCCCATACCGTATTAGCTCAGATCGCAAGAGGGGATCCAGGGGGTCTAGCATACCATCCCAATCATCCACACCATGGATATCACGCCAAATGTCTGCTAACTTCCTCTCAGGTTCTTTAGGTATTGTAATTTCTTCATTATTGTCTTTTGCTTCCTTTATGTCAAGCTCTGCTACAGTGCAGTAGTCTTCTTGGGACAAAGCAATAACTTCTCTACATTTTTGTCGTCTATCTTCTCTTCTTGCCAGCCTTAGAAATGGTACTTGACCTCCTGTAATTGGAGTTGGAACATGATACTTGAGTGGAAAGGTCTTTTGCATGTGTATGTTGTAGGGGACGATTATTTTGGTTAGAGGGATAGCCATTGATTTTTGTTTCAGAACAGCTTAAGCTGGTGGTGGGAATAATGAGATGAGTAGGCAAGATTGGAGATTTAGGTGGGGAAGATAAAATGTTGTGTATAAGATATCCAATGACTAATCATGAAGACTTGTATGTGAACTTGAAGCTAGATTTCATATCCATACTTCTTAATCATGAAGACTTTCGAGTATTTTATGGCTATATTTAACTACTTAGGAAAACAATTGTTATTCATTGTTTTGAGCTGGCACATTATTGTTGTGACATCTAAATGCCAGTTACTTTCATGCTGAAGTAATTTTTGAGTTTTCTTAATTGAGGCATCAATTCTTGAATACAACATGCTGTTTTATTTTTTCAGTAAAAGAGTAGCTGTTTGAGTTGTTCAAACTTTTACTTTTTATTTTAGTTATTAGGTCTTGTTTTACCAAGTTCCCATGTCACTCTTAATGATTTAGTTGCTAGAGACAAAAATGCAGGTGTTTTCTATCTCTCTGTCTTTGAGAATTGTTTTTATTTTTTATTTTCTTTTTTATTATTTATTTACTTATTTGTTTTTTTTGGGTACTCGTAGAGACTGATAAAGCTCTTTAAACTAACAACACATCAAACTTATATTAGAATATTTCTACCCAAACTGGTTTCTTTTCGCATGTCTGGAGATTATTTGAATACCCGAAACAAAGTTAGTTCCAGTCTCCAAATAAAAATTCTATTGTACCACATAATTAGGTTAAGGGGAGACTTTTAAAGTTTAATTGCCTTGATGAAGTCTTTGAATTTTACTGGTTCCTTGTATAACAATGTAGAGTATTTTCTTGGTAGCCTTCGGCATGTCCAACAGATGATGAAGACAAAAGCTTGGGCCTTATTGGTCAACTTTGATAGTGAGTTGACTTTGGTTTGAGTAAAGCCATGGTTAAATACGAATTCAGAGTTGATTTTTTTTCCAATAATTATTCTCTCTTTTGGGCCAAATCAAATGAGTTTCTAACTGTTATTCTCCAGCTTGCTTGCGAATTCAGCTCGGCGACTGTGATGTTGATCTTATTAATAAAACTTATTGACGAAATTAACATTGATTTTAAGACTCAACAAGGCAAATCTAGGATTCATTAAATTGCAGGCCTTTTAACATGGCAGAAAGATATCCTATAAAAAATAAGACGCTAGAGAACATTCTTACATAGTTTATTTTAACCTCTCATTTTGTCACCAACAAGTAGAACTGGGGTTAAAAGAAAAGAACAGAAGAACCGTCGACGCTTGATCTTTACAAAATATGAGGTGTAAAAAGTTCTCATTTTTATTGTATTTCTCAAAAAGGTTAAAAAGTGTAAATACGGAAGAAAAGGGTTTAGTAAGTTTTGAGGGGGTTTTAATGGAACAACTCTCAAGCCATATCCGAGTTGGGCTCCTAAAAGTACGCATGCGTGGGTGTACTTAGAATCAGTAGCGGTTTATTGGGCGATGTGCTTTTAAAGGCCTCTTATGATTTTCAAAATAGAAGCCGAAGTGTTAGCACTAACCGGCATCATTATTATTGACTTCGTATGGTGGTCGATATTTATGCATGTCCCCATTTTTGGGCAAATGGATTCTCACTAGACATCGATATTTCATATTTGTACTATTTTGTCGAAATGGAGATAACAAATTTATCAGCATCAACAATTAATGATTTCAGTAGACACTTGCGATCGGTAATGAAGAGTCTTTGTTTCTTTTTTTTTTTAATTAATCGTTGTCAATTAAAATCATCTTAACTTCTAAATAAAGTTAAAAGTGTTTACCGAATACATACAAGTAACAACAGTGCTTCTAAAACACAAATCATACAATGGAAGATATCAAAATGGACACGGCCTTAGACTCTTTTGGACGAAACAAAGCACTACAAATTAAATTCAATCATGGTGGGAACATGATCACTGAATTGATACACAGCTCACATGCAATGAAAAGCATCTAATGGAGACAATATTACTGACTTTTCGTTTGATAATTACAATGATATTGCCATCATCCCCTTCCTAACCCCATAGAGCTAGGTTTATTTATTAAAAACAAAACTGGTTACCTTCCTCGATCATTCCAATGCGTATATTAATCTATTTGTTAATTATAATATGAAGTCCCCAAGTTGTGAATATAATTTACCTTCATTAAATATGGAACATGAGGCTGCCACACCACAAGATCCGAGAAAAAAAAAAAACTATAAATATTATGCATAAAAAGAAAAGAAAGAGGCCGGGGTGCTGAGTATTATATAATTATTAATTGATTTGGCCTAAATTAAATGTTAGTGATCCCATAAAATTGATTTAAAAAATTCCAACCACATTCACTCAACACCCTACATTCACCAGTCAATTTTGAAATTTAACTTTGCTTATCCCAATCCCAATTTCGTAAACCAATGGCCGTGAATGCAGGCCCCATCGACATGCACATGGCCTTGTTCCCCATCGAAATTAATAATAACAAGCAATAAGAAGCCAGTGATTATCATATTAATTGAGATTAATAGTACATGAATATGAAGAATCTTTCCGGGACAAGTAGCATTAATTAAAGTTTCAAAGGAATAAAACACTCAACAACTATGACAGCAAAGACAACAACAAATAACAAAAATAGGTGATTTACTAAAACAAGAAAGTTAGACGCTTCTGCCATTGAGCCATAAACCAGCCAGACAATAGGTTCGAGTTTATTGCTTCTTGTCCATTACAAGTGTCTAAACCTTTTTGCATATTCTATATACGATCAAATAAAAATAGAGACAATGAAACGCATCCACAGAAACACCCAAAGCTTGTTCAAACAATAATCTTGTGCAGGAGCCCATAAAATAGCTTAATTTTCCCTTTTGGTTTGTCTTTTGAGGACATGATGGATGACACCTTCAACAAGACCAACAAAGCCACACATATATATTACTTTAGGTTCTGCTCTTGCACTTCTCCATTGCTCTTGGGGCTGAAAAATGATTCAATTAAATTGATTTAGATGTTAGATGATCGTCTTTTGCAATTAAGTTCGAGAATATATATCATTCAGGAAATTGTGTAAAAAAAAAAAACGAAAACAAAAGAAAACATACCAAGCCCAATTGCTTCTGATCCTTTCATTATGCGCATACGCTTGCATGAATCAACAAACATCCTGTAAAGATCAAAGAATTTTGAAGGGTAAGTGACGACTTTATTTCATCACCCAGAAAGCTGCATAATAATATAATATTGAAAGTAAGGAAATTTTCGTTGTTTGTTCAAGTAGTGCCAGCGTAGCAAGCTCTTTCTGCTAGATGATTATGTCCAATTATATCAGGCATTTTTTTTTTTAATTTGAAAATATAATGCTTATTAATTAATTTTAGGGTTTCTAGAGGAATAATAATAATAAACAAATAAAAACTTACTCCCAAGGAACATCACCCACGAGCATCCAGTCGCCATCCTTGTCTTCATAGGTTGGCACATAATCAGAGCTGTTTAAAAGATCCATCAACTTGCTCTCGTTCATAAAATCAATCATTCCTTGTGATCCATAATTACCTACAATTCACTTATATATAACAAATTAACTAATTAATTTATAAAGATAATTAACATTACAAATTATATTGCATGCAACAAAAACTTACCCATGGTGAAGGAACTGAACATCTTGGCCAATGCATCAGAAAGCTCTTGGTAACTCTTATACGTCTTCAAATCCACTTTGCGAAGATATGGAGCCCCGTCCATGCAAACCTTCACAAATGCTGCCGTTTCAGCCATAGCATTCTTCCTATAGGATCGCACTGGTGGCCACCCCACAACTTGTGCCCTAAAATTAATCCAAATACATAGACATAATTTCGCTACACATTAGTTTATAATTTAACAATACCATATATAATATGGATAACAATAATATGAAAAATCACTTACTTATTGGCGGGTGGCTTTGCGGGATCCTTATCATGATTCTTGTTGTTGGAAGGAGGATTCTTGAAATTTTCATTCAGATCCACTGACGATTCCTTAGACTGAAGATTGAGTTTCAAATCAATTACGGCAGTCTCACAGAAGCCTCTTTTGTTGCTAGCCTTTGGAGTTGGAGTTAATTCTAACGCAGCAGCTTCATCCTTTTTGTTGTTGCCACCGCCGGGCAATCCAAGGCAAAGTTCAGTCTCTTTGAAGTCCATTTTCAGGCCAATAGCTTCCATTCAAATTATCAAACAACTCCTTTACAGATTTTCTTTTTCGTTCTTTCTTTCTTTCTTTCTTTCTTTCTTCCTTCTTCTTGTAGTTATGTTGTTGCGCTGCAAGAGAAAGAGATCAGAGACCCCCAATAATTAATATAACTGTGGGCTGTTGTGTTATCAGCTGCATGTGTATGCCGATGTCGTATCAATGTATCTCATTTATGATATGTCTGACACGTGGAAACACTTGGGGACGTTGATTTTGGAAGCTCTTACCAACCTGACGACGTTAGGAACGTGATTGGGTGTTTAGATTTCTCTAAAGGCTTGTGGCTATTTAGGAGCTATTTCATTGCTCTTGAGTACTTTATACTGTTCCCTCTTAGTCAAACAGCACATGCAAATGGGGGTGTCAAAAAAGCCCGCCCGGACCGGACCCGGCCCGGACCCGCTAATCCGATTCAGGCAAAATTTGGACTGCATGCATATAAAAACCGGACTCAGGTTTGAAATTCTCAAACCCGGATATTTCCGAGCCTGGGTTTGGGTTCAACACCAAAAACCCGAAACCCAGATCGGATCTGATTTTTTAATAAATTTATAATATATATATAAATATATTATATATAAATATATAATTATTAATTTATGATATGTTGGATGTTATTTAAATTTATTGTGTGATTATTGTGTTGTTGAATTTAATTTCTTTATTTTATATATAGATTGAATGAGTTTAAGTTAGAAATTGGATGAATTTAGGTATTAGAAAGTAGATTGAAATAATTTTTATTTATCATTTGTGCAAAATTTGCATTGTTAGTGTGTTATATATTTGTATTTGACTATTTTCTTTTTTAAAGTTTGAGATTGAATGAGTTTATTTGATTATTTTCTTTTTTAAAATTTGTATTGTTAGAGAAATGAAAGAAAAAATTGAAGAAAAAAAATTGAAGTTATCACATGCGGGTTTACAAAGCCCATCAAAACCTCGACCTGAGTCTTGACTCAGCAAAAATCGGTTTTAACCCGGGTCCGGTCTTGCATTTCTCTCATCCAGTTCGGTCCCGGGCAACACCAAAACCCGGACCGGACCCAGATTTTGCCAAGCCTACATGCAAACCACTACACTAGGGCTGTGTTAAAACGTAATTAAGCACCTATTAATGCATTAGTCAAAATTTTACTGTCGTTTAGTGTAGTTTTAAGTTTCTATATATCCAGTTGACTTTGGGGCTCTATATATTCTAATAGTTTGTCTTAACCTCCTCACGCCCTTGCCCCTCGATTTTTACTGAATTTGGTACACTTCTATAACCCACAATTAGGGGTGTTCATAATCCAATCCGATCCGTGAAAATCTTATCCATATAAATCTGATCCGTGGATCCGTGAATTGGATATGTATTGAAAATTTAAAAATCCGCAGTAGATGAATTGGATATAGATTTACTTCTGTAAATCCGTAAAAATCCGTGAATCTGCAATATATATATATATATATATATATATATATATATATATAGTTAAAAAATTATTATAAATTTAATTAAAGAATATTATAAATTTGACATTACATAGTTACATAAACACTATAATATATCTTAGTCATTACCCAATAATAATATAAAATAATTAAATAATCAAATATACAAATATACAAATATAACTTGTAAAAATTGTAAAACAAAATAAAAAGTAAAGTCACACGCACTAGCAAAAGCAAAGTAACATAACGTCAAGTTACCAACAATTTGCAAAGTCACCCAAAACCAAAGTAACATAACACCAAGTCACCAACAATTTACAAATAAAAAACCCTAAACTTCCCCGCTATCACATGCACTAGCAACACCCAATACTGGTTCGATACACTCTCGACACCGATTTACAGGACGTTGGCCGCACGATTCCAGCGAGAGCAAGCCATCTTCTTCCCCGATTCCGTCGAGCCACTTCACAATCGCTGGTTCCAACCAAACAATTGCACTATCACAACCTTCAAGATCACCACCCGTATTTCTCCTAGTTCTCATTGTTGACGGCTCTGTAATCACCACTTTTCGACAAGTACAATAATCCTGGTGAAGGATCAGACTGTGTTTGGTTTCAGAAACTTCACCATTTCAATTAATTGTGGCTTTATTTGAATAATTAATTTCCGTGTTATATTAATGTATTATTGTAACTTTATTTGAACAATTAATCTCAATGTGCTATATTTTGAAACTTTGAATGTATTATTTTAGTTTTATTTAAATAATTAATTTGTTTAAATTTTATTCAATTTTAAATTTAATTGGTAATAAATTTATTTTTATATTAGATTTTTTTTTAATTTCATTAGTTCATGGATTTGGGAGAACTAAAAATTTTTAATTCGGAAGCTAATGCATAAATTGGTGTATTGGATATGGGTTAAGTTAAATCCGATCCGGCAGCGATTGGATATGAATTGAGTCAAACCAGTATCCGATCCGTAGATTGACGATTTGGATTGAGTTTAATCAATTCGTGGATTGGATTGGATTGAAAATTATAATCTGCAAAATTGTGGATCGGATATGGATTGATGTCCAATCCGTAAAATCCAATCCGCGAACACCCCTACCCACAATGGTGTTTTCCAAAATTTTATCAGTTATTTGAATTGGATGATATTATGCTTATTTAGTTAGCATACTTAGTTTGTATTTTATCTGATGTGTCATCAGTAGAAATTTATTATTTGAATTAAAAATTGTAAGACTTAATAATTATCTATCAATTGAACTAATCAGAGAGTACCACATTATTTACCACATTAGTTGAGAATTGAGATAGAAATTAAGTATTCCAACTAAATAAGTATAACATTATTTATATGAATTATCTAAATTCATTAGGGATAAACAAATCAAATTATGTAAAAAGTTGAGAAATGATGTGTTCATATTTTTAACAAACTATAAGGATGTAATTGTTAGCCTATATGGCTATAAATATTGATTTTGATGATAACAAACTACATGTATTGATTAAGCAAAGTTTTATGAATTGTGCTTTTATAAATAAGAAAATGATGTTGTGAAATTAAAGTATTTTAGACTAAAATGAAAGTATTTTTAAATCTTTGATAGTGTTTTAAATTTCGGATTTGGACCTATTTGAAACTATTTAAATATTTTGGATCATTCTATAATTTCACATAGTTTGGGTGAAATCATAATTTCTAAAAGTTTTGATATTGACAAAGCATTATTTAAAATTCTGAAATTAGGCCTTTCATAACATTTTCGGTCATAATATAATTATGGAAAGTTGTGGGGCCAAACTGTAATTTTGGAAAATAATTCACTGTAGCAAACGACTTACCGGATATGGAAAACGACAAACCGGATTTTGGGCAGTAAGCTTTTGGAGCATAAACGGCTTACCGAATTTCGCAAGCGGGATATGAAAAGTGGCATGGATATTCAAATTCAAATTTTTGCCTTTAACATAAAAGCCACTTTTCTAAGCATGACCAAAATGCATAATTTTTTGAAACAAACTATAAAAACTCAAATCCAACTCATTTTCACGCTTCCAACAAGATAAACAAAAAGCGAGATATCTTCAGTTTTCAATTCAGAAACACAAAACATCAATCATTTCTTGTTCTTCATTTTTGAATATCTACTCTTTGAGTGAGTTATTGTAACTTTTATTTCTTCATCTCAATTGTAAGAGTTTGAGCTGAGATATCTGAAAGAGATTGAGATAATCTCTTTGTTGTAGCGCTCAATCGTGTCAATTGAAGCGCTGATAAAAATCCTTGCTTTGGAGCGTGGATCGATTTAACCGCCTAAAAATTCGTGTGTTTATTTCTCTTCTCCTTACTCATTTATTATTGTGTTTTTATTGAACTTATTGCTTTCAATTTTTATTAAGACATTAGATTCTTTGTTGTGGATTTGCTTTAGATAATTTTTAAAATTTTAATTCACCCCCCTCTTGGGTTGCACACTTATATTTCAATAATGTGCTATTAAACCAAATTATAAAGATGTCAAGAGCATTCAGCCACTTACCCTCGACTTTTGGATACTGTCTTTTTAATGTTTAAGAGTTTATACTTTTGTATTGGGAGAATTAATACTTTCATCATATTACAGTTTCTTTGAGTTTTACCATTTATCCTCAATAGGTTTCATAATATTTTTTTATCTCTTGACAACAAATTTTACCCAAAAAAAAATTATTGTTTTGTGGTTAAAATGAATTTTTCATGAAAGTTTTAACATTGAAGGTAACAAAGCATTATGAGAATTTAAAGGACAAGTGATAATCTTACAAGGTGTAGGAGATAAGTGTCAAACTCACTTAATTCCATTTTTATCAATTTTACTTTATCATTATTGTTTCTTTTCTTTTCTGGCAATCTTTCATTTCAATCAATTGATGGGGTCCGTTTGGGCAATTTGGGAAGCAGATGCACTTAGCACGAACTACATCATGTACTAGAAATTGTATGCATGAATTTGTTCATTATTTATAATGATTTGATTCTTCCAGGAACCATCGTCCACTTACGCACAAACTCACATGAACCAATAATTCACCCAATATAAGCCTATTAATTGATTGACTGATCAGCTGTGCATCCCCATTGTAAAAATGAAATTAAACTAATTAATCACCCTTACAAGTTAAAAATATTATCAACGACAAAGATTGATTCTGAAGATAAGAGTCTTTGAAAATTCCAATTTAGAGCAAGATTGAGGCTAATTATGAGTAGCAATTCCCTGCAGGACACATAAACATCAAAGAGAGAAGTAGTGATCAACATTACTCATTCTAAAATTTTATGAGGGCATGCATATGGTGATGACTTAGAGACAAGTCACATCCCTACAATAAGGAAACATCCCCAACCCTAGCTGTGCCCTTGCCCTGTCACCATCCCTCAACCCCATTCTTGCTTGTTTCTTTCTAACCTAACCTCTCTATTCATAATTATCCAATCTCATTTGTCTTCGAGCTCCTTCAGCCACATCTTCTCTTTTAACAAACTCATCGGTCATCCCCTATAAGAAACACTCCCTTTTTAATCTTTTAAGCTTTTGGTGAAGTCCATTTCATATGAAAATACAAGAAACCCTATTTTCTCCATTTGGATGAATATGCACCCATTATAATTATATTAACCCTTTTATCTACTTATAGGCAAACTGACCGCCAATATATACCTTTTCATTTTTCACAATGAAGTGACCTAGCTTAGCCTTAGCCAGGCAAGAGGATTTTTTTTAAGTGGTCCTGATCATGCCACAGAAGGCGAATCAAAATACCAAGCATATCCAGGTGGCAATGTGGTTATTTTCTGGCCACAGCATTTCACATGTTCGTATCAGAATTCAGAAGTGTACAAGCTAGATCATTTTTGTTGATCATGATCAGAGGAGAAAATCGATATCATACCTACCTTCTTCTTCTTCTTTTTAATATCTTCTCTTTTATACTTTACAGGGCTAGCTGCCGTGTTTCTGATGTGGTCCTGTACAAGTATCTTATATAAGCCCATTGATATTTTTTAGAGGGTTCCTTTGGTTTGAGTACTCATTGTTTCCACATAGGAACTTAAATACCAGAAGTTTAAATAATGCATCACTTGAGCCCTTTGTAGTTACAGTTTGTTTCATTTCAGTCCTTGAGTAAGTTTGATTGTTAGGGTGAGTTGGTGAAAAATCTATTAACAAAAACGTTAAAATGAAATTATGGATTAAGGTTCTCTCCTAACATGAACTTCTCCCAAGCAAAAATTTATGTGTTGATTGGTGGTTAATAAATTTAAAATATGGAGAAGTTAAATCCTATCTATGATTACTATAATGACATATGGATAAGATTGTTAAAACCTCGTATATCAAAAGAGGATCCTAGTCTATAAAATTATATATTCTCCTACATATAAATGTGTAGTGACTTACTATCGTTTTTTTCCCACATCTAGTAATTTATTTTCTTAGTTATGTTAGAAATTTGACAGTTATTTAAGCAATTAGTTAAGCAATTAGTTTCTTTATCACATTTATTCTCACCTTAACACACAGTCTTGCCAATTTCAAAAAAATCTTCTGATTATTAATTACATTTCTCTACACTCTCAATTAATGTAAAATATTTCTCAAACAATCACACAAGTCTCCTCACTCTCAACATCCTTTTTTACCTTTAACATTTTCACAAATCAATTTTTATGATGGTTCCATAACCGCATGGCCCCTTTTAGAGAAATATAGGTGTACTACAGTTACTTGATTAAAAAAAGTAACGTTATCACTTGCATTTATTAATACTTTAAACCCTTTGATAATTCATACGCGTTACATATGCATTTCAATGTTAAGAGACAATACCGATTTAATTAGACTAAAAAGCTCTTATGTTGTTGTCTTCATTTACTGTCATATATGGTCAAAGACGAAATTAGAAAACCTTAACTGATGCATTTTTAAAAATATCAAGGACTCAGATGAACATTTTTCTTCAAAATTTAAAGTGAACTTAGTAGTGCTTTTGATATATATTTGTCAAAGACTGAAAGAATATCCGAAATATAACCGTAAAACTTATTTAAAGGCTTTAAAGTTTAACGCAAATAGACTATACTTATAGTTCCATAGTTGCTGGCCTGCTTTTTCTCTATGTTCTGGCATATCAAAGGATTAGATCTGAAATTGATCCCTTAGGATACTTTTGGAGCTCGAGCAGACATGTCATATTAACTTACATTTCATTAATCAATTAACTACACAAATAATGATCACTAATCTAGTTTATTAACAAGCTAAAGCCGGACCTACAAATGCAATATATGAGAATCTTCCCTGCAATAATATTATTCCAAATGTTGGTAGAATTTGGGACAATTGGTACCATTGGTGGGGGCTGACCATAGCACCCTTTGCTTAGAATGTCTAGTTTTAAAATTAAACTGCAACTTCGCAAAAACCTAACCCCTTTTGATTCATTATCTTTTTATTTTTCCTAACATACGCGGTTTTGATTATATTTTTATAATCATTAATTAATCTTTTCTTATCTAATATGCTTGCCAATATGAAAGATTTTGAAGTCAAATCATATTTTGTTTTATGGGTGGCAGCAGCTTGAGGTCATCAATGACAAATGCTTAGGATCAAAAGTGATTGCAATGCGCGAATTACAACTATCAAGCTGAAATCAAAGAGGATACCGAATCATGTTAAGTGGCTGACAAGAGTATCAACTAACTTTTTAAAAAGAGATTAGATGAATCAGTTTCTTGGTTATATGCATACCTTCTTACCAAATAAGATCAAACATTGATAAAAGTGCTTTACCTAATCTTTTGTTTTTTACTTTAATTTGTCTTTGAAAGAGTTTTAATAAAATTTGGCAGAATCAAGCGAAATGTACATGTGGGTTCGTAAGAAAAGAGTACAAAATAGTATCTTGGGAAAAATAGCAAAATGCTTGTTATTTCACTAAACTAATGGAAACCCCCTAAAGTTTTAGAATACCTTTAACTTTTGAGTGTCAGTTTCTTTTATTGATCTTATTATTTTACCCTTAGTAGTCGTTTGATGTTGGGAATATGAACCTCCTTTAATTATTTAATTAGTTGAATAATTTTTTAATCAAATGAATTGAAATTTTATGTGAAAAAAAATTAGAAAAAGTAAGGGAATTGTCATCACTTCCCAATTAATTTCAAAAAATTTCTGAATTAATTGAAGAATTATATGCAAAATAAATATACATATATTTTTGTTAGAATAATAAGTGTGTGTTGTGTAGTTTCAACTTTTTATTCTCCAAAAAAAATTTGTGTGTGTGTGCAATGTTAATTTTACATTAAATTTTTTAATAAATTCTGAAAATTTTAGAATTTTTTAAAAATTGTAACAATTCCCTTTTTATAATTTTAAATTTAATTTTTAATTAATTATTATTAAAAAATTTAATTAACTAAATAATTAAAGGTATCTATATTCTCAATATCAAACAACAATTTAAGGGTAAAACGGCAATATCAATAAAAAATTTGACACTTAGGAGAATTTAAATATGTTTTAAAACATAAGGGGGGATTCAATTAGTTTAGTCAAACAATAGGGAAATTTCACTTTTTTTCACCCATAGTATTTATATCATCAAAGCATTTAGCTGCCACGTTATTAAGTGCTTGATTCCTAAAATGGAAATAAAGGATGTTGTTAGAAAAGGAAAAATGGGATTTAAGGAGTACAAAATGACTGTTCTCGATTTGAGACGTATCTTAATAGAAAGAAAAATGACATTATAATTCATAAGAATTACTCAAGTATAATTATGTTTGGCATAACAGTCTCACCCCACTAATGATATATTACATACATTATTGTAAAATTTGGGGTGTCGCTAACGAAAATGCTGAAGACAGAAAATTAGAAATTTTTAATGAATATTAGGGTAATTCAATTGATGATGATGTATTGAAAAAGTCATGATCAACCCCATGAAAATGCTATATACAACACCCTGAAATAAATGATAAGATGACATATATCTTGGAATTGTTTGCAGGTGAAGAATAAATATGCAAGTAATGGTGTCAAATAATTTCAAAGCGGACGTCAAGGGTCCCTATAATTAATATGCAAGTTACGATTCCTAATATTACTCTCATGTATGGGGTACTTCTTAAACCATGAATAAAAGATGTGATTTTTTTTATTTTTTTTGGTGGGTTTTAATTTTTCATTAGACTTTAGGGCTAGATAAGTCCCCGTCATAATTTATAAAATGATCTGAAAAATTTGTCATTCCTCCTATTATATCCTCAAATGCTACATACAAGTTTAAAAGGTCAAAACCGACTTCTTAATGAAGAATGATGAGCATCCGTACAATTTGCAGTTGTTTATTAGTTTTTGCCCGGTGAAGGGAATAATTACTCAGGCCCAATTACTTCTCCAAATCCATTAAGGGCCTAAAGCAGGTGGACTTAAGATTGGGCTTGACTCGCTTAGTTAGCTAAGATCGTGTAGACGGATAAGGTTATAAGGAGCACGATGGGCCCCATAATCAGTGATGATGATCCAACTTGGGAGGTAACAAGATCCTACTAGGGATGATGATGATGATTAACGGTGCATGATATGCAGACGTGGCCGGACTAGCATCGAACAGTGGAAATCCTGACATCTGCTAATCGTACGCTGGTGTCAATCAATGACATGAAAGCCTGACAACCACAAAACAACGAACCAACAAACAAACAAACAAACAATCAACCAATCAGTCTATCAAAATCAAAAATGAATCCATCGTACAACCTCCCGTGTGGGTTTCATTACATGGGGCCCATGATGCTTTCATCAAACGCATAATGCTCACCACACGTGTATCTGTTTGTACTCGATGACTCCTGCTTTGTGTTTCCTTTATGTTCACGCGGCTTGTAACATTTTTCTCTCCTTTTTTTTTTGTCTTTTTAATATTTTCAGAACATAAAACATTTTTGTAATTTTCTTAAAAATGATGATTTTATGTGTGTGTAAATAATTTTTTTTTTGTGTGGACATACTCATTTTTCTATACATAAATAATTTTAAACTACGTAGGTTTAACAGCTAAGATTCTAACTCTCTTAAACCACAAAATTTTATAGATCATTCAGAAATAAATCTATTAAATCTCATGGTTTAAAAATATGTCTGCATTAAAAAAATATGGACACTTACACCTGAGAATGATAATATATAAAATTTATCTTTAGGTTGATTAGCAACTAACGGTATTAAATTATAGCCCATAATTTCTAAGATTAATTAGCAAATTTTAAGAATTTACCATTATAATAGTAGCAGAAGATTTTTAGAAATAATCATGACATGATTAAATAGTTTGTGCTGTAACTGAGCTAAAAACATCTTTAGAAGCAAAACTCATTTTAAGTAAAATAATATTACGTTTACATAATTGTGAAACTTACTTGTGCATCATCAAATCATTAATTAAGATTTGCATAACACAAATTAATTTTATTATTAACTATCAACATGACGACGGCATGCCAATTGATCCCTATCCGTCGTATATAACAGGTTTTTAGGCTTCTTCCTCTTCTATTATCCTAGAGATTTTTAGTTGCAAAATGGTTTGCGTTTTGCTAAACCACATAAAAAAAGTTATTTAAGAGAAATTAACACATGCCCTAAACATCTTGATTATGTTTGCAAGTGGAATAAGCAAATTGTGGCACTGCCAACTCCTCTTCATGTTGCTATGACCAGGCGAATCCGGCAAAGGTATGAGACACACCATGCAAAAGTTTCAAAGAATTAATATGAATACATTGTCTCCTAGAAGTTTCAACAAAAATAAGTTTGGTTCCCAGGGATGATTATAGTTCCAACATTCAAATAAATGCCCGAAAGTGATCATTACCTTCGCCAATTGCACTCAATTTTCCTTCTATTCTACAACAAATTAATAAAAGTGGGTGGGGTGGGACGAGCATGTCTTGAAAGCGCACAATGTTTGGTATTAATTTGGTCCATTAAGCAAATTAAAATTGAAAGATACTGAAATTAATACAATGCAGAGCCGTGAAGAAGGAGAGCAATATAATGTTTGGCATTAATTTCAATTTTGCTGCACAATATAATGCAGCCAAAAATTGAGGACCCTTTTGCCAAATAGAAGTGGTTCAAAATTCTCGCAAATGCCAGAGTTGCAGAAATCAATGCCCACGGATTCAATGCAAAAGAAAAAGACACTTTTTATTTTTATTATTAATATTATTTTTTATTTTTTATTTTTCAGTTGGTTTGGTTTTCTTAGTGTATTTGGCTTGTTAGGATTAGGACCACGATACCCTAAAGCTAGCTAAGTTGTGTTTCGTCACTTTACCCTCCCAGCTAGGCTTGTAATAAGAAACCCTAAAAATGGAGGAACTTGATCTATATATTTATATATCTCTTCCTCCGTCCTCTTGAAGCTTTCAACTTGGATTGGTTTTTCTCAGACAAGCTTTGCTCTTACACTGACCCTCATGCTTGCTGTGTCGGCATATATATATATATATATTTTAATCTCTTAATGCTTGGTATTTTACTCTCATATTTTTCAGACATGATCATCTGATCACTGAAAAGGTATCTGCACCGACTTGGTAACACAAGGAATCTAACTTTGATAAGCTGTACAAGGCCCTCAGTGTTTCTGTTGTTGAGAACAAGAGCATATAGTCATGATCTATCAAAGTTGTAAAACTACATATTAAAATCAAACTTTTCTTCATGTTCCTGGTTCCATATTATCCGCTCAATTAATGATACGTTATAATTAACAAGAGCATTTGCTCCAATGCCACATTATTATAAAGTATTTGTTTCACTTCTCTAATTCTCTGTCACGTGTCTCACAATGAAAAATTTTTGACGGAAAAGTCATGTCTGTAATAAAGTGTAATGAAAAATTGTGATAATATAACTGTACATGGAACTGATACATAGGAGATTGCCTAGAAACTTGATGGATTCTTCGCAGAATTTTCCCTTTAAACAGGATCCAACAAAAATAACTTGAAACCGCTGAGAATATTAGGGCAGACTTGGTCAAGAAGTAAAACTAAAGCAAAGCACAGAATTAATTGGAGAAGCAAACCTTCATCAATCACGACTACACGTCTCTTGTTCTGGAACCAAACATGAAATTAATCAGAATCTTTGTGCACCACAAATGCCAAACATGTCCATTTCACGAGCGAGCTGCTGAGTCAAAATTAAGCTTTGCCGACCTGTCAATAATCAATGCCAACTATGCATTCAATTCAACTCCAGTGAATGGTCATATTCCATATCGTGATCGTGATTCATATATATCCATTCTTGTGGATCAAAATCCAAAAGAGACCAAATAAATAATCCAATTCATTGGTTTTGTTATGCATCACTGTCTTACATTGAACAAACGTCAAAGTAAAGGATATACGCTTTGCATGCACCATCAGTATTGCAAAGCATGCTAGCCTGTCATAGAGCACGAAGTTCAGCTAACATTGAAGATTTTAATTTCACGATTTCATCGACGTTGCTGTCGTGATATTGCCAGAGCTATTATGACGAAAACAAATAATGTGAACATGATACACGATCAGCCAAACGACGAAACAGATCAAGCAGTGTTCGTACCATATACTTGTTTGATTGGTTGATTCGTTGAGGTTAAATTAGCTTAATTTCTAGATTTGATAAGATACAATTATTGCTGAACGAGTAGTACTAGATTCTGTGCCATGCATGTTATTTTTTTTTTTGAGAAGCTGTGCCATGCATGTTATTAATTGGTTGTGCATGCGGGTTCTTTGAAGTTTCAAAGTTTATTTTATTTCTTTTCTAAGAACCTTTTTTTGGTTGGCAATAAGAAGCCATTATTGATCAATATTGTCCACTGTTGCTAGGCTGTCAATACGCCTATCAAGAAACACTGTATTCCCACTCTAGAAGGTTGTAGCAAGCATGAGTGACTTTAAGTATAGTCCAACAAGGAGGTCACTTAAGCCTCCAAATTTTAAAAAAAATCTCATTTTTTGAAAATTATTAATAATTCTCTAGTTAATAAATTTTTTTTTAAAAAAAAATTATGTGTGGTAAAAAAGCCTATTAGACATCTCTCTAATTAATAATTATTCTATAATTAATAATTATTTTTTATATATAAAAACCTATAATTTGTTATCTTATTGTTAAAGAGATATAATTAATAATATTGTCTAACCATTAATTTATTCATTATTAGTTTTTCCCAATAAAAATAAGTAAATTTTTTACCTTTTCAACTTCTTAAAAAAGCTCAATTATTCAACATTAGAATCTTTGACTTTTGAGTATTCCTTTTAATTTCTTTAAAAATCTTATAATCTAGAAAATCATAGATGAAAAATTTCTTGTTATCTTCTCTACAATGAAGATTATTACATGCATTAGTTCATTTAAAAAAGAAAAAAAATTAGTTACTTGAAATACAAAGTCCATATCCATTATCTAACCATTAATTCATGATCTCAACTTCTATGTGCTACCATTCTAAATATTCTATTTGAAAATAATATTGTTCTCGTTTATTCGTTTGTTTATTTTTGGATAATTTCTAATGGTAATTTTAGATTTTTTTTTTGAAAATTTTTATAATCTTCTTGATTATTTGTTGAAATTCAAGAACTAAGCTTAAATGAATTTTCAACTCTTTTTTATTTTATTGGTATCAATTGCTAAATAAAAAGAGACCTCATAAAAAAAAAAAAAGTTAAGCGCTAATTTTTTACTTAAAAGTTGGTAGTAAGGCATACCTACCATTTATCTCACAATAGAAAAAGCAAATTTAAGTTGGTTTTCTTTCAGCAAATGATGCACATCTGCAAATTAAGTAATGACAACTGTATTAGTCTATCACCCAATTAACTAACCGCATATTATCCTATTTGAACTTCATGCAAAAATCTTTCACTCTAACGACAAATTAGTTTGCTTATTTGTGCATAACACATTCATTTAGTTAGGAGAACTCGAGACTTATAAATATTCATTATACTTATGTTTCCTGGTCATCAATAATAAATGTCGGTTATGACCATCCAAGCAATTATTTTTTTTCCCCTTCTAAGATTTACTGTACACTCACTCCGAAAGAATGAATTACAATTGAGACAATGCTATTCATATGTAGTATGAGCTATATTGCCTATTAAATTATATATATCCATATTTACAAGTCTAATTTCTAGCATGATATAAGAACACGAGTATAGAGTAGTAAAATCATGAATTCAAAATTTATCATAATATATAAAGAATTTTCACAACTTTTTTTGACTTTGTCCGTCCTTCTTTAGTTCTGATTTCACGGTATAGTAGTACTAATTGTTAATGGTATGAAAGTTTACTAACCCACATGAAACAAACACAGCGGTCAAAATCATCCGCTAACTTGCGAATTCAATTCAAACAATGAAAATTCTTTTAAATAAAAACGAAAAGCACGTGTTAAATGTTAATGATTCAATTAGCTGAAACAGGAAAAAAGAGAGGCAAAAAAAAAAGTTTACTCGAGAGAGAAAGTTCACAGATATTATTTAGTTAGCGGAAAAATACAAATACCAAAACATAACGAGATGATCAATAATTAATTATTGACCAACTTTTCATTGCGCACGAGTGCTCAAGGTAGAAAATGGACCCCAAATGTTGATAATGCAATTTGTATGCATGCTATGAGCCAATTGATTTTGCCCCAAATTAGCATCCTATGCAAAATTGTTCAGACCAACGGACAAGGTGGGACTCCAACCTGTGGCAAAGGAAAATTGCTCCATGTTTTCTCATTTTCCTTAGATCTAAATATTGCATGTTCAATATATGTTCAAAAAACTTTAAATTGAGATATTTTACTAATAATTTAGAGGGATTTATGAACCTAATTACTCATTTAACTGTTTGTCTACCATCCATAGCTTGGCGTTTCATTTTTTCTATATTTATCGAGAAGGGAATTCAGTCGCAGATTTGCTAGCAAATCTTAGTCGTCTTATTATTTCAAATTATGTATGGTGGGATCAACGATAGCCCTCTATTAGAAAGATGCCTCAATATCGGTTCGCATAGCGACTGATTTGCATTTCTATTTTTGAAATATATTCTCATAAATTAAACCTTTTGTTAATTTTCACAATGACTATTCAGTCCTCCTTATTTATCTAGGAAAAATAAAAATATAACCTCTCAGCTGATTGCTTACTTTCACTTTCAAAGCAAAGAATTAAATTAATGAATGTAAATTTGTAACCTTTAGAGATAAGTTACGCTCTTGTTCATTTGTCAAATGATTGTTTACAAATCTAGAGTCTTATAAGTATGGCATAATAATGAATTTGGTCAAACCATTATAACAATAAACATCAAAGATTAAATTACATGAATCAGGGCTTAGATTTTCCAATAAGTCGATTAATCAAAACAAACTAACAAAGTCAAATTAATTAATTAATTATAATCTATACTTATCACAAAGTTCATAACCAACAGATGAACGCCAACCAATTTATTGATTTTTTGTTTATGAGGACATAAATAGAAAATTACTTATACCAACAACTATTTAATAGCAATAAAAACTCATGTCAGGTTTATAATTTAGAATAAAGTCATGGGCTTGACCATGCATACATGACATGCCACACAAATCATAAATCTACCCACAAAGTAATATGACCTAAATTATTATTTTCAGTCCCACATGGCCATGCAGCATGCCCATGCCCAACAACACCCAAGGGACCTCAATCACATGGGAATGCTCCCTCGTTTAAAAAGTGGAAATCAACGTCTGATTTCACCCCAAAATAAACTGATCGTCTCTACCATCCCCCCCAAAGGATTCCATATGGGCGGCTGAGCATTGTCCCACCTTGTCCCCCCCAAACCCACGACAACTTGCCTCAAAGTTGCTGTTGTTGCTACCGACAAGCTTAGCTTGCCCTTTGTCCTTAATTCATGCACTTGACATTTTGAGTTTTGCTTTTGCTTTCCTTTAAAAAGTCTTTACAAAACAATTCTTCATACTTTTGCTTTCTCATTTGCATACTTCTCTTGTATTGTGTGCTGGTGTCAAACAACTAAAGAGAAAATTGGTTTTTCTTGCAAGAAACCACAAGGAAAAATGGAAACTAGCGTTCCCTATGAGAATGATCTCAATCTTAAAGCAACTGAGCTTGATTGGGATTGCCGGGCCTGGATGAAAATGAACAACAAACAAGAAACAACAAGCGCCCGTTGCCGGACACCCCTGACGATCCGACACCAAGGACAAATCTGATGAAGCTGCCCTCCGCTGCTAAGTAAGTTATATTAATTAATATCAGTACTGAAGCCTGCATCTTACCCTAGATATATATATGTTATGTTCCGTATGAAACGGGTATTAATTTTTATTTGATGTATGTATGACATGTATGTAGGGCATAAGTAGTGGGGTGGCCACCAATTAGACTGATACAGAAAAATAGCTACAGCAGAGAAGAAATGAGGGTGAGGGGCGCTGGATTTACGTGAAAGTGAGCATGGATGGGGCGCCATATCTAAGGAAGATTGATCTCAAGCTTTACAATGGGTACCCTGAGCTTCTAAAGGCTTTAGAGAACATGTTCAAGTTCACCGTCGGTGTGTACTCCGAAAGAGAAGGCTACAAAGGATCTGAATATGAACCTACTTGGCGAAGACAAAGATGGCGACTGGATGCTTGTGGGAGACGTCCCATGGGAGTAAGTTCTTTTAATTTTCTCTTTCTCGTGAAATATCTTGGGTGCTTATATTTTTATATATATCATCTTGTCCTAAACTCACATGATTCATTGTTGTTTGTAAGGTTAAGCAGGATGTTTATATGTCATGCAAGAGATTGAGAATCATGAGAGGATCAGAAGCAAGAGGACTCACAGCAAATTAATATATTAATTAACAGATGATAATAGAGAATGATTAAGATAAAAGATTTGCGATCTCATGAGCAAAATCTTTTTCTTTGATCGGTCATTGGGTTCTCGGAAGAAGATCAAAATTTTCAGATCTGCGTTCATGATCTTGTCTTCAGCAATCGGAACGAAGTATTACCG